>CM068388.1:26849741-26913457 GCA_034770075.1 Aralia elata | reverse complement strand
GAATAATTAAAAAAATTTACTAACAACTGTACAATTTAATTTCTAAAAGGATTTTGTAATATTCAGTTTGTACTAGATGAATTTAAGACTTATCATATATTCCCCAGTTATTTGATCATTAAACCAATCTATATATGTTTTCCAATCATTTCAACTCTTCAATGGGCGTTGTCTGTCCGATATTCAATTAGCATTTAGAAGCCCTTTTCCAAGGTGATAAAATTAAAATATATCTTATCAGAAGAACTCTTTGTTAATTTTATTCCTATGCTAAAGTTTACGGATGATTAATTTCATTTTAAGTTCCAATTTCTTATATGCTTACATGTCAGCAAGCAATATTCCTATTTTCTTCACAATTCTAATTATTCAACACTTGCAAAATTAATTGGAGTATACTTGCTTTATTTTCCTGTTCTAACCCTAGTAAAATAATTTTCATTATCCCGTATTCTGCTATAAGTTTTTCCCGCATAATTGTCGGCACCCAAACAATTAATCAATAAGCATTAAATAAGTTAGACTACTTCAATCAATTTGTTGAACATTTGAAATCTTTTTAGTTAATACTAAACTCTTTAATATAACTGGTTCTATTGTAGCCTTAATTAAGAATTTAGTTCATAAGACAATAAATTAATTGTATTTACTAAATCTAGTAATCATTAATTATCTTCTTATATGCTGTGGATAAAATGATTTAAAGAAAACTCCAGTTATTATCTATAACGATCCTTATGAACTTCTCCACAATGTTTGACTTGTCCTCCAATCTCCTTGCTCAGCTCTGGAATATTCAATCTCTGACATAAGTCTTTGGTGTGATCCCTAAATCAAAGTCTTGATCTTCTATTTATGAGTCTCCTTTTGTCCCTCAATATGTTTAATTAGCATGTGTCACTGATTACTTCTTTCTTTCATAAGCATAAAAACATTCCAGCAAAATCAGGATTTCATCTTGCCGGCTTCCTCGCCCCGGCGAACTCCCGGGCACGGGCGGTGGATGGAAATATAACACACAAATTCTCGCCACGGCGAGAATGCCATGCACCTAGCCAATTTTCTTTCTTTTCATCCCTGCATCTGAACATGGAACTACGTAAACCATTGCTAAACAAGGTAAAATAAAAAATAAAAAAGCTACCATACACTTAAAAAACAAGTAAAGAATGTGCCACATAAAGACAATATACAAAAAGAGTTATGGGTTAAAACCTACTCATCAATATACCCCCAAACTCAAAACTTTGCTTGCCTCAAGCAAAACACAAAACAAAGCAAAAACCACAACTAAACTAGACCTATACTACTTGTATGGCACATGATATGACTTACCATACTCAAGCATATTTATATCAATTGAAATATTAAAATTCCTTGACCTCAGGAAATACACAATTAATAACCAGTTCATCAGGAAATTTCAACCACTCCACACCATTCCAAAAGCCATCGATTAGTAATTATGTATCAACATCTCAAACCCTTCACTAAGTTATGAAACATATATTAAACCAATAAGGAGGTATGAATCCAACTATAGGTATTCACAATGCTAAAAAAAGAGACGATTTCACACCCATAATTTTAATTTTTTAAAGCTCTTACTGCTTTTGCTCTTGCCTTCTCAAGTTTTGACCTCTTTTTCTTTAACGAGTGCGTTTTTACGCTCCATCTGGTCTTAGATCCCGTCTCTGTGCAATTGTTCATCTTTTGTAGGCTATTTTTTTTTTTCAAGTTGCCACCCGTTGTAGCGTTTCTTTCAAACCAATGACATACCAATCCAGACGATTTTTAGGGCGCTGAGTGTAAAGACATCTCCATAAGGGTTATACTCATTCAAATGACACCGTCCACAAAGACATACTTTAGTCAAGACCTGCTCTTATTATGGTCTATATTCATTTATTTCCACGTTTTCTGTGCACTTAGATCATGACATCGATCAGCAGGTATTTATTCATAATTTTTTTTATTTTTCATATTTTCTAAGTTTTATGTCTTTGTTTTTTAGATCCTAAACTATTGATTTATAATTATTTATATATCTCTATGAGCAGTGTAATACACCAAAGAAGAACCAACTCATAATTAACTTTAATAAACATTTCTGTGAACAAGTAAAAACCATAGTAAAGGTCTCAAATATACCACTACTTACAATCAGTTTAGCTCCAGATTTTGCATATAAGGTATCCATCCGTTTTAAATATAATAGAACTAATCAATACTTCATTCATTGGCCTATCCCTAAATGATGTCCTTCAATACACATTGCTTTGAATACCTCTAATTACAATATCATATGATCCTATGCTACTAATGTTTTTTTAGGGGGGGGGGGTTTTTTTTTTTGACGCTTTTTTTTATTTTAATATAACTACAAATGACACATCATGCCACACTAAAAACTTCATAATTCAAATGAGCTAAACATGATAATATACAATACACACCCCCCCAAACTCAAACGTAACATTGTCCTCAATTGTCGCGAAAAATTTAATGATAAGTTATGAATTGAGGTCTACATAGCTGTTCAAGCAGTAGGCTCGAAATGATTATCGTCATTTGGGGACGGTGGGGGAAAAACTGGAAATTGGCTGGGCTGAGGGAAACTGAAAATGGATCCTTCATCGGCTGGCATATTGGAGTTTTATGGTTCGCCATGGTTTGGGTGCAAAATCTGTTGGTTCGACTTACATATTGCTCCTGACAGATCCACCAATCGCTGTTTCTGCATCTATTTTGGTCTATATGATGTGTATTCACATATAATGACGCCGCAAACTCTCGAAACTGGAGGCAGAACTTGGCTTTCCTTGGGCCCAGTAGAAGTGGAAGGGGACCTGCTATGATGGACCCTCTCCCTCTTCATCATCGGGACTCATGTGCTTCTTTGACGGGAGGAGATATGAACTATGTAACCCATTCCACGAGGATTGGTAGGGTTTCTCCGCTCTTCCCATTCCTTATAACGTGCAATCAAACGTTGTGATCCAAAAGTAGTAAAAGGGGCTCGTTGCATAGCATTCCTCAGCTCCAATCAATCACGAACTCCCGCACGATGACACAATCCACATATCATAGATAGGGGTGCTGGAAAAACTTACAAAGTCTATGCATAAGTCCGTATAGTGCGGCGAATCACAGATGCCTAAATAAACTGACAAACATTTATACTCAATACATGTAACTTAATAGTTATAGTAATCTACGCCTTCTCATTAGGGAACATCTCTACTCGTGTTGTGTATATGGCATTAGTTTAGCCGTAATGGAAGGCCTATACCATACCTTACTATATCGACTCAAAGTCCTTGCTTTGATCTTAGTGTGCTGCACGGTGGCCCTCTAGATATCCATGTCGTCAAAAGGCCTTGCATAATTCTAGTAAATAACTTCTCCACATTGGGTCCCTCCTCAAGGTATCGTGTTGTATCTGCCAACGTAAATCTCGGGCTCAAGTTATAATACACCTCATTGATTTGTTTGGAGCACTGAAAGGACACTGTCTTCACGCGGTCTGTATATTCGCTTATTGACGCTCGTCCTCTGCATTTTGCGTAAAACTCCTTGACTATAGCTAATAAATGCAGGCGCTGTTCCTATGGGCATGTAAATGTCTCCATTACACTCTCGACTATAGGATGCATCATCTCCCTTCAACCACCTCGTCAGGAGTGAGGGACCGCGCCTTCGGTGAGTTAGATGCTTTACCCGTTGTATACGTTTCATATCTGATTGCTGCCCTCTACCATGACAAACTTTCTTCTATCAATGGCACTGGATGGAGTAGACGATGATACTTCACCACGTTGCCTCTTTGGAGCCATGATTGATCTTTTGACAAACAACCCAAACACTACATTCCGCTATGCAATCACTATACCCCCAAAACTCCACCTTTTCTAAACTCCGTAAGTGATAAAAGCTCTATCCAATGGAATAGATCTGGAGGAGTTAAACCCTAGAATACTTGCATGCAACAAGTAGAGCAAATAGAAACCTTGAAAACCAAAGAGTATGCAGTTCTAATGAATGAAAGTTGGGATTAGACAGAGGCTAGGTAGGGTTTGTTTTTATAGTGGTATGATTTAGGGTGTTGCGTAGGATTTCAAGTTTGGAAAGTTGTATTGCGAAGGAAGCGAAGAGAGAAATAGGAGGGGAATTTGGGGTTGAGTCGTCTTTAAAAAAGGAGACATAGTGTTTTGGGAGAAGTTGCATGGGGAGTTAGATTGTTAAACATTCAAATTAGAATCGGATTTTTAAAATGTGGAATTCTGCGATTCTCGCCGGGGCGGGAAAATAGGCTTGTGAACCTCGCTTGGGGCGAGAGTGTGGCAGAGAGGTTGGGAGCTGGGGGTGCCCGAGATAAATCCAGGGCCGGGGCGCGGCTTCGACAGAGTGGTTCTCGCCTGGGGCGAGAAAACCTTAGTGCAATTTTCTCGCCGGCGAGATGAGAATCCTCAGACTTGAAAATTTTTCTGCTTATTCCTCTTGATCCTCTTGTCCCTCTCTTGTACCATCCCAATGAACATGTCTCCTCCTTCTATATCCATTCCGATAGATTGTATCCATGTTTCATTATAACACAACTTAAATGAGCTAAACACGGAAGATTGAAGACCAAATACAACAAAAACACATAAACTACTCCTAAAAAAATCAAAACTATTAATGAAACTAATTCTATGAAATGCAATAGAAATATCATGATTTTGGGTTTGCCTCCCATCAAGCGCTTGGTTTATAGGTCGTCCAGCCCCGACTCTCTCAGCAGTATTTAGGCTTCAGCTTGAACCGGGAACAGAAAGGGTGATATCACTGATACTTGTTCAATCCACACTCGCTCTCCCCAATAATGAATTGAGTCGCTGACCGTTTGACTTTGAATGTGCGCTTTGAATCCGGCTCTCTCGCATCTTACAATTGCCCCAATGAGATCCTACAAACATGTATTATATATGAAAGGGCATGACCTCTAGACTTCAGCTTGCCCAGGAAATAACCGCAGCCTGGAAGTTTGACAAACAACACAGCGTTTTGTCCGACGGTTCAAACTTGTCGGATCACCACAAATCCGTGTTTTATTGTCATGCCAACCTTTTGACTTTTTCTTTGTACAGCTTAGGCATTCTCATAGGCTACATGATGGCGAAACTCCTCCATCTCGTTTCAATTGGTAGCAACCTTTTTCCTCACTAGATGGGCTTGAAAGATCATAGGTTCAACTTTTGAATTGCCCAATATGGCCTTATGCTCAAGTTTCGACCGGTAATATGAACAAGCTTTCCCGTAAACCATAACGATATTAGGGCGAACCATTCCGATGGGATTTCTTATTAAGCAGTGCGATACGCCCTATTATAAAACAATCGTCTAGTTTCAATTGCCCAGTTCCTTTACGAGTCGGGTTTACCACTTTCTCCAGAATTTGCCTTTAATTTCCCCGATTCTGATTACCTCTGCTTTGGCCCATATCGTGTTGGGGATGATTAAAGTTGTTAGCAATCCGGTGGTTTGACTCCGTTATTGAGCTAACTAAAAACTTAAGTTGGAACATGGCTTTATTACAAAAATGAGTACCTTCGTCACTGATTATGGCTCTTGGTGTACCGAAAATCTAGTTAAAGAATATTCTTGTGCAGGGAACCGCTAAGAACCACTTTGGCATCTTTGGTGGGTAATGCAAGTTGAACCTTCGACCCATTTTGACACGTAATACCACTGCCTAATAAGTATGTATTGGATTTGTTGAAACGATGACCGGAAACGGCCCCATAAAGTCGATACACAACCCAAACATTAAATATGTTCAACCTCAAGGATGGTGTTGAGAGGAAATTTTCGTGCCCGACTTCGAGATATTTCCAACCCGTGTTGGACATCTATCACTACTTAAGCACAAAGAGTGATGGGGCGTCCTTGAAACAACGAAGGGGGGCCAGAAAAAATCCCGACTTGTAAGACCTTGGCTGCAGATTCTTTTCTCCTCCATAACTGGCCATCCATAATCTGGGGACGGGGGGTATTTTTGAACCCAATGAGTCAAGATGCTCTCCAGGGTTTTCTATCTTGTGGCTAACCATCCAACGTTTTTATCATCTGATCTTACGCAGCATAGTTTTGAAGAGGAATGATTGGCTCATATCCCAAAAGTATTGCTTGACAATCATGAAGAAATTTTCTTTCATTCTTGTGCTGAGAAGTGAAATCTCTGCGGAAAGAACATTATAACTAGAAAGTTCACATAATCAGGCATACCAAGGGACTTTCGGTGTTGATACCAAACAATTGTTCCATGACTGGAAATGACTCATTGATTACCACATCATTTCTTTTTCTGCATGTCGGCATTCTTTAACCTTGAAAGATGATCAGCCCACTTGATTCTCCGTACCTGGGTTGTTTTTTTTTTTCCTATCCTCAGAATCTCCACAAGTCAAAAATTTCGTGCAACAAGAGGACCCATCCGATATCATACACTAGGTTTTAAGCATCCTGTCTTTGCAATCAAGTATTTGATAGAAACACACCACACAACACAAAAAAAAAAAAAAAAAAAAAAAAAAAAAAAATAAAAAAAAAAAAAAAAAAAAAAAAATAAAAAAAAAACTTGCGATGTATCTGTTTAGACAATTCACCTTGGTTCTAATCAGATTATGCTCGAAACTTGTCAATAGGCAAATACTACTGAACAAGCAACCTTCTTCTTATTAGTAGTATACATTCAAATTGAGCTTCTCTGTGATGTGTCTTACTTGTGTTAGTTAGATGGTCGTGAAAAAAACCTTATCCCTTCGCTGACCCAGCTCATGCTCCTACACCGCAGTTAATCACTTGGCGTCACACATCAAGTCAAAAGGCAAATAGTCCCAATCGGGGTAGCAACTATGATCGGTGGCTGTGATTAACTTTCTTTTTCAGCACTTCAAAGTGCGGTTCGATGCAGAGCTTGATCACATCTTAAAGGGAACATTCTTTTTCATAGGAGTGTACACAATGGGGGTTTCTAAAATTTTTGAGACATTTCCTTGATGAAATAAAAAAAAATATTTTCGTACGGGTAGGAATCCTGCATAGTCTGAGGATAAATTTTCTAATACCTTTATCACAGATGTCGGTGGATGGTAGCCTTTTCAATGGTTTCAATCTTTGCCCTATCCACCGTCGTATACCTGCGTCAGATACTTTGTTGCCCCAGAATGAAATCCCTTCTCGCACCTGATAAGTATGTGGCACTTTGGTCCCAATGTAAGTGGAATGCACCAGATTCGTTCTCCATCTACAACGCTTCAGTACTAAGATTGAGATTATTAAGACACAAGTTGAAATACTACGTCATCCGAATTTAACAGAGAAGATCTGAATCCATAAATACCTCCAAATTTTGCTCTAACCATATCCGAGAAGATTAGCCATCCATGCATCGCTCGGATGGATTGGAATGGTAGCCGGTGCATTAACATAAAACCCGGGAAAGACATTCTCACTCGGATTGCAATACGTGTCCTGAAACGGACATGTAAAAGTTGTTTCTCTCTTGATCTTCTGGAGCTATCACTATCTGGTTTATATCACTGATGTAATCCATCGATGAAGGCAATTATAAAACTGATGATCCGGACAACCTATCCAACATCTGATCAATAAATGGCCAAAGGAAAAAGTGATCCTTTGGCGCGTAGCTCTTATTCAACTTGCGGTTTAATCCATACATCATCACTCTCCAACCTGTGGACCGTTCATTTGTAGGAAGGTGAGTTCATTATTTTCGTTCTCAAACCATCTGTCATTCCTCCCTTCTTAAGGTACATATTGAAACGGGACTTACCCCATAGCACTATCTAAAATCTTGGATAGATAATACCGGCGTCTAACCACTTAAATAATCCTCTTTCTTCTACACGTCTTTTCATAATCAGAGTTCAATCTTTGTTGTGTTGGCTCAATGAACGGTTTGGCTTCCACTTCGTCAAAGGCTGAATTTTATGCATGCAAAAACGACGGACTGATGCCCTTGATATCTGCCCCCGAATTAGTTTGTCCATCCACCAATTTTGCTGTTTTATAATTCTCACGCAAAACCCTTAAATTAGTTTTGTCTTCTTTGCGATTCATTCAAATTGCGCAGGAAACTATTACTGGTAGTGTTGGTCCTGAGCTCTCCCAAGTAAGCCATACCGTAAAATGAGATGGAAGAGGTTTTAAGCTCAAGCACAGGTGGCTCTTCCACTGACGGTTTTGGAACCTCTTTTCATTTCCTTCGTTCGTCTAGGCCACGGATCCAATGTACATCAAATTGCCATGCTAAATTTAATCGAAGGACATAGGTAATAGAGTCTATAGAACCTTGACATAATTCCCACTCATCTGGATTATCAAAAAGTCTTTATCCCAACCAGAAGCTGCTTCTAAATGGATCTTCAATATATAATTGCCCTCGGATTGTTGTTCATTCACGATTTCATCATAGCAAGGGTCTATCCGTAAGCATTCCTCGCCCTCCCTCTAGGGAATTTCATCGATTTAAATACAGTAAAAGCGTGACTTCCTGATCTTGAACTCTCATTGTGTTAATTCACCTTTTTGTACATCTATCAACGTTCCTCCCCCTGTTGCTAAGGATATGGACGACCTAGAATTATGAGGAATTCCTCCTTGTATCCATCTTCGTAATCCCCTTAAAATAATGAAATCAAGCAAGGAAGATGAATTTTAATCAACTTTAAACCAAAATATCTTCCACAATACCCCTCGGATATGGTCACTACTGATCTGTCTGCCAACGATGACAAGCTGGATGTTCGTTGGTTTTGAGTTGTCTTTAGCCCAAGCTGAGTTGTAAACTAAGATAATGGCATTCAAATTGATACTAGCTCCTAAGTCACACAATGCCATGTCCCGAGAAACTGGTTACCAATTACACAATGGGATTAGTGAAAAGCTTCCTGGATCCTTTGAGTTTATAGAGTGGCAACTTGTTTTGCAAAATTGCACTTGCAACTCCTCGGTAAGTGACCACAGTTTCGGAATTCACCCAATTTCACTTTTCTTTGACAAAACCATCCTTCATAAACTTTGCATAAACTGGGCATCTGTTCCAGGGGCTTCTGCATAGATGGATATATTAATATGTACTTTGCTTGAAAACATCCAAAAAATCTGGAAAATTTGCTCGTCTAGCTTGGCTGTTGCTGCAATCTTTGATGGGATATGTATGTACAGGAGGTACTTACTCTATCTGGATTGAGTTCCTTTGACCTTTTTAACCTTCCGAACTCTGTATCCTTCACCTTTTCTGATTTAAGTTCACCTTACTTTTCAACGGGGCTTCCTCATCCTCATTCTCCAACAACTATTTTTGGTTTAGAATTTTCCTTTAACTAAACTGCTATCTGGCAACACTTTACCACTTGCTTAAGGTGACAGCACCAGTGCACAATGTTTTCCTTTCCTCTCCGTGCGTGGGTTAAACCTTCCTATATCGCTTGGAAAAGTGCTCCTTGAGGTCGGCAGTATTCAAGACTTGAGACAAACTGTCCCAGCTGATTTTCCAAGTTCCCTAAATGACACTGCCTGGCTCTTTCACATTCAAATCTACCTGATGTAGTTAGCATTTATCTTGATCATTTCATATCTTTTCCTCAGGATGTTGGTGTGATAAAACCTTGCCAATGATTCTTCTAAATTCGGCTTTCTTTACTGCATGTTGTGGAGACTTGGTTCTGAAAACCTGGGGGGTTATGGGTTCTAGGAGACTTGGGATTTTGATAATCCTGAGTGTTATTGCTCCATGAGAAAACACGGATGATTCTTTCCATCCCCAGCATTATAATGCATTCTGATATGGGCTGTTGCTTATCCTGTGTGGGGTGTCTTGTTATAACTCACCCTACGAACTGTATCCGATTCCGGATTAATGGCACAATTACTCAGTCGGGATGCAGTTCCCTTCCTGCAACAAAGCTTCAACACACATAGGCTACTTGCTGGTACTTTCGATTCAGACAAAGCTTCAATCTTCTTAGACATTGGCTGCCATCTGTAGCTGTGTAGTGTTGTGGACCGTATCTACTTTCCCAAAACTTCCAGCTACCTTTTATTGATGTCAGTTCTGGGAAGTCGGCTCATTATTGATATATTAATTTACAGCCATAGTCTCTATATAAAGTGTAAGCTTCATCAAACTTTTTATCCATAAGTGCTCCTCCTACAGCTTGCGATCAATACATTATTTTTTGATTGTTCGAGTGTCATTATTCAGCCCATTGGTGGAATGTCTGCACTTGTAGCACACTTGGGTAAGCCCATGATGTGGACATTTTTCTTAATAACTGTCCTTGAAACCTTTCCCCAAGCCTCGATATAGTGGACTTCTCAATGCGTTGTTGCCAAAATTGTGGAAATCTCGTTTCTCAACTTAGCCGACTTAGCTGGCAGGAAAAAATTTACGTAGGGAAATTTCTGAGCTTAAATCATCCCTTGTTTGTGATGGACCATGGTGGTAAGTGAGTGGCTAACCAGCTCTTTGCCTTATCTTCTCATGTTGTGAACGGGAATAGACGTAATCTCACTAGCAATCATCTGGTCACATTGGTGATATTTGAAAAGTTATCACAATATCTCCAGGGAAAACTAACCAAATGTTCATTTGGGATCATCGTTGGCTAAACCCCCAAAACTGTACCCGCATTTTGATTAGCATATGATTTGTTCCTAGCTTGATTTCGAAGGAGATTAGCGCGTGATGACTGGTCTCGTGTATGCTCGGATTTGATCTCGCTCTATCTTAGGCATAACTTATTCCCTCAAATGATTTCTGTTCTTCGTTAGCCATTTTCTTCTTTCTCCAGTGGTTTCAAGACAGAATTTTGCTCAACTGACGAAGCTTGTTCTCAAGGATTATCCTCACACTGCAACTGAGTTGCCGGTTGTTTTGATCGCAGTTTGGCATAAACGAATCAACAAGTCACCCTGAAACAAGAAACAAAAGAAAAATAAGTTTTGGCTTGAAACTAAAACTGAATTAACTCATAACTGATATTAAAAGTATTATAAACACAAATAATCCCCGGGCAAATGGCTGCCAAAAACTTGTTGCCCGTTTTTACAATTCGGGACAAATTACGTGCAAAGTATAACACGAATCAACAAGTAATATAATAGTGATAAGAAAGAGTGTTCGAACCCACAAGGAAATTACTATTGTTTTTTAATCTCCAATTACCAATCTTAAAAGTTATGCTCTATTCCTATTAAACAATCACAAAATTGGTGATTTTTGATTAAGAATAATTAAATACAAATACGTAACACTGACAATTAATTCAAAGGTTGAAAATTCAGATTTAAGAGGATTAATGACTACAATATCCCCAGTTAATTTATCATAAAAACCAATCTATCTAATTGTTTGTCCAATTCCATTCACTTCAATGGAGTTGTTTAACAGAAATTCAATTGCATTTATAAAGCCCTTTTTCCAAGTGATCAAATTAAATCTATCTAATCCAAATAACCTCTACTATATTCCCTATGCAAAGTTAACAGATTAAATTCATTAAGTTCCAATTTCTAATTGCTACATTTGCGGCAAGGCAATTATTCCTATTTACTTTCACAAATCCAATTATTCAACACATGTAAATAATTGAGCATACAATGCTATCCTTTATCCAGTTTCGTAACGCCTGAGATTTCATCTCCTGATTTTCATCTAAAAGTAAACCCCGCTAATTGTCAGCCAAACAATTAATCCAATAAGCAAAAATAAGATAGGGACAACTTCTGATCAATTTGGAACAATTGAAATTCAAATCAAAATAATCACTCATAATATAAACTGGGTTCAATTGTAGCCTTAATTAAGAATGTTAGTTTGCATACTGACAATAAATACTAGAATTACACTAAATATAGACATCATAATTAATTAACGAAATCAGAGGTTAAAGATTTAAAGAAAAACTCAAGTATAAATCTCTTAACTCTCCAATTCTTGAAACTTCTCACAATGCTTGACCTTGTCCTTCCAATCTCCGTTCATGCTCTGCTTCTAGAATTCAATCCTCTGGAATAAGCTCCATGTGTGTCTCCTAAATCCAAGTCTTGATCTTCTATTCTATAGTCTCATTATTTGTCCCTCAATATAGTTTAATAGCAAGAGTCCTTGATCACTTCTATCTTTCCAACATAACAGCATTCCAGCAATAAATCAGGATTTCCACTTGCCGCTTTCCTCAAGCCCCAGACGGAGAAATTTCAAAGCATAAGTTCTCGCCCCGGCGTTCTCACCCAACTCCCCCGCCCACCGGCGAGAGAATATTTTAACACACATAATTCTCGCCCCAGGCTGAGAGATAGCCCTGCACCCAGCC
The DNA here is from genome assembly GCA_034770075.1 of Aralia elata. Taxonomy (NCBI): domain Eukaryota; kingdom Viridiplantae; phylum Streptophyta; class Magnoliopsida; order Apiales; family Araliaceae; genus Aralia; species Aralia elata. Next base: position 26,901,074 of record CM068388.1, on the reverse strand, counting down.
AATTTTCTTCTTTTCATCCCTGCATCCAGCCATGACCTACGAAACCAATGCAAAACAAGTAAAAAGCTACCAAACACTTAAAAACAAGTAAAGAATGAGCCAAAAGACATATCAAAGGCGTAGGTTAAAACCTACTCATCAGTTTGCCGCCCCATTGGTCTCACCGCCCCGGCGGTGTAAATGAACTTAGGTTGCCGCCCCGGCGATGTCCTCGCCCCAACGCCCAAAATGAACTGATTTCTACCACCCCGATGGTAGCCTCGCCCCAGCGGGACAATTGTGAAGGAAACCACCTCCCCGACGGTGGAACAGGGAATAAAAAAAAGAGTAAAAAGAAGAGAGTAAAAATTTTCTTCTTTCTTTGTGGTCATGTTATGTTTCGTAGACATATCTAAAGCTTAGACTAATGTATGAAATGCATATTAAGATATTGTGATGAGTGGTAAGCATATACCCATTATTTATCCGGTGACAATTGAGATATTAAAATGAAAATTGGATGAGAATGAATCTTGAAGTGTTTATAATACTGTAACTAATCATTGTTATTGCCTTATAAACGGAATATGTAGGTTGTTTTCTAAGTGTTGCTATGTGACTAATAAATGTTGTGAATGATTATATATCGTATAGGATACGTGAAGTGCAGATAAGTATAGGCTAATTATGGTAATTGGTAATCTACGAATCAGGCAAGTCTTTCAATTCCTATTTGTTATGTAAACTAAATGATTAATTATTTTAAATCTATGATGTAAAAGCATGATGTATTTTATGTGTTGTATGTATGAAACGACAAAGTCAATTTATGACAATGTCCATTGAGTTAAAATGTTGATTGAGTTATGGAACTCAATTTATTACTAGGTAATTGATGTACAGTATGTATGTTATGTTTAGCCAAATGTTTATGATGTATATGATGAGCATGTTATCTATGTGGTATGTGATGTATGTAAACTATTAGATTTTGTTGAGCTGTCGAGCTCATTCTTGCAAATAACCACTTTTGCAGGTTAAAGATACAAAGTAACGTTATGTGCTATCTAAATGACATGGATCAAAATGATGCATGAAGATTAAATGTTTTAGTTGAAGTTATTACCTGAATTATGTTAAGTTTTCAATAAATGTATTTGTGTTGAGTTGTAAAGTTTGTATTGAGGTGTAAACTTTTATAATAAGTTCGACAAGGCGAATCATGATATTAACATGATTCTAAGATATTTAGATGTAAAGGTTGAAAATTTTGGGATCGAGAATGATTTGTAATAGAAAAGTTTAAATTATTCTGCATTTTTATTAAGTTTAATACTGGATATTGTTGTAAAGTCAGAACGACGATATATTGATAACGACCGATGTTGAGAGTTGAATTATATGAATTTTGAGGTCGTTACATGATCTGATCTTGAAACAATAGTCTCTCATTTACGTTACAAGTACGCTAGAGACCCAACTACTCATTGACCTTTCTACGACTTTGGTCCTAGTCTTAGGATCACTCATTTTTCTCACAGACACATAAAATAAACTAACTCACCAATTCCCTTTTCACAAAAGGTGTTTTGGTTGAAATATGTTTCTAACATAAGCTGCTATATATGATTCAGTTCAGATATATAACTGTTTAACTAACTTTTATAATAATTGCTTTTTAAAGAAGCATATAGATATTAAGATTAGATAAGTATATAAAAGTTGACTAAATTTCAAATTGCACCATAAACTTTAAACCTTAAAATCAATTTGCACCCTAAAATTTATTTTGAATTAAATGCACCTTTTTGAGTTTCAATATAATGTGTACCCTCTATACTAAAGTTTAGGGTGCAAATTATTTTAATGTAGAGAGTGCGAAAGGTGTATATAATTCAAAATAAAATTTAGGGTGCAAATTGATTTTATGGTTAAAGTTTAGGGTTCAAATTGGAGATTAGTCATTAAAGTTTAAGCAACTTTTATATGTGAGTGATATGCTTCTTGTGTTAGATTGATTAATGTTGAAATCTATATTATCTAAAAAGTCGTTGATTACTAAGAAGGCTTACCCTTATTGTAGAATAAATATTATTTAATTAAATAAATTAAATAGTTTAATTTATTTATTTAAATAAGATTAGAATTGTTTTAATTGATTTATTCGCAACCGGTTTAATATGGAGAACCTAAAGGGTCACACCGCAAAGGAAAATATTTATTTAAGAAGTAAATTACATAATCGTAATAATAAGTTAAGTATATTTAATTTAATCTATGATGATAGAATAAATTACATAGCTTAATATTTATTATTTAATATTTTGAAAATATTATGTAACGCCCTCGAATTCAGACAAACGCCGCCCGAATAAGAGTCAACATTAACTTAACATCTTTCGTAACTTAACCATTGATCCCATAATCATATTGGTTGAGTTAGTCTATTACAGACTATAAAATTATAAATTTCCTTAACTATCTTAATCCCTGGATCTTAACTTGATTTCGATCTCAATCCTTTCTACAAGTATCAACTTGTAGTTCATTCGTATCCGTAAATGAATAGCACCTTACAATGATACTTATCAACTTACCACCGAATTCACGACATCCCCTATGGAAAGTTGGCTTTGGTGCATCCCCTTCAAAAGGGAGTCGCCAGCAAAAGGCTCGGGACTCTTCACATCATGTGTGTATAGTTTTGATACCAACTGTAACGCCTCCGAATTCGGGCGTTGACTGCCCGAACAAGGGTCGATGTTAACTCATACTTCTTTCGTAACTTAACCAATGATCCCATAATCATATTGGTTGAATTAGTCTATTATAGACTATAAAATTATAAATTTCCTCAACTTCACCCCTAGATCTTAACTTGATCTCGATCTCATTCTTTCTACAAGTATCAACTTGTAGTTCATTCGTATATATGGATAACACCATATATATATATATATATATATCAGTCAAATTTTTAATCTTATAATTTAAACATTCTATACTTCAATATATAAAGTTTCAAAGCATTAATAATAGGATCGTTCTTGGCAACAGAGGGGCACATTCCAATAATTTTGGCATCTTACTGGCGCTCATTAGTATAACCTCGGTGCTTACAAAACTCTCAATATCATTCAATACCCTCACTTAGACATATATCTTTATAGATGTATCTCTTCATATCGATATTTTCTATTTATCTGAATTTCATAATATTAATAACACACTTGTACTTGGAACAGAGGAACCTTGCGATGAATTTGGTTTCTTCATTAGTGCTAGATCTCTGTTTTTATATCACTTACAATATTATTCAATATCCTCATTCATATTTATAGTTCTTTATCAACATTATATTAATGTTTTACTATCTATCGGAAGTTCAGAGTATTGACATAACATGATTTGTCCATATTACCAATACCCTCATTCAGTTTAATAGATATTTATAATTCTAAGTTATATCAAAGTAAAGATATAACAACATTTGATGATAATAATAATATCATTTTATAATATTTGGTTACATGGTTTGCTTGTTCGTATTACAACAGTCATTATAACTTCATGCAAATACGAGTAAATAAAACATGAAACCTTTATTTGCAAGAATGAGCACTACGGCTCAACAAGTATATCTAATAACACATAAATAGTTTATGCTTTCATATAAACTTTAACATGCTTGACTTGACATAACTTTCAGTTAACGATTATGTTCACTCATGCTTAATGATAGAACATAATCATTGATGAGTGGGTTTTAACCTATGAGTTGGATACATCTTTGGCTTAATTCTTTACAATCTTTAAGTGTTTCTAGTATTTTTTTTATTTGTTTTTATGTTGCTTTTGTAGGTTGAGCCTGGTTGCAGGATTGGATAAAGAACAAAAGAATGTGGTGTAGATCAACCTTGCTGGGGCGAGACTTCACAAGCTTAATTCCTCGCCGGGGCGAGATTTTATGAAGGAAATCCTCACCGGGGTGAGGAAGCGGCTGGAGGAAAAAGGAAGTTGATTTCTGACAGGATCAGTTGTTTAGGAGTTGGACGCTAACAAGGATTCTTTTGACTAATCTGATGAGGACATATAAGAGACATATGAAGGGATATAGAGAAAGGAATCAAGATATCAACACGGAGATTGAATTTTCAGAGCTGAGCAAGGAGATTGGAGATCAGGACAAGCATTGTGAAGATTTCAGATTGGTGGATTGAAGATTAGAGATTTCATTGAGTTTTCTTTTAATCTTTTATCTCTGATTTGTAATTAATTATGATGACTTATTTTGGATTTCTAGTTTTTATTCTTAGTATGAACTAAACCTTTAATTAAGGCTGCAATTGAACTGTTTATGCTTGTAACGCCCCCAAATTCTGACACCACTATCTGGAATTTGGTTCGTCACGTTCTAACATAATAATGACATAAAACTAATGCAGCGGAAAAGATAGAATAAATTACATTGATTTAATATAATTATTCTTGTGCCAAGGTCTCGCAACCGATGCTACAATATTATCCAAAGGTCTTGACTTAACTGAAACATAGTACTAATACATAATCCAGGCCTAAGCTTATTACATAACCAAATTTAGAAAACTTAAGCAACATAGTGAATAATCTCCTTCCTAAGGGAGAACAAAGCTACTCCGTAGTTTTACCCTTTCCCTTATCCTTGCCTGAAGGTTCACCTCGCTCTGCCTTAACTGAAAGGTTTAAAGAAAGCAAGAATGAGCAACAAATTTTCCCAGCAAGTATATACAATGAGGGTGAACAATATAAAGTTCAAATTTCAAGGATATGACAGTAAAGGATAATTCAAGGATAATAAAGAAAATCAATTGTTATACATAAGAGTCGCTATGGACTGAAGAATATCAATACGAATCTTGCATCTAATCATTTCAAGTCCAAGAATATGAACACTGAGTAGTCACTAAAGGACTAAGAACTCTTGCTAGAATTAACAGTTTTTATACTGAAAATCCAATAAAAATAAGTACACAGGTGCTTAGCCTATAGTACCCCAGATTATGCATAACTGTCACATGCTTATAAGTGCGCACGTCAGTTCCCCGACAATATATAATTTCCCCTTTTATGAGGGTTGTTCATCTCAGTAGATAAGGGTCCTCACCAAGACAATTGGTTTGGAATAACTTTCTAACACATGTATAATAGTCTAACCGAAACAATGGTTTAGATAACGTTTATAATCATATTCAATGATTTAATGAATACAATACTCGCAATGAGGTTTAAGGGATATTAATCTTAAACCGATCTTTAGAATATGAATGACAGTTTATAAAGCATAAGAGTCATTGTCACATACTTGTACGATACATGAATATACAAGTTTACATGCTTGCTCAATAAAGAGAAAGGGTTTGAATACTTGTACAATATACCACATCCTGCTCGAATGTAAATTGAGTAGGGTTAAAGGAAACTTGCACAAAGTAAAGTTTCGAAAAAGGGAACTTGCCTGTTTGCTCAGCTACAAGTAATCTAACTTTAATTTAAATTGCGTTGAAACGACCTAATCATTAATAAGTCGGTTCTGTAGTTAGTATAGCATCCATAACAAGTGGTTACACACCACATAGTTTTAATACACAGTCACGTAGGTGGAATCAAGATTACTAAGTCCATATTCGAAATTTCTTATCTTTAGCTAAATGAGTTAGCAACTTAGAATACCCTGAGCCTAAGCATCAACATACGCTTGAACACATAGTATATCAGTTCAATCATGCAATACAACTTAAAACATTCATACATACATGCTGCAAGACTCTATTTACAATTTAAAACAACTGGGCAATTCTGGCAACCGGTGCGACCGCGCTGGTTTTTGTCTTAGGAGTGGCGCAGCCGCGCCACTCTCTGGGCAGACCAAAAATACAATTTATACAAGTGGCAATCCGGGTCTATTTTCCAACATTCAGGCTACTGATATAACTCAATTACACATGCTCATAAGGTTATTAGTTTGAGTTTAAACCTAGCATGCTCATGCCAAATTCAATCCAAGGTTATAAGGTGTTATGTTAGAAACTTCTATATTTTAAGCCAATCAAATCCATCTCGCAAATGATCAACTATTATAGTCATGACACCACATAATGAGACTAAACCATACTTAATAAGCATGCTCGTGCGTATATAACACATGTACACATTAATCACATAGTTTACAATTGGAATGTCACTTCCTTGAACATGCGTACATAGGTAAAATTCATGCTTAGCTAGATGGTGCTCATGTCTACATGTTCTAGAGGCATAATGAATCCTATTATTCATGCTAGCAAGGTTGGAATGAAATTTACACAACATTTGACAACAAAAGTCCTCATGTCTTAAGTCTTCTTGAAAATTTCACATTAGACTAACTAAACTTGCTTAATATCTCTACGTGACTCTCTGTATGCATTCACACATATAATTAGGTCATATATACATGCTTATAAGCTCAGAACATCAAAGTTCGCTAAATTTTACTTCCAACACTTCAAGTTCTCTTTTAAAAAGTCGTTGGAACCGAGCTAACACAACTCATGTCATGCAAGGTAACCCTAGGTAATACATTGGACTTGTTTTCATACATGTCTAAGCTAGTTACATATGCTCAAAGGATCAGAGTCAAAAAGGCATCACTTTCATAAGGTTTAGTTTTCAAATTCTAAGTTTTACCTCAAAATCTCGTAAACCCAACACATTTCATGCAAGACCATATTTAGATCACATACCAGATACACACATAGGCTTATTTAAGCTAAACTAACATGCTCATGACATCAGAAGAATCAAAAGTTGGAATTTCATTCTGGGGCACGGTGCGGCCGCGCCTGGTTTTGCCTGGGGAGTAGCGCGGCCGCGCTGCTCCTCGGCAGAACCAGGAAACTCCCTGTATGGCAAAATTTTCCAAAATCAAAACCAATTCAAACCATAATCTGAGCATACCCATCTCATATAAAGTCTATAACCATGATATTAGACATACCTAGCATGATTTTAACAACTTAAAACAATTAAATAACTAAGTTCAAGAATTAAATTCAACATTCATGCTATTTCTCCATATTTTCGCATACTTAGCGATTGATCATGCTACGAACTCGTTTCTAAACCAAAATGGTTCGTTTAACTTTTGTTGTTTTCGTATTTGACTATACTAACAATGTATATCATCCACTTACAGATTATCACAACTTAGTTCAACCATTTTTGGAACATTATAAGCATGTATACATGTTATTTTCTGAGAATTCATGAAACTCAAGTTTGATAGCATAAAACATGATTAACGCATGTATATGAACTTGACAACTTATATACATCAACTACTAACCAACTAACCAGAGATTCATGGCAAAATTCTAGAAATTTATATATAGAACTCAAGAACACAATTAAAGAGAAATTACCTCTTGAAGCTAATTGAGTACTCTCCAATACCACTAATAGGAAATCACTCAACCTCACTCTCTAATGGAAGCTTACCTTAGATTTCTAGCAGCAAGAATTGTGTAGAGGAGGCTTCAATTTATAGGGAAATCAAAATCTGGTTCATGACTTTGCTCAAGGGTTTCACCCAATGGAAGAAGAAGAAGATCTTTGGTTAATGGAGGTTTGGTGGAATAGTGGTGGAACACTATTTGGACCACCTCCCCCACCATCATGAGGCTAAGGTTTGCAAGAAAGAAGATGAATAGGATAGCCTTTTCTTCTCTCTTTGAGTTTACTGAGTTTGAGCAATATAGGGAGGATAGGCCATTGGTCTATTCACGTAATGAAGGGAAAGGACTCACAATATGGGACAAGAGCAAACTGAGCATTCTCAGCAAGGCTTATTAGCATGCTTTAATTTAAAATGTAAACTTAGGTCATATGAAAATAATTAAATGTTACCACATTGTATCAAATAAAGTCACATGTACACATATCATAAAATCCATGTACATTAATTATAGCGAAATCTAATTAATCGCTAACACCCAAATATTCAATATACATTATTATTTCATAATACATTTATTGTAATAACATTTAAGTATGAAAATAATTATCATGTAGCAAATATTAAATACCCCATATAATTTAAATGTACATCACATAGCAAAATGTCACATGGGATGTTCATGAAATTTAAATGTCACGCATATTCCACCTTATTTAATGAATTATATGAATACTCACACATGCTAATGTCACACAAAAAAATATCATGCCACATAATATTTAATTAAATGAAAGGAGATTATTAGCCGCACGAAAATTAATTAAGATACATTAAAAATTTCTTTTCTTATTAAATCACTCCTTTATTGAATAAACAAGAAATCATTTTACTGCATCACTATTATGGTGACATATCACATATACTCATATTTGAATAAATATTAAACTTAAATAGAAAAGTCAATAATAATAATATTCAAAATTCTCGGGTATTACAATGCTTATGAATTAATTATCTATTGTGAATCCAGTTAATTATTCAATTCAAGTTGTCTATCCTATTCTATGCTTATTGATTAATTGTTTGGCCAACAATTAGTGGAATATTCTAGGTGAATTCGGGAGATGAAATCTAGGATTAGAACTGAATATGATAGCATGTATTCTTAATTATTTGCATGTGTTAAATAATTAGGGTTGTAAAGTGAATAGGGATATCTCTTTGCTGCATGTAACTGTTGGGAATTGATGCTTAATGAATTTAATCCTTTAGTTTTACATAGGAATATCGCAGAGTTAATTGGGTTAGATAAATTTATTTGATAACTTGGAAAATGACTTATAAATGCAATTGAATTCATGTTAACAACTCCATTGAAGTAAATAATTGGATGACGTAGTTGGATTAGTTTATATCACATAACTGGAGATATTGTAGTCTTAAGTTTTTAAATCTGAATTACAACTTTCGTGTTAGTTATTGATCTTAGTTTCAATTTAAGTAGTTTCAATCAATATTCAAAATTACGATTGTTTAATAGAATAACAATAATCTAGATTGATAGTTGCAAATATTAGATACGATAATCCTCTGTGGGTTCAACACTCTATCTTATCACTTTATTATTTGTTGATCGTGTATACTTGCACGTAATTGTTGATTGTGAAATCTGACAAGTTTTTAGCGTCGTTGTCGGGGAATAGTTGTGTTTACAATTTTCAATATCAGTTTAATTAAGTCTGTTCTAATTAAGCAAACTTATTTTTCTTTTATTTCTTGTTTCAGGTGACTTTTGATTCGTTTATGCAAACACGATCAAAACAACCGGAACTCGTGTATTGTGAGGATAATCTTGAGAACAAGTTACGTCAATTGAGGAAATTTTGCCAAGAGACGCTTGAGAAAGAGAAAATGGCGAACGAAGAGCAGAAATCATTGAGGGATTATGCTATACCCCAAATTGATGAGCTAAAGTCAAGTATCACCAGGCCGACCATCACCACTAATTCTTTTTACATTAAGCCAGATACAATTTAGATGATTCAGAATTCAATACAGTTTGGGGGATTGGCTAATGATGATCCGATTGAGCATTTGGTGAGCTTCTTGGAGATTTGTGATACGTTCAACTACCACAATGATACGGATGACGCAGTGAGACTACGATTGTTTCCCTTCACTTTGCAGGATAAAGCAAAAAGTTGGCTACACTCACTTCCACTAGGATCCATCACTACTTGGAACGACTTGGCCCAAATTTTTTTATCAAAATTCTTCCCACCAGCGAAAACTGTGAAGATGAGAAACGACATTACTACTTTTGAGCAGCAACATGGAGAGTCTTTGTATGAAGCTTGAGAGAGATTTAAGGACTTATTGAGAAGATGCCCACATCATAGGTTACCCAAGTGGCTTCAGGTTCAGACATTCTATAACGGGTTAAGTAGTAACACCCGGACGAGCATTGACGCAGCTGCGGGAGGGGCACTCATGGCTAAGAACTTTGATGAATCATTTGAGTTGTTGGAAACCATGGCTGCCAATAATTACCAGTGGCCTACTGCAAGGGTAACTGCACTGAAAGTGGCTGGGAAATTTGAAGTAGATGCAGTAACAGCCTTATCAGTATAGATGGCAGCATTAACGAAAAAGATTGAATCATGGGGACCACAAGCAACTCAGCAAGTGGCGATGATTTGTGAATTGTGTGTGGGAAATCATGCTACGGATCAATGTGCCATTAATGTAGAGTCGGTATAGTTTATAGGAAGTTATAATAGACCGCAACAACCATACCAGAATGCTTATAATCCGGGGTAGAGGAATCATCCGGGTTTTTCGTGGAGTAATAATGCTCAGGTTCAAAACCAAGCTCTAAGGCCACAAAACCCACCAAGCTTTCAGAATCAAGTTCCACAACAGGCAGAGAGAAAACCAAATTTAGAGGAATCGTTGGCAAAATTCATTACAGCATCTGAGAAGAGAATGAATGATCAAGATAAGCTGTTAACTCAGGTAGATTTGAATGTGAAAAGCCAAGCAGTGTCGATCAGGAATTTGAAGAATCAACTGGGACAGTTAGCTCATGTGTTGAATAGTCGGCCACAAGGAGCACTTCCAAGAGACACAGAGGTGAATCCAAGGACGGATGGAAAAGAACACTGCAAGGCTGTAACCTTAAGAAGTGGAAAAGAGCTTCTAGAAATGGTTGAAGGAAAATCGAAAGCAGAAAAAGTTGTGGAAAACGAAAAAGAGAAAGAGAAGAGTGAGGTGAAGGATACAGGGTTGGGGGCTAAAGCAAAGGAACTCAAGCCAGACAGTGTTGTGCCTTTCGTGCCATTTCCTCAGAGATTTCAGAAAGCCAAGTTAGTTGAGCAATTTTCTAGATTCTTAGATGTTTTCAAGAAACTATCAACATACCATTTGCAGAAGCCCTGGAACAGATGCCCAATTATGCAAAATTCATGAAGTAGGTGTCGTTGAAGAAGAGAAGATTGGGAGAATTCGAGACGGTGGCATTAACCGAAGAATGCAGTGCAATCTTGCAGAACAAATTGTCACCCAAACTAAAGGATCCAGGAAGCTTCACCATTCCATGTGTAATTGGTAACCAGTTTTCTGGAAGGGCATTGTGTGACTTAGGAGCAAGTATTAATTTAATGCCGTTATTAGTTTACACTCAGCTAGGGCTAAAGGCACCAAAATCGACAAATATCAGCTTGCAATTGGCAGACAGGTCAGTAACATACCCAAGGGGTATTATGGAAGACATTTTGGTTAAGGTCGATAAATTCATCTTCCCGCCTGACTTCATCATTTTGGATTACGAAAAGGATAAGGAAATTCCCATTATATTAGGTCGTCCATTCCTACCAACAAGGAGAACTTTGATAGATATTCAGAAAGGTGAATTGACAATGAGAGTGCAAGATCAGGAAGTCACCTTCAATGTGCTCAAATCAATGCAATTCCCTAAGGAAGATGAAGAGTGCTTACGGATAGACCTAATGAATGAAATAGTGACTGAAAGGACTGAAGCCAGTTATATAGAAGATCCATTATAAGCTGCCTTGGTTAGAATAGACATTTTTGATGATTTGGATGAATGGGATTATGTCAAGGTAGTAGATGCATTACTTGTCTCTCGAAAATTCAGCAGGCAATTTGATACACTTGATCAGCCAAAAGAAGGAGAAAAGAGGTCCAAAACCTTAGTGGAGGAACCACCTGTGCTTAAACTCAAACCTCTTCCATCTCATCTAAGGTATTCTTACTTGGGAGATTCTGACACGCTACCAGTAATAGTTTTTGCTTATTTGAATGAACCTCAAGAAGAAAAACTGTTAAGGATTTTACGTGAGTATAAAACCGCAAATGGGTGGACAATAGCAGACATTAAGGGAATCAGTCTGTCGTTTTGCATGCACAAAATTTTACTCGACGAAGGAGCAAAATTGGTTATTGAGCAACAGGGAAGATTGAACTCGATCATGAAGGAAGTAGTAAAGAAGGAAATCATCAAGTGGTTAGATGTCGGTATTATCTATCCGATTTCAGACAGTTTCTTGGGTAAGTCCTGTACAGTGTGTGCCAAAGAAGGGGGAATGACAGTGGCCGAAAATGAAAATAATGAACTCATTCCTACTAGAACAGTTACAGGTTGGCGAGTGTGTATGGATTACCGCAAGTTGAATAAGGCGACGCGCAAGGATCACTTCCCATTGCCATTTATTGGTCAGATGTTGGATAGGTTATCGGGTCATCAATTCTACTGCCTTCTGGATGGATACTCAGGATATAATCAAATAGTAATAGCCCTAGAGGACCAAGAGAAAATGACTTTTACATGCCCTTATGGAACGTTTGCATTCGGGAGAATGTCTTTCGGGTTATGCAATGCACCAGCTACATTTCAGCGATGCATGATGGGTATCTTCTCGGATATGGTTGAGCAGAATTTGGAGGAATTTATGGATGATTTTTCTGTATTCGGTGATAGTTTTGATTTGTGTCTTAACTGGGAAAAATGCAACTTTATGGTGCAAGAAGGAATTATTTTGGGTCACAAAGTGTTAGCTGTAGGTTTAGAGGTAGATAAGGCAAAGATTGAAGCAATTGAAAAGCTACCGCCACCTATATCTGTAAAGGGCATAAGGAGTTTTCTCGGACATGCAAGCTTTTACCGACGATTTATCAAGGATTTTTCTAAAATTTCAAAACCCTTATGTGCACTCCTTGAGAAAGATGTTCCTTTCAAGATGGATCAATCATGTATTAAGGCTTTTGAAGTACTGAAAAAGAAGTTAGTCACAACACCAATCATAGTTGCTCCAGGTTGGACGTTGCCATTTGAGTTGATGTGTGACGCAAGTGATTATGCAGTGGGAGCTGTGTTGGGTCAGCGAAAGGACAAGATTTTTCATACCATTTACTACTCAAGTAAGACACTAACTGATGCACAATTGAATTACACCACCACAGAAAAAGAGTTACTTGCAGTAGTATTTGCTTTTGATAAATTTCGAGCATATCTAATTGGAACCAAGGTGATAGTCTACACTGATCATTCAGCCATCAAATATTTGATTGCAAAGAAAGATGTTAAACCAAGGTTGATTCAATGGGTCCTCCTTTTGCAAGAATTTAACTCGGAAATTCGAGATAGAAAGGGTACGACGAATCAGGTGGCCGATCATCTTTCTAGGTTAGAGAATGCAGAAATTCAGAAGAATGATGATGTAGTGATCAATGAGCTATTTCCGGATGAGCAACTATTCCGTATCAACACCGAAGTGCCTTGGTATGCTAATTACGTGAACTACCTAGTCAGTAATATACTCCCGCTGGATTTGAATTCTCAGCAAAGAAAGAAATTTCTCAATGATGTCACACAGTACCTCTGGGATGAACCATTTCTCTTTAAGACTTGTGCGGATCAAATGATACGACGTTGCGTGCCACGTCAAGAGACGAAAAATATCTTGAATCGGTGCCATTCTTCAGAGTATGGGGACACTATAGGGGAGATAGAACAGCGACAAAAGTGCTTCAATTAGGTTTCTTCTGGCCTTCATTGTTCAAGGATGCCCACCTTTTTGTTCTGAAGTGCGACAGATGTCAATGGGTTGGAAATATATCAAAACGACATGAAATGCCTCTTAACACTATTCTTGAAGTGAAACTTTTTGATGTATGGGGTATTGATTTTATGGGCCATTTCCGTCATCTTTTAACAATTAGTACATACTTTTGGCAGTGGATTACGTTTTAAAATTGGTGGAAGAAGCTGCTTTACCCACGAATGACGCCAAAGTGGTTTTGCAATTCTTGAGGAGGAATATTTTTACCCAATTCGGTACACCAAGGGCCATCACCAGTGACGGAGGTACCCACTTTTGCAATAAGTGATTTGATGTGAAGAGAAGGATGTGACAACCCAGATTTTCAGAAATTATTAAATAAGAATTTAATAAATAAAATTCTTATTATGTGACGTTTTGAGTTTTGAGTATGTGTATATATGCGATATATATTGTGAAATATGTGATTTGATGTGAAGAGAATTATATGTTCGTGTATTTGGGAAAAGAGGTTTTAATAGTTAATTAAACCATTGAATGAAGTGAAGGAAATTGTTACGAAAAAGATATTTACTGAATATTAGTAAGTTGAAAATTTTATTATGAAATAATATAATCTGATTGTTATGTCTTGTGAGCAATGAAATTGTTATGAATTAAATTTCATGAATAATGAGAGTAATTCACTTAAATGAAGATATATATATTTATTGTAATAAAATGAGAAAGTAATGTGTTACATATAAATGTAACTTGTTAAAGTAGTATGATTGTGAATTTCGTAGATTAAAATATTTATCGAATAAATATTCGATGGAAATTATTATAGAATAATTTGTTAAGTATGATGATATTAAATAAATTGATGATAAATAAATTTATAATTTGTGTGTATTTTTAGTACACTAAAGTGATGATAAGATTCTAATTTAATTAAATAATTAAATTAGAAATATAATGATTTGTTAAATAAATATTGTATGAGAATGGTCATGAAATAATTCATTTAAGAGTGGTAATATTGATAAGGTTAATTTTATTTCTTGAAGAATTGAGTTTAAGTTAATTCAATTTAAAATATTGGAATTTAATTAAATCAAGTGTGACATATGTACCATATAATAGAAGGGTTATTAAAAAAATGGATTAATTCTTTAAAGAGATACCAAACAAGGCCTTGTGGCCTTTGGTTTTCTTAACTCATGAAACTCCCAAGAAAGTCACGTAAGTTAGTTTTCATCAGGAGTTGGTAAGCCAAAGAACAGAGGAAAGGAAGAGAGAAATTGAGAGAAATCCTTTGTGACTTTGAGAGAAAGTTTGAGAACTCAAAGAAGAAAAAGAAGGAATCAAGCAAATTCTAGCCATCTAGCTAATTAAAGGTAAGTTTTCTAAGTTTCTAAGTTCTTAGTGTGTGTTCTAAGTTGTCTGTATAAAATTAATTTGACTGTGTGATGGATATATATGTTGTTGGGTATGTATAATCTGTTATACATATCATCTATAATGGATTGTGCAGTAATCAAATTCAAATAATAGGAAAAATTAGACTTTTAATTTACTGTATACCAAGAATTAGATTTTTAGTTTACTGTATATTGAACGGTCTACTCTAGTAGCCAAAATTGAGTATGAAATCATGTTTTTAAATTGATGATATATGTTGTTAGTATGTTGAAAAACGAAAACAACGAAAGTTGAACGGACCAATTTGGTTGAATAACGAATCTGTAGTAATCGATTGTGCTAAATTTGTCAAAGTTTGTAAAAAAATTAGTATGAACATAAGATTTAAGGCTCTAAATTGGTGGATTAATGGGAGTTATGTATTTAGGATGGTTAAATACATGTTTAGAATTATTTTAACAAAATTCATGATAATTGGGTATGCTTGGAATTGATGTTTGATGCTTAAAATTCATATTTTTGGGTTGGAAATTCTGCAGTTCGCGAACTGCAGAATCTGGAATCCAGGAGTCTCGCCCCGGTGATCTCATTAGGCTAATTTTCTCGCCCCGACGAGCTCACTGAACTAAATTTCCTCGCCCTGGCGAGAGTTTTGTTTGGTAAATCCTCGCCCCGGCGAGAGTTTTGTGTTGTAATTTTCTTGCCCCAGCGGGAATTGCAGAAAATGAAATTTTTTCTTATTTTTCATTCTTTTCTTTTTGGTTATGATATGTTACCCTATACAAGATTTACTTATAAACATTATACTTCTAATGTAAAGATAAGTTTAAGACTTAACTACATGTTATGTGTCGATTAAAGTGGAACGTAATAAAATGAAGGGTTTTGTGTGGAGGACTTAATTTCTAAGTTGAGAATTGCATGGAGAATAAAATGAAGGATTATGAAGTGTAAAGTAGAGTTAATACCAAATATTGCCGTGTGACTAATAAATGTTAGGCATGATTATATATCATGTAGGATACATGAAAGTGCAGATAAGTATAAGCTAAATATGGTAATTGGTAATCTACAGACCAGGCAAGTCTTTCAGTTCCTATTTGCTATGTGAACTTGTTGTTGAATTGTGTTAATTTATTTTGTAATCATATGATGAATTACATGCATTGTCAGCATGAAATGTTATAGTCAACTTATGACTATTGATTGAATAAAGAATGTTGGTTGAGTAAGGAACTCAATCTTTATACTTGTTACGTGAGTCGTCGAATGTATGTTAAACTAGTGTAATAATTATGAGATGTATATTGAGCATGTTATTATGTGCTACGTGATGCATGAAAACTGTTAGATATGCTGAGCTGTCAAGCTCATTCTTGCAAATAACCACTTTTTGCAGGTTAAAGATTCAAGGTAACGTTATGTGCTGCTTGAATGGCATGATTCAGATGTTATGCATGAAGATTAATTGTTTTAGCTGAAATTATGTTTTTGAACCATGATTAAGGTTCTGGATGATGTATTTGATGAGGTATTAAATGTAACAAAGGTTGAGTTGTAAAATTTGTATTCACTTATAATTTAATTTTATCGGATGTATAAATGGTATTGAATCTTGAAGTTTTATTTTTATTATAACTTTGATGAAACGAATCATTAAGTAAATATGATTCTAAAATATGTAAATGATTAAAGGTTATGATTCAGGGAAAGCAAAGAAAGAAAACTGAAAAGTTTAAAATTATTCCGCATTTTATTAAGTTTAACATTGAATAATGTTGTAATGTTAGAATGAGGATGTATTGATAACGACTGATGTGGAGAGTTGAATTGTTCAGAATTTGGGGTCGTTACAGGCCATAAGAAGAAGGAAGTGGATGTGTCCTTAGTGCTACAGGGGCAATCCCGAAGGAATGGCAATGCTCCGCCCATTCGAATGCAAGGCAACCATCCTCAGCTACAATAGTCGACATTCCGTCAAAACCAAATCCAACAAAAACCCGTTGAAAGCAGGCGTAGTTATGAATTCACTCCTCTCAATGACTCCTTTGAAAATATACTGGCTTTGTTGTTAGTTCAAAAAAAGATTACCGAACTTACTCCACCAGCTGATCCTAAGGGAAAAAGATATGATCCTAGCAAGAGATGCGCATACCATTTAGGATCCCTTGGTCATAATACTCAAGAACGTTCGTCTTTGAAACATAAGATTCAAAACCTGATAAAAAGCGGGGAGATTGTGGTGACGCCACCAGAGCAACCCAACGTTCACACTAACCCTCTCCCTCAACATAATATAGAAGGGGTTAATATGATTAGCTCCGGGAAGGTTGGAAACCACAAATATCTAAGGAAAGTTGAAGAATATCCTCTACGATTCAAGACAAAGAGTCTAAGAGGAGAATATTTAGAAAACAACTAGGTAGTGGACCAAGGATTAGCAATAGTTAATATGAAGATAGGTCAACTAGCCGAATTGATCGTATATCAACACCAACTTACACGACAAATGATTAGTCCAATCTCAAACGCCAAGTCGACTGCCGTTCTTCCCAAAGTCACCCCCCTCTCTAAGGAAGTTCAGGTCTGACTACAAGAGCAAGAAAGATGGGCAGATAAGATAGCTAGAGAGGACAGATTATTACGCAAGGAAAAACTGAATCGTGAATTGGCTATGAATCGAAAGTTTACTCCTTTAGGACTGACCAAGGAGGAATATTACATCTGTTAATAAGCAAAGGAAAGGTCATAGAACTACTGCCACCTATAAACCTTCGATCGAAGAGATATGATCCCACAAAGATTTGCCTGTATCATTTAAATTCACCTGGCCATACCACAGAAGAATGTTGGGCCCTTCAACACAAAATCCAGAATTTCATTGAAGCTGGGGAGCTAAGAATAGCCAACAATGTCGAGGTTCTTACTGTTGCGGAAAATACCATAGAAATGAAGGGTTTATTATACCCATCAAAAGTAGAAAGTTCAGATGAAGTTGTTACCATGATCACCTATTTGAAAGGTGCCAAAACCAAAACCCTTATAACAAAGAAGGCCCCTGAACCCCTTATGTTAACCTCAAAGCCCCAATATTCCATCATCAACTTGAAGTCAGTTCCCTGGAATTACGGGAAGGAAATGGAAGAAATATCTAAATGTATAGCTGTCTTGCCCAAAGATAATCCTTTGTATATGCCAAAGCGAGTGACAAGATCGGTCATGAGACCTGCTAAGGAAGTACCCAAAGAAAAGGCAGTCGAATTCCTCATCGAGATGGGATATAATGAGGTGAAGGTTATGAAAACATTTGAAGAAGCTCCAGATCAGATCTCCATCCCCGACTTAGTGTTGACATCCGAGGATCACCAGAGAGTATTGGTCAAAGTCTTGGAAGAGGCGCATCTCCCTAAGATTGTGGATACGGAGAAATTTAGCCACCTGATTGGCCACATCCTTGATAATAATGTAATCTCTTTCACCAATGACGATATACCAGTCGAGGGAATCAGTCATCATAAACCCCTGCATATCGCGGTGATTTCATCAAGATATGTATTGGGCAGTGTATTGATCGATGGCAGATCGGCCCTGAATTGTTGTCCTTACGATACATTGGAAAGAATGAAGATCAACCCTAACCGGATTCGAAGAAACCACGTGGTGGTCAGGGTATTCGACGGATCAAGGAGGGATACTGTTGGAGAAATTGAACTCCCCATGGAAATAGGTCCATATACCTTCAATATCTCTTTCCAAGTATTGAATATCACTACGGGATATAATTTATTGCTAGGACGACTATGGATCTATATTGTCAGGGTAGTGCCATCTACTCTTCATCAATAAGTGAAATATATCATTAACGGGAATCTAGTGATCGTATTAGTAGAACCCGAGTACCATGCACATCTCCATGGCGATATTCCTCTGATCGGTCTGGACAAAGGTGTCGAACTCAACAATTTTCAGGCTTTTGAACTTAGTACTGCCCAGTATTAGTCCATAGGCAACTCTGAAACTAAAGGTATCTCCTGAAGTAATGATAGTAGATCGAGAAATGATCACCAGACAGTTCCAACCAGGCCAGGAATTAGGAAGAAATGGCCAAAGAATTAAAGATCTAATCCATATACCCTCTCAAATAAGAAGAGAAAGGTTAGGCTATTCTGGTGGGTCCAAATGAAGAGATCCCTAAAAGAAGGTTCCACCCCAGTTGACGACCATCCTTATGTCGAAATTCAGCAGCCTTGGTCTCAAGGACCCGTTAAAGAAAATCCCAACACATATATCGGGCCTCTTGATACCCAAAATTGACGGTCCAGCTGGAGAGGCAATTGATGATGAAGTCATCTTATTCTTATTTGATGAACAAAAAGCAAATAATGAGCAATTCCTGCAAGAGATACAATAGAAATTTAAAAGGCAATTTTTTCTCTCCCTAATTTTAGGAAGAGATGAGGAAAAAGAAGACAATGACGATGCCAATTAGGCCACCAATTAAGAAATCATCCTTTTCATTGATTGGACTAAAGTGGATATCCCCAAGGAGTGTGGCAGTTCAGAGAATGAACAAGTCACAACTATCCTTGAAGACATCGCCCGCCAAGGTGTCGCCTCCATCTCGGCTATTGATGACAGTATGACTACCAACAATTAGGCATTTGAGCCACAGATAGTCCACAAAGGGTAAAGTCGGGTGATCGGTTACAAAATCCCTGAGCTATAGGGTGTTATTATCTCTGCTTTGTTTTACTTTCTGCACGTTTATGTTATAATCATCTCATCAAGTGAAAATTTTATATATTGTCAGGTGTTTTGATTTGAATGATTTTAGCCCTATTGATGGTTTGCCGAATCTAGAAGAGGATTACAATTTCGATATAGAGCTATATTTCAGCTTGATGGGAATCGAATAAGAGGAGGTGGATGACGAAGAAGTGCTCGAAGAAATCAAAGAATGGGTTTGGAACCTTGATAATCCAAAAGAAATTCAGATAGGATCGGACCTTACAGACGAAATAACCCAACTTTTAACCTGATACGAAGACGTATTCACCTGGTCGCATAAGAATATGATCGAGCTGTCCACTGATGTAGTCATTCATCAATTACCAATTAAAGAAGGATTTAAGCCAGTCAAGCAGAAGTCGAGGAGGCTAAAACCTGAATAGAGCCTAAAAGTTAAAGAAGAAATCATCAAGCAGTTTAAGGCTGGAATAATCATTGTTATTACATACCCTGAATGACTGTCTAATGTGGTCCCAATACTAAAGCCAAGAGGGAAAGTGCCGATTTACGTGGATTATTGAGATCTTAACAAGGCCAGCCTTAAAGACAACTTCCCTGTGCCATTCATTCACATCTTGATAGATAACACCACATAATTCAAAATGTACTCGTTCGTCGACTGTTTTGCCAGCTATTATCAGATCATGGTCGCCAAGGAAGATAGAGAAAAGACAACTTATCACCCCCTAGGGCATATTCTCCTATCGACGTCTAGCTTTTGGCCTCACTAACGCAGGCGCCACCTATTAGAGGGACATGATGGCCTTATTTCATGATATGATGCATAGAGAAATTGAGGTCTTCGTACACGACATTATTGTAAAATCAAAAAAGGAAGGGGAGCACGCGATCCACCTATAGCAGTTGTTTGATTGACTACGTAAATATAATTTGAAGTTGAACCTAGCAAAGTGCGCCTTCAGCGTCAAATCGGGCAAACTTCTGGGATTTTTTATCAGCAATCGGGGTATTAAAATAGACCCGACCAAGATAAAAACCATTATTGAAATGCCAGTGCCACAAACAGAAAAAGAAATACGAGAATTTTTGGGAAGGATCAATTTCATCAGTCGATTCATATCACAGCTGACAACGACTTACGAGCCAATTTTCAAGTTACTGAGGAAGAGTTCCTCCGGGAAATGGAATGAAGAATGCCAAAAGGCCTTCCATATCACCAAATGACAATTGATAAAAACACCTGTCCTGGTACCCCCGAGGGAAGGAGTTCCTCTATTCATGTATATCTCTATCAACCCCAATGCCATAGGATGCATGCTAGGACAAAAAAGATAACAAGGGCAAAGAAAAAGCCCTATAATATATCAACAAAAGGTTTAATAGTTGCGAACAAAACTATACATTGATCAAGAAGACCTGTTGTGCGTTAGCATGAGTCGCCATGAGATTGCAGCATTACCTGTATGGTCATACTACGTATCTGATTTCTTGCATGGACCCTTTAAAATACATTTTCGACCGGCCTATGCTAAATTACCGATGTTTAAGATGGAAATTAATCCTCCAGCAATTCGACATCATCTACGTGACCTAGAAATCTATCAAAGGTTAAGGAATTATAGATCAACTATTCAATGCACCCTCAGGAGGATTCGAACTGTTGGAGACATATTTTCTCGATGAAGGCATAATGACCGTCCAATCGGCGAGACGCAAAGACGAAGGCCAATTTTAAAAATTATACTTTGATGGTACCATGAATATAGGGCTAGAGCTGGAGCGGTTCTCGTTTCCATCACAGGAGAACAATACCCCATGGCGACAAAATTATAATTTAGCAACTCCAACAACACGGCCAAATATGAATGTTGTCCGATTTCACAATCAACAATTACGTGCAAGTATACACGATCAACAAGTAATAAAGTGATAAGATAGAGTGTCGAACCCACAGGGAATCTCTATTCAATAATTTCCAACTACTAGTACTATATCAATTCAATTTTATTTAAACAATCACAATTTGTATAACGATTTAAGCTAATTAAATTAAAACTAAGAATAAGGACTAACACAAAAGTTGAAATTCAGATTTTTAAAGGCTTAAGACTACAATATCCCCAATTATATAATACAAACTAATTATCCAATTCATCCAATTATTAACTTCAACAGAGTTGTTAACAGGAATTCAAAGTTATTCATAAGCCCTTTTCCAAGTGATCAAATAAATTTATCTAACTCAATTAATTCTGCGATATTCCTATGCAAAACTAAAGAATTAAATTCATTAAGCACCAATTCCCAATAGTTACATACAACGAAGAGATATCCATATTCACTTCACAACCCCAATTATTCATCCCATGCAAATAATTAAGAATACATGCTAACACATTCAGATTTAACCCTAGATTTCATCTCCCGAATTCATCTAAAGTATTCCGCTAATTGATGATCAGTCAACTACTCAATAAACACAAAATATGATATACAATTCAATATGAAATAATAATTGGAATCAAATAAATAACTAATCCATAAACACAAAAGGTTCAATTGTAGCCTTAATTGCAAATTTAGTTCATACTGAAAATAAAAATCATGAATCCCAAATAAGTCATCACAATTAAATTACAAATATAAGATAGAGGATACGAAAAACTCAGTAGAAGTTCTTCAATCTTCAAGTCTCTAATCTGAATTCCTTGCGATGCTTCCTTAGTTTCCAATCTCCCAATTCAGCTCTGTATCTCAATCCTCGCGTAAGTGTGTAACTATGAATGTATCTATCTCTATATCTATATATCTATCTATGTATATATCCTATTTCCATCTCTCTATGTCTCCTTTATAGTTTCTGAATCAAATAAATAGAAAGAATCCAATTCCAAATCGATTTCCAAAAAGAACTGAATTAAAATATTTTTCCTTTCCGCCCATTCTTGCCCCGACGAGAAATTCCTTTGTAAAATCCTCGCCCCGGCGAAGTTGGGCAGAGAGGTTCTCGCCCAGGCGAGAAATTTAAGCCTGAGATTCTCGCCCCGACGAGAAAATATTTTCTACTTCGACGTCTGTTGGTAAAATGGCCATAACTTGTGATCTGAGAGGAGTTACGAGGCCTGCCACCTACTAAATTGAAGATATCGACGAGATCTACAACTTTCATTCTTTGAGAATTGAGAGATTCAGGCCGGAGCATGGTTGAAATTGATCTTGAAGTGGCTGTTATGTAAATGACAACTCCAAACCTTGATCTCTGTTGATAAAAATGTCATAACTCTCGCATCCGAACTCTGATTGAGGTGATTCAAGATGTTCCGGAAAGCTAATAAGTAAATCTACAATAAAATCCAAGTTCCAAACCAATAACATGCATCTATTTTAATGTTAAAAGCCCTGTAATCTTCCCTTCTCGCACTTGCTCGCATGTTGTACTCCAAAAGATGTTCGAATTGCGTTTCCTTGCTCATTCCTACAAAATAACATAAAAACACTATAAATATCTAATACTAACTTAAAATACTTAAGAACTAACAAATTATCAAGTCAAACGTACTTAATTCGTAAGTATAAAACCCACTCATCAGTGAGGGATATATTTTGGGATTAGAAATGACTCGAAGAATGGGAATCAAGTAATTGGCCATTTTCAGAGATTTGGAATTGGTCATTTGGCAATCTATGGGAGCATACAGCACCAAAGAGCTCCATTTACTCCCTTATCATCGACACATTATCAAAATGGCGAAAGAATTTGAAGACATTGCCTTCAAGCATATTCGACGAAACAGAAATGATTTTGCAAATGCATTGGCCACATTGGCGGCATTAATCCATGTGTCTAATAGGAAAGAGGCACCTGTCATCAAATTTATAATACGATACAACCCCGCTTATCAGCATTATGTCGATGAGGTTTCAGACTAGATACCTCAGTTTGAGCAACCATAGTATCATAACATTAAGGAATATCTACGTGATGGATCCATCACAGTTGGGGCAAATCGAACTGAGAGACGACAGATCCAAAAGATGGCGTTAAAATTTTACCTAAGTGGGGATACCCTATATAAGAGAGACATCAACATGGGACTCCTAAGATTTTTAGACAGAGATCAAGCCCAAAGGCTAATGAACGAGAGACACGGCAGAGTGTGCGGTCTGCATATGAGTGGTCGGCTTCTTACCAAGAGGATCCTAGGAACGAGGCATTATTGGTTATCACTCAAAGCAGACTGTGATGATCATATCAAATGATGTCACTAGTGTTAGATATATGCCAATGTCATCTACGCGTCGCCCAATGATTTACATTGCATGACTTATCCCTGGTTGTTCTCTATGTGGGGGATGGATGTGATCGGCCCAATTGAGCCCAAAGCAAGTAACGGGCATCAATTTATATTCACTATGATTAATTATTTTACCAAATGGATCGAAGCGCTGTCCTTTCCCAAAGTAACAAAAGAGGTTATTGTCAGTTTCAACTAGAATAACATCATATATCGATACAGACAACCAAAAATTCTGGTGTCAGACAATGCCAAGAACTTGAACAATGCAATGGTGAAAAAGTTGTGTGATAAATTCAAAATTAAACATCTCAATTCAGTCATTTACAGAACAAAGATGAATGGAACCGTAGAAGCTGCAAACAAGAATGCCAAGAAAATTATGGAGAAAATGACAGCTAACAATCGAGGATGGTTAGATTTATTACCTCTTACTTTACTTAATTACGAACATCAATACGCACGTCGAATAGGGCAATTCCCTAATCCCTAGTGTATTGCATGAAGGCCATATTACTAGTCGAAGAAATGACATCTCTCAAAATTTTGCAGGATGCCCAAATTAAAGAACAATGGATACAATATTGATATGACCAGTTGGTTCTAATAGATGAGAAAAGAACGGCCGCCCTCTTCATTGAGCAATTATATCAGTAGTGCATTTCCCGATCTTATAATAAAAAGGGACGATCACGAGAATTTAAGGAAAATATCTTAGTGCTGAAGAAAATCATTCCTTGGCAAGACAAAGCCAGAGGAAAGTTTGCGCCAAACTGGGCAGGACCGTTCGTTCGTTAAAACCGTATTATCAAAAATGGCCTTAATACTTCAAAAAATGGACAGCGAGGTATTTTCAGAACCTCTCAATGCGAACTCTGTGAAACAATATTATACGTAAGAAATCATTCAAAAAAAAGAGGAAATTTTTTTCTTATATTCGGCCTGAACTACTTAAGACCTGATCTCCTCCTTGTTATCGGAGTACGTAGGCAGTCGTTGCCAGTGCGGTCTAAATTCTTGAAATCCCTTCAATGATCGATTAATCATGAAGCCTTACCAGTGGACTGTCTGATCTGTCTAGCAACCAACAAATAGCTATCTAAACACAATTCTGACCAAGATACGAACCCCAAAACCTAACTTCTCCAAATAAACCAAACAATTATATCCTATTAACCTGGTTAACGACCCATTTTGATGAGATTAGGTAGCATCTCGACGTCATCTAAGAAATTTGATATGAGGCTCTGAAAAAGAGAATCAGCGATATACCAGGATGGTAATCATCAAAAGGAAATAGCAATCAGATAAATGGATAAAGATGCATCAAAAAAGGAAGTTGACTAAAAGCATAAAATCTTTTTATATTTGACTGTTTTGATATACACTAGTTTTCTATGATGAATGACAAATGATATAGTCTATGCAAAAAAATAAATAAAAGTATGATCTATAAGTCTGACATTAAAAAAGCTAAAAGCAAAAGATAGGTCGCCATTTCTGGGGTCTCGGGAGCAGAACGAAGATCCTGCTCTGCCGCCTCAACCCGTCTCAGCAAAATCAATGCAGTACGAATAGTATCGTCTTGGTCATCCAAAATTTGATGGGCCAGACCAACAACCTCCTCAGCATAATCCCGATGAGCATCTATGTTAGCAAATGTCGCATCTCTATCCGTAAGAGCAGCATCTCTCTTAGCATAGGCAGTGTCCCTACTAGCTAAGGCGGTCATCATTACAGTCCGGGCCTGATCCCACTCAAAAGTGAGATTATTAATACAACTCTCCAAAACTGCTCTCGGTATAGCCATAGGAGTAGAGGGAAGGGGTGTATCTTCGGCCAATGTCTCTATCAAACCAACAAATAACTCGTCCTCTAAAGGCTCTACATGTTCATCCTCTGGGTCCTCCAGAGGCTCCTCCCCAGATGAGCTATCATCAATATCTCTGGTACCAAGCAATAAATCGACCTCCAGCCAGGCCGAATACTCAGATGACTGACCTGAATGACTATCTCAAAACTCTGCTGTTACATGATGAGCCCAAAATCCATATACTCTGCCTAAATCAGTCTCGATAGACGATAAAATGGGAAATTGATACTCAGTGGAATCATCAAAAAGTAGAGGTCCTGCCTCTAATCAAACTGACCCATCACAGCTAGGGGATGATAAGTAGTGATGCCCCTCAACCTAGCTAAGGGAATAAAGTCGAAGTCAGCTACATGGGTGATAACACTAAAAGGCAAACAATATTTAGAGATAAATATCGAAAATGACACCTTAATAAACTCAAGAAAGGTCATTCAAGACGCTAAATCTATGCAAGAAGATGGACGAAAAGAATGTCCCATGGCAATGTTATGTTCGAAGCAAAAAACTGTGTCATCGAAAGCTGCCAATCGACCTTAAATAGGTTATGAACCAGACATATAACAGAACTGAATTGCCGCGAAACTCCCTGCTTCCGAAGGTCTGACAATATAAAGTAGATATGTAGGTCTCAGCCAAGATTAATGGCAAAATAGTCTGATCATCCCGAAGGGCCCTGACTACCATCGCAATGGCAACATCCATATGATCCCCATAAATTGGCATGTACAAGAACGAGTTGATACACATCATCAAAGCATCCACTTGAACCAATCTCCATCTGTCCTTGGATATAGCAAAATCAGTCTTGAAGGCTGTAAAACTCCCAAAGGTACCAAACCTATCAATCAAGAAATCTAAAGACACGACGTGCCCGACAGTAATCTCAAATAATACTACCGTTTAACTCAAACCAATGGCAATTATGAACTGACGTCACATATGACCCATATGGACCTGTGCAAAGAGGCCCACCAAGGGCAAATTAGTAATACGAGCATACTCTTTGAGGGTCAGTGTAAGCTCCAGAGATCCAAACCAGAAGACGTGACGAGCTGAATCTAATAAGAAATCATAGCCTCTACAAATCCCTCTGGCAGCTGAAACGACAAAAATGACATCGAGTGGCTCAATAATCTACCGACCGTCGAACGATCCTCGGCAGGCAAATCATCGAACCAGTCCCTTAATTTGAAGGCAATACTACCAGTGAAATAATTATCCAAACGAGTGACTAAAGATGAGGCCATCTGTAAAAATAGTATCAAAAAGACTATATAGGGGTCAATCTTATTCAGTTCATATATGATAAGCATGCATCATGATAAATAAAAATGAATAAGAATGTATATTAGCATCAATAACCAAACTATACATATAAAACTACGAATTATACATCATTTTTTGTACAATAGACACCCTCTTTATACAATATATGAAAACATAAAAAATAAAATATATAGGGAAAGGGGCACAAGTGCTTAGTAACCAATACAAGTCTGCTAAATGAAATCTAAATCATCTATAAAAGTAACGTCATCATCAAACTGGTCGACTCTAGCTAAGTCCTCTTGGCTCAGAGCCTCTAGGTCAAAATTCAAGTCAAGGCAATAAAACGGTAGAACACCTCCCCCAAGAATGTCAATAGCACCGGGATCGGTAGTCGAACTAAATCCTAATCCAGTAAGGTCACATGTGAAAGCCTCCGCCAGATCTCTACCTAGCCGACGAACGAGAAAGGATAACTGATCCACATGACGAGTCAAACTAGTAATATGATCCCGATGTGTCAGCTCTCGAACACAGGTCATCCAATCAAACATCATTACTAACCCAGGCACGAGATCTCCCAAGAAGTGAGTAGCTCGGGTCTGCGTGCCAATAGTCCGAGGTCTCCACCAGGTAGTAAAAGCCTCCGAAGTAATAAGACCATTTGATAACAAGAAGTCATCCACCCCTCTAGGGGAATCTCCGCAATCAACACGTTAACAAGCCAGGATCTCTAAGGAAAAGGAAGAAAAGGGATACAGATCTCCCTCGAGACATACCTAAAACTTTGTTCCCTGAGATAGAGCTCCCAACATTAGTATGATAACAATGGAACTCGATGGGTGGACAGTGCAAACTCTAGCCCACTCAAAAATTCATCCTCGAAACCGACAGACAAATGCTTCAATGAGTACGAAACCCAAATCACACCAGCAGCAGTAATTAACTCTAGCTAAAGACAGTAATGTGTAAAGCTATCAGAAACAAGGATCTCTTTGAAAGTAGCACGATGCTACCAACGAGCCCAATGATAAGTATCTAAGCCTAGAATGGTGCTAGGATGAAGACATGGGAGTCTCTTATAAGCCCAAAGCTAAAATGTCAATAGCAACTACGTCAGAACAGTGACAAAAATCAAATAGACTGAAAGAAAGAAATAAATGAAACGAATCAGAAAGGAACCTACCAGGAGAAATAGAAAGAAACCGAGACAAACGTCGGTCTGACCCTCCGAATAAAGATGCATCCCATGGAGGAAATATACAAACGTGAACGATCCCCAATCATAATCTCCAATGCGATCGACGTCCCAAAGAGCTCCCGCTAGACTGAAGTGAAATGTAAATGAGTTATTCACCAAAAAACAACCACTCACGATAATCAGAAAGAGACGTCGCAAGAGGCGGTCGCGCTCAACAAGATTGACAGGGAATGGCTCTGATAAGGCCCCTCAGATGGCCTCAAATGCTAAAGCACCGGAACAAAGCACTACGGGCCTTGAAGGCCCGATCACGCAAAGAAAATCCCAACAGGGCACGAACAACAATCGGTCAAATGTTAACCTTCAGGGGAACCTGCCAACTAGTAAACTCAATGCCAGTAATATATCGCCAATCCAAAGGTGACATCATCACCTCGTAGTCTAACAGGTGGAGTGACTGACTGTGACACTCCCAAATCTGGGTATTTCAATCTCACAGATCTGGTGCTCACTATTCATCACATTCATATCTAACTACCCACAATAAAGGATAATAACAATAATAAATTTAATAAACAATATTAGAGGGTTACATAATTAATACGAAATGCCAAGTCATCTAACCTTTAATTATTACATCATCAGCGAAAACAAATTATAATTATAATTAAGTCTGATTACAAAATAAACTTCATGAATGGAAAATAAATTAATCATCAGCTACTTGTGCATCTTGCCCTTACCCTTGCTTGAAGATGACTCTCCAGGTTTCTCGTTCTTAGCTGAAATATTTTTATGCAAGAGTGAGCAAAGCAATTGCTCACTAGGATGATAATAAATATTAATAATATATGAATCATCAATGGATAAGCTTTAACTGAACAACATAACTTTCTCTAAAAATAGCCAATGATACTCAAGAATTGTAGGCTCAAGGAAAATTTGGCTTTTGAATTAATAACAAAAATCAAGGCTAAAAGTACAATTGATGAGTGAGTTTTATGAAAGTAGTATGCACACAAGCTAATCATATTTGATATGATGTAGCATATACTTTGTAATCTTAATCATTTATTAATAAAAGAATTGATTTTCTTAAAAGGCATTTTATATTATATACATAGTGTTGTTATATTAAATGTGATAAACCCATAGTGTAGAGCAATTATTTTAGAATCATGATGGTGAGCATGCTAATGAGATCTAAATTCAAGATAGCTCACAAACTAAAATCGTTCCTAATCGTTGGATTACTAAATAGGGGATTAGTGAATCCGGATAGATTAGTACATGCGTTGCTTGCTCTTAAGAAGAGGATGATTGATCTCATAATCATTTGTGTTGAGACACTAAAGCAAGTATGTAGGTGCTTATTGGAGAATAAGTTCACTGAACGTGGCTCGCTAAGGAATACATAATGGAGTTTTACTCGCCTGTCAATAGGACTTCCTATAGTGATAGTAGTACAAGTGATCCTTGGACTTGAGATCATCATAGTATCTTGTGTATGATGAGTTATACTTTGACATGTCCCTTAAGACCTTTAGGGTATATCAAAGGGTATGATTGGGTATAATAAGTTGCACATGGAGATAGGTGAATGATCAACAAAGAATCTACCACATCTAGTAAAAGATGTGAATGTCCTATGTGATTCGATAAATGACAACTCAGTACTCCTTGGCCAAGGCAGAATGAAATTAGAAAGGAGTTTCTAATTTACATTATTTAGAGTTGTGCATTTGGGAATCGAAATACATATAATTAAATAAAATAAGACTTGACAGTAAATCCATGTCTTATATTTAATTGGGACATTATATGGTAGAAGGATTGAATTGTACGGTAACTATTCACTGAAAGGTTCTTTTGTGATTAATGTTGAAATCTATATTATCTGGAAAGTCGTTGATCGCTAAGGGGCCTTACCCTTATTGTAGAATAAATATTATTTATTTAAATGAATTAAATAGTTTAATTTATTTATTTAAATAAAATTAGAATTGTTCTAATTGATTTATTCATAACCGGTTTAATATGGAGAACCTAAAGGGTCACACCGCAAAAGAAAAATATTTATTTAAGAAGTAAATGACATAATTGTAATAATAAGTTAAGTGTATTTAATTTAATCTATGGGGATAGAATAAATTAAATAGCTTAATATTTATTATTTAATATTTTGGAAATATTAAATATAAATTAATAAGAGGAGTCTTATTATTATTATTACTATTACTATTATTTAATTCCTAATAGGGATTGGAAATTAATTAATAGAAGTACTCTCACATGAATTCCTAATTGGATTAGGAGCATAATTAATTAAAGGAATTTAATTATAATAGAAACCCTAATCCTAAATAGTTTAGGGAAGGGTTTTTCCTACATCTATAAATAAGAGGAGTCTTATCATAGATTAGGGTTACACACTCTTGGATTAGATTGTGGAGAGTACTTACAATTTCTATAGAGATAGAAACTAGGGTTTTGCCAACACCAAACTTCTTGAATAACTATTCTTCCTTGGTGGATCACCTCTAGAGGCCAAACACTTGGGTGCCTAACGTTGATCAAGCAAAGGAATTTAGTCGGTGGAATTCAAGGAGAACTCGAAAGAATTGGAGGTGAACTTGTACCCGAGGAAGCACGGTTCAACGAGGGTATAATTTCTTAATCTCTATATCTTTCGTTTATATCGTTAATTGAGCATATATATTGATCATGGTGATGTTTTGTATAAAAGTTTAAAATCCGATTTTATCGTGCTTCCGCTTTATTTATGTAATTTGATTGCATGTTCGCATTATATACAAACCTAACATTTTATACCTATGAATTGAGTACGTTTGGCTTGATAATTTATGAGTTCTTAAGTATTTTAAGTTAATATTAGGTATTTATAGTATTTTTATGTTATTTTGTAAGATGAAGGAATGAAATACAATCCGGACCTCTTTGGGAGTACAATATGCAAGCAAATGCGAGAAGGGAATATTTAAAGATTTTTAATGACAAGTTGGATGCATGTTCATGGCTTGAAACTTGGATTTTATTGTATATCTACTTTTTAGCTTTCTGCAATATCTTGATCCATCCCAATCGGAGTTCGGAACCAAAAGTTATGACATTTTTACCAACGAACATTGAACCTCAAAGTTTGGAGTTGTCATTTACATAACAACCACTTTAAGTCTAATTTTTCCTTTTATCCAATCTGAATCTCTCAATGCTCCAAAAATGAAGGTTGTATATCTCGTGGAGAGCTTCGATTTGATAGGTGGCACACCCGTAACTCCTCCCAGATCAAAAGTTATGACCATTTTACCAACCAGTGCTGCAGTAGAAAATAGTCGAGGGCGACTGCGCCAGTTCCTAGTGTATTTTAAGCGCGGTCGCGCTAATCTGCAGAAGGAAAAACTTGACTTCTGGCACTTAGGCGTGACAACGCTACTTCCTAGGCCAAATATGGGTGCGGCCGCGCTGGGTCGGGTTGCTGAAAAGCTTATTTTGTATTCAAATTAATTGGAATAAGGATTATAACTTCTAGGACTTTAACTAGAACCTATAAATACATAATATGAGATGATAAGTGGGTTTTAACCTATGAGTTAGATACATCTTTGGCTTAATTTTTTACAATTTTTAAGTGTTCTAGTATCTTTTTAATTATTTTTGTGTTGCTTTTGTAGGTTGAGGCTGGCTGCAGAGTGGATAAAGAACAAGGAAAATTTGGTGCAGGGTATTCTCGCCGGGGCGAGCTTCTACAACTTGTTTTCTTGCCGGGGTGAGACTTCGCCGAGGCGAGGACTTTGTGAAAAAACTTCTCGCCGGGGCGAGGATGCGGTTGAAGGAAAAAGAAGTTGATGTTTAGCAAGATCAGTTATTTTAGGAGTTTGATGCTAACAAGGATTCTTTTGACTAATCTGATGAGAAGATTATAAGAGACATATGAAGGCATGAACAAGGGATATAACGCATTGACAATACCAGCACGAAGATTGAATTTTCAGAGCTGAGCAAGGAAATTGGAGATCAAGACAAGTATTGTGAAGAATTCAGATTGGAGGATTGAAGATTTCATTGAGTTTTCTTTTAATCTTTTATCCCTGATTTGTAATTAATTATGATAACTTATTTTGGAATTCTAGTTTTTATTTTCAGTATGAACTAAACCTTTAATTAAGGCTACGATTGAACTAGTTATGCTTATGAATTAATTATCTACATTGATTCCAGTTATTTATTGAATTCGAGTTGTCTATCCTATTCTGTGCTTATTGATTAATTGTTTGGGCAACAATTAGCGGAATATTCTAGGTGAATTCGGGAGATGAAATCTAGGATTATATCTGGATATGATAGCATGCATTCTTAATTATTTGCATGTGTTAAATAATTAGGGTTGTAAAGTGAATATGGATATCCCTTTGTTGCATGTAACTGTTGAGAATTGATGCTTAATGAATTTAATCCTTTAGTTTTGCATAGGAATATTGCAGAGTTAATTGGATTAGATAAATTTATTTGATCACTTGGAAAAGGACTTATAAATACAATTGAATTCCTGTTAACAACTCCATTGAAGTAAATAATTGGATGACGTAGTTAGATTAGTTTATGTCACATAACTGGGGATATTGTAGTTTTAAGTTTTTAAATCTGAATTGCAACCTTCGTGTTAGTTATTGATTTAGTTTCAATTTAATTAGTTTCAATCAATATTCAAATTGCGATTGTTTAATAGAATAGCAGTAATCTAGATTGATAGTTGAAAATATAAAACACGATAATTCCCTGTGGGTTCGACACTCTATCTTATCACTTTATTACTTGTTGATTGTGTATACTTGCACGTAATTGTTAATTGTGAAATCAAACAACAAGTTTTTGGCGTCGTTGCTGGGGAACTTATTTGTGTTTATAATTTTTAATATCAGTTTAATTAAGTCTGTTTTAATTAAGCAAACTTATTTTTCTTTTAATTCCTGTTTCAGGTGACTTTTGATTCGTTTATGCAAACGCGATCAAAACAACCAGAACTCGTACAATGTGAGGATAATCTTGAGGACAAGTTACGCCAATTGAGGAAATTTTGCCAAGAGAAGCTTGAAAAAGAGAAAATGGTGAACGAAGAGCAAAAATCATTGAGGGATTATGCTATGCCCAAAATTGATGAGCTAAAGTCAAGTATTACTAGGCCGACCATCACTACTAATTCCTTTGAAATTAAGCCGGGTAAAATTCAGATGATTCAGAATTTAATACAGTTTGGTGGATTGGATAATGATGATCCGAATGAGCATTCGGTGAGCTTCCTGGAGATTTGCGATACGTTTCCCTTCACATTACGGGATAAAGCAAAAGGTTGGCTACACTCACTTCCACCGGGATCCATCACTACTTGGAATGACTTGGCCCAATTTTTTTTTATCAAAATTCTTCCCGCCAGCGAAAACTGCGAAGATGAGAAACGACATTACTACTTTTGATCAGTAACATGGAGAATCTCTGTATGAAGCTTGGGAGAGATTCAAGGACTTATTGAGAAGATGCCCGCATCATGGGCTACCCAAGTGACTTCAGATTCAGACATTCTATAACGGGTTAAGTAGTAACACCCGAACGAGCATTGACGCAGCTGTGGGAGGGGCACTCATAGCTAAGAGCTTTGATGAAGCATTTGAGTTGTTAGAAACCATGGCTGCCAATAATTACCAGTGGCCTACTGCAAGGGTAACTGCACCGAAAGAGGCCGAAAAATTTGAAGTAGATGCAATAACAGCCTTATCAGCACAAATGGCGGCATTAACAAAGAAGATTGAAGCATGGGGACCACAAGCAACTCAACAAGTGGCGATGATTTGTGAATTGTGTGCAGGAAATCATGCTACGGATCAATGTGCCATTAATGCAGAGTCGGTACAGTTCATAGGAAACTATAATAGACCGCAACAGCCATACTAGAATGCCTATAATCCGGGGTGGAAGAATCATCCGGGTTTCTCGTGGAGTAATAATTCAAAACCAAGCTCCAAGGCCACAAAACCTACCAGGCTTTCAGAATCAAGTTCCACAACAGGCAGAGAGAAAACCGATTTTAGAGGAATCGTTGGCAAGATTCATTACAGCGTCTAAGAAGAGAATGAATGATCAAGATAAGCTGTTAACTCAGGTAGATTTGAATGTGAAAAGCTAAGCAGTGTCGATCAGGAATTTGGAGAATCAACTGGGACAGTTAGCTCACGTGCTGAATAGTCGGCCACAAGGAGCACTTCCAAGCGACACAGAGGTGAATCTAAGGACGGATGGAAAAGGACACTGCAAGGCTGTAACCTTAAGAAGTGGAAAAGAGCTTACGAATACAGTTGAAAGAAAATCGAAACCAGGAAAAGTTGTGGAAAATGAAAAAGAGAAAGAGATAAGTGAGGTGAAGGATACAGGGTTAGAGGCCAAAGCAAAGGAACTCAAGCCAGATAGTGTAGTGCCTTCCGTCCCATTTCCTCAGAGATTTCATAAAGCCAAGTTAGATAAGTAATTTTTCATATTCTTAGATGTTTTCAAGAAACTGCACATCAGCATACCATTTGCAGAAGCCCTGGAATAGATGCCCAGGTATGCAAAATTCATGAAGGAGGTCTTGTCGAAGAAGAGAAGATTGGGAGAATTCGAGACAGTGGCATTAACCGAAGAATGCAGTGTAATCTTGCAGAATAAACTGTCACCCAAACTAAAGGATCCAGGAAGCTTCACCATTCTATGTGTAATTGGTAACCAATTTTCTGGAAGGGCATTATATAACTTAGGAGCCAGTATCAATTTAATGCAGTTATCAATTTACACTCAGCTAGAGCTAAAGGTACCAAAACCAACAAATATCAGCTTGTAATTGGCAGACAGGTTAGTAACATTCCCAAGGGGTATTATGGAAGACATTTTGGTTAAGGTCGATAAATTCATCTTCCCAGCTGACTTTATCATTTTGGATTACGAAGAGGATAAGGAAATTCCCATTATATTAGGTCGTCTGTTCTTAGCAACAGGGAGAACTCTGATAGATGTTCAGAAAGGTAAATTGACAATGAGAGTACAAGATCAGGAAGTTATCTTCAATGTGCTCAAATCAATGAAATTCCCTAAGGAAGATGAAGAGTGCTTACGGATAGACCTAATGGATGAAATAGTGACTAAAAAGACTAAAGCAAGTTATATAGAAGATCCATTAGATGTTACCTTGGTTGGAATAGACATTTTTGATGATTTGGATGAGTGAGATTATGTCAAGGTATTAGATGCATTACCCATCTCTCAGAAATTCAGCAGGCAATTTGATACACTTGACTGGCCGAAAGAAGGAGAAAAGAGGTCCAAAACGTCAGTGGAGGAACCACCTGTGCTTGAACTCAAATCTCTTCCATCTCATCTAAGGTATGCTTACTTGGGAGATTCTGACATGCTACCAGTAATAGTTTCTGCTTATTTAAATGAATCTCAAGAAGAAAAATTGTTAAGGGTTTTGCGTGAGTGTAAAACCGCAATTGGGTGGACAATAGCAGACATCAAGGGAATCAGTCCGTCGTTTTGCATGCATAAAATTTTACTAGAAGAGGGAGCAAAACCAGTTATTGAGCAACAAAGAAGATTGAATTCGATCATGAAGGAAGTAGGGAAGAAGGAAATCATCAAATGGTTAGATACCAGTATTATCTATCCAATTTTAGACAGTTCTTGGGTAAGTCTTGTACAGTGTGTGCCGAAGAAAGGGGGAATGACAGTGGTTGAAAACGAAAATAATGAACTCATTCCTACAAGAACAGTTACAGGTTGGCGAGTGTGTATGGATTACCACAAGTTGAATAAAGTGACGCGCAAGGATCACTTTCCACTGCTATTTATTGATTAGATGTTGGATAGGTTATCGGGTCATCAATTCTACTGCCTTATTGACGGATACTCAGGATATAACCAGATAGTAATAGCTCCGGAGGACCAAGAGAAAACGACTTTTACATGCCCTTATGGAACGTTTGCATTCCAGATAATGTCTTTCGGGTTATGCAATGCACTGGCTACATTTCAGCGATGTATGATGGTTATCTTCTCGGATATGGTTGAGCAGAATTTGGAGGTATTTATGGACAATTTTTCTGTATTCGGTGATAGTTTTGATTTGTGCCTCGACAATCTCATCTTAGTATTGAAACATTGTGTGGAAACAAATCTGGTGCTTAACTAGGAAAAATGTCACTTTATGGTGCAAGAAGGGATTATTTTGGGTTACAAAGTGTCAGCTGCAGGTTTGGAGGTAGATAAAGCGAAGATTGAAGCAATTGAAAAGCTACCGCCACCTACATCTGTAAAGGGAGTAAGGAGTTTTCTCGGACATGCAGACTTCTACAGATAATTTATCAAGGATTTTTCCAAAATTTCAAAACCATTATGTGCACTCCTTGAGAAAGATGTCCCCTTCAAGATGGATCAATCATGCATTGAGGCTTTTGAAGTACTAAAAAAGAAGTTAGTCACAGCACCGATCATAGTTGCTCCTAATTGGTCATTGCCATTTGAGTTGATGTGTGACGCGAGTGATTATGCAGTGAGAGAAGTGTTGGGTCTGCGAAGGGATAAGATTTTTCATACCATTTACAACTCAAGTAAGACACTTATTGAGGCAGAATTGAATTACACCACCACATAAAAGGAGTTACTTGCAGTAGTATTTACCTTTGATAAATTTCGAGCATATCTGATTGGAACAAAGGTAATAGTTTACATTGATCATTCAGCCATCAAATATTTGATTGCAAAGAAGGATGTCAAACCAAGGTTGACTAGATGGGTCCTGCTTTTGCAAGAATTCGACTTGGAAATTCGAGATAGAAAAGGTACGGAGAATCAGGTGGCTAATCATCTTTCGAGGTTAGAGAATGCAGAAATTCAGAAAAAAGATGATGTAGTGATCAATGAGCTATCTCCGGATGAGTAACTATTCCGTATCAACACCGAAGTGCCTTGGTATGCTGATTACATGAACTACCTAGTCAGTAATGTATTCCTGCCGGATTTCAATTCTCAGCAACGAAAGAAATTTCTCCATAATGTCAAACAGTACCTTTGGGATGAACCATTTCTCTTCAAGACTTATGCGGATCAGATGATACGACGTTGCGTGCCACATGAAGAGACAGAAAATATCTTGAAACGATGCCATTGTTTAGAGTATGGGGGACACTATGGGGGAGATAGAACAGCGGCGAAAGTGCTCCAATCAGGTTTCTTCTGGCCTTCGTTATTCAAGGATGCCCACCTCTTTGTTCTAAAGTGCGACATATGTCAACGGGTGGGAAATATATCAAAATGACATGAAATGCCTCTTAACATTATTCTTGAAGTTGAACTTTTCGACGTATGGGGTATTGATTTTATAGGGCCATTTTCGTCATCTTTCAATAATCAGTATATACTTTTGACAGTGGATTACGTATCAAAATGGGTTGAAGCAGCTGCTTTACCTACGAATGATGCCAAAGTGGTTTTGCGATTCTTGAGGAAGAATATTTTTACCCGATTCGGTACACCAAGGGCCATAATCAGTGACGAAGGTACCCACTTTTGCAACAAGCAGTTCACCAAATTGCTAGCTAAGTATAGAGTCAAACATAGGATTGCCACGACTTATCATCCCCAAATAAATGGCCAAACGGAGGTGTCAAATCGTGAAGTTAAGCAAATTCTGGAGAAAGTGGTGAATCTATCTCGTAAAGATTGGGCAATGAAGTTAGACGATGCTTTATGTGCGTATCAAACGGCCTTCAAGAATCCCATTGGAATGTCACCGTATCGCATGGTCTATAGAAAAGCGTGCCATTTACCGGTCGAGCTTGAGCATAATGCATATTGGGCTATTCGAAAGTTGAACTTTGATTTACAAGCATCTGGCGAGAAAAGGTTGCTTTAATTAAATGAGATAGAGGAATTTCGACACCAAGCGTATGAGAATGCTAAGCTGTATAAAGAAAAAGGCAAGAGATAGCATAACAAGCGAATAAGTGAGAGAAAATTTGAACCAGGTCAGATGGTATTGTTGTTCAACTCCAGATTGAGGCTATGTCCTGGGAAGTTGAAGTCTAGATGGCCAGGTCCTTTTGTTGTCACTGCTGTAGCTCCCCACAGGGCAATCGAAGTCAAAGAACCAAACACAAAGCGCACATTTAAGGTCAATGGTCAATGACTTAAACACTATTGGGGAGGCGATGTGGATCGACAAGCAACCTCAATTTATCTCACTTCGATCAATCAGACTAATGCATGAAACTGCAGAGAAAGTCGGGCTGACGACTATAAACCAAGCGCTTGATGGGAGGCAACCCAATCATGTTATTTTATTGCTTTAGTAGATTTAGTGTAGTTAATAATTTTGTTTCTAGTTAGTAGAATTAGTAGTTCATTTGTTCCTGAATTGTAATATCTCTTCAATCTCGCGTAGTTGTACTAATCCATGTTATTTTGTGTTGATTAGGAACAAGCCTTTGGGGAATGCATATGTAGAAGGAGTAATGTTTGGGATAGCGTCAGTTGAAGAACAAAGGAAAAAAGCCAACTTTCAAAAACCAGAGTTCTCGCCCTGGCGAGAAAAATGAACTAAGAATTCTCACCCCAGCGAGAAATCCTCTGTAATTCCTCGCTCCAGCGCAAAAATTTCTCCCCCAGCCCAAACCTCTCTGGACTTTCTCGCCCCGGCGAGATTTCCAGGCAAAAATTTCTCACCCCGGCAAGAATCGCGGAATCCAGGTTTTTAAAGTCCATTATTAAATCAAATTCCTTCATTCTTAATCCTATTCAACTTCACCAAATCGTATTTCTTCCATCTTCCACACCAACCGAACTTCTTCACACCCATTCTTCTTCCAATTTCTTTTCTACTCCTACCCACACTTGGATTCAATCACTAAACACATAAATCCTCTCTCCAAAACAAAAATCTTATACAGCTCTCACTCCAAATCTCGTTCCAAATAGGATTGCTCTGTTTTCTACTATAAAGATACATGGGTTTTTCTCTTTACATGCACAAGTGCTAAGGTTTTTCTC
This sequence comes from Aralia elata, assembly GCA_034770075.1. Classification (NCBI taxonomy): domain Eukaryota; kingdom Viridiplantae; phylum Streptophyta; class Magnoliopsida; order Apiales; family Araliaceae; genus Aralia; species Aralia elata. The sequence goes on along the minus strand of CM068388.1, from coordinate 26,861,662 downwards.
TACTGGTTCAACCGTTCAATAGACACAGAGTATCCTGCATTGTTCATTAGAAGTGACTATACCTTGAGTTTGGGGGGAAAATATCAGTACATCATTAGCAACACATGGCTCCAAAAAGGCATCGGGGTGAGAGTTCATCTTCAACACCATCAAGGCAATTTGATAGACGAAAATTCGTCAGTGCTGAGGTCGCTGACAGATTTTATTCGTATGTATTGGGTAAAGCTCTAACTCTCTAGCGCGATCTTCAACCTGATGAGGTGGTAGATGGTGAGATGATGCTGCAGATTATAGAGAGAGGATGGGAGACATTCACAGCCCATCCAGAACCTGCGTGTATAGCCATCGTCAAGGAATTCTATGCTAATACAGGGGACGTGGCTCCGTGTGAAGTTGTAATCAGGGGTAAGAAGGTTTCGTTCAGTGCCCAGACTATCAATGAATATTATAATTTGAGGCCTGATGAACGCTATAGATATTCTCAATTTCTTGCTGAAGGGACTAATTTGGAGAAGGTTGTGACTGATTTGTGTAAACCGGGGACGACTTGGATATCTAGAGGACCACATGCAATAATTTCTTTCTATAGCAAAGATCTAAGTCGTTATGGAAAGGTCTAGTATGCCTTTCTGTCAGCCAAACTGATGCCATCACAACATGTGAGTGATGTCCCAAAGGAAAAGGCTCTGTTGTTATATGCAATTATGACGGGTATAAAGATTAATGTGGGTGGGGTGATTGAGGCGTCAATTCGCCATAGCTTGTGAAACTTACATACTCAGGGTGATTTGCCACACCCCTCTTTGATTTGCGGGCTATGCCTTCGAGCGGGCGTTCGCTGGAGTTCTGAGGAAGCTGTCCAACAACTGTTGCTTATTTTGGACCACCGACTTATTGCGAGGTATAAGGAGTGGGAAGGTGGTAAGTCTCATCCGCGTGGCTTGAGATATATTGTTCATCCTCCTTTTGAGGGTGAGGAGCAGGAGCCCGATGAAGAGGTAACAGGTCCTTCGACGTCCATTTCTACAGGCAAATCTAAGTTCAGTCTTCAATTTCGTGAGTTGCAGTGCCTTATCGATTCTCAGCATAAAACCATTTTGAGGCAGAATTAACGGTTGGCAAACCGACAGGAACATATGTTTGCTTATCAGCAGAGTTGTACATAAGCGATAGCAAATATGTATTCTAATATGCAACCGTTGATAGATTATGTTCAATTTCCAGAGGCGGAGCCATTGCCAATTTTTCTACCACCAACCCCATATGATGATGACGAGTTCGGGCCCACTGCTTGACCTGTCAGGGAAGTCCTTCGTTCTTTATTTTCTTTATTTTCAGCACAATGAGGACATTGTTTCGTTTAAGTTTGGGGGGGGGGGGAATTGTTAGTTTTATTCTGTTTTGGTGGTGTGTAAATTGCATAGTATGAAGTGTTTTATTTATTTGCATTGTTGTTGCATTTGTGCATTAGTTTAATATGAATAATTTCATTTGCATTTATTAGTTTTTATTTTCAGTAAAAAAAAAACACCCAAAAAAATATGGTAGAGTAGGATCATATAGAATTGCATTTAATAGGGATACTTAAGCAATGAATTAATGTAAATCATATAGGGAAGGCCGATGATGAAACTTTGATCAGTTCTTAATTAGTTTAACAAGATGGATAGGGAATGCTACGTCAGGATTTTGACTGTTTTTAGTTGTGTTTACTTGGGACCCTTGGTTTTTAATTACTCATGATTATGTGTTGAATTGGTCAAAATTTGGTTCAATTTTTGTATTAAGTGCTCGTTAAGGATATATTGACTTTTATCATTTGTTGGATCGGGAAAAAAAAAGAAAGAAAAATGTTGCTACATAAACACTTCTTCGATGTCTGTCTAAGAAAAAGAATAAATATGTAAAAAGGGAAGGATATAGACAGATAAGAGCAGATCTTGGCTAGTTTGTCTTTGTGGCCGGTGTCATTTGAACAAGTAAAACCCGTAGGATGTGTACTTTTACACTCAGCGCCCTAAAATCATCTGGTTTAGGAGTCGTTGGTTGAAAGTTCGTTACACGGGTGGCATTGAAAAGCCTAATAAAGATGAACAGTGCACAAGTCAAGAGAAAAAAAAATTATATTGACGAGATGGAGCGTAAAGCGCACTCGTTAATGAAAAAAAAAAGAAAAAAAAAGATATGAAAAGTGAAGACAAGTGGGTAAAAGTAGAACTTAAAAGTAAAAACATGCAAACTTATTTTTCTTTGAGCACTGCGATACTAAGGGTTAAATTCAGATTTTGATTGATTTGATATTTGCATACACACACACATGGAAGGGTTGAGAGTAAAATTATAACTGAGGATAGTTAGACTGTTGATGGTGTAAGAGGTTGAAGTTTCTGTTGAATTGTTTAGATACTGATTTATGAGGCTGGATTTTTTATGATGTATGTTTGATCAATTGCTTGAGTATATGAACAGTCATGCTTGTGCATTCATGTAGGTAGTATAGTTTAGTTATGCATTCATTTGTGTTTTTGCTTGAGGATAAGCAAAGTTTTTGAGTTTGGGGGTATTTAATGGAGTGGGTTTTTAACCTATGAGTTAGATACATTTTTGGCTTAATTCATTACAATCTTTAAGTGTTTCTAGTATCTTTTTATTTGTTTTTGTGTTGCTTTTGTAGGTTGAGGCTGGCTGCAGAGTGGATAAAGAACAAGGAAAATTTGGTGCAGGGTATTCTCGTCGGGGCGAGGTTCTACAGCTTATTTTCTCGCCGGGGCGAGGACTTTGTGAAGAAACTTCTCGCTGGGGCGAGGATGCGGCTGGAGGAAAAAGAAGTTGATGTTTAGCAAGATCGGTTATTTTAGGAGTTTAATGCTAACAAGGATTCTTTTGACTAATCTGATGAGAAGATTATAAGAGACATATGAAGGCATGAACAAGGGATATAACACATTGACAATACCAGCACGAAGATTGAATTTTCAGAGCTGAGCAAGGAAATTGGAGATCAAGACAAGTAATTATGAAGAATTCAGATTGGAGGGATTGAAGATTTTCATTTGAGTTTTCTTTTAATCTTTTATATCCCTGATTTTGTAATTAATTATGATGACTTATTTTGGAATTCTAGTTTTTATTTTTAGTATGAACTAAACCTTTAATTAAGGCTATACGATTGAACCAGTTATGCTTATGAATTAATTATCTACTTTGATTCCAGTTATTTATTGAATTTGAGTTGTCTATCCTATTCTATGCTTATTGATTAATTGTTTGGGCCAACAATTAGCGGAATATTCTAGGTGAATTCGGGAGATGAAATCTAGGATTAGATCTGAATATGATAGGATGTATTCTTAATTATTTTGCATGTGTTAAATAATTAGGGTTGTAAAGTGAATAGGGATAATCTCTTTGCTGCATGTAACTGTTGGGAATTTATGCTTAATGAATTTAATCCTTTAGTTTTGCATAGGAATATCGCAGAGTTAATTGGATTAGATAAATTTATTTGATCACTTGGAAAAGGACTTATAAAATACAATTGAATTCCTGTTAACAACTCCATTAAAGTAAATAATTGGATGATGTAGTTAGATTAGTTTATGTCACATAACTGGGGATATTGTAGTCGTTTTTAAATTTGAATTACAACCTTCGTATTAGTTATTGGATCTTAGTTTCAATTTAATTAGTTTTCAATCAATATTCAAATTGCGATTGTTTAATAGAATAGCAGTAATCTAGATTGATAGTTGAAAATATAAAACACGATAATTTCCTGTGGGTTCGACAGTCTATCTTATCACTTTATTACTTGTTGATCCGTGTATACTTGCACGTAATTGTTTGATTTTGAAATCGAACAACATGAGACATAGAATAAAGGGAGATTTTAGTACAATCTATTAGATTTAGGATTAAAAACCCTAGTTTCGGAAGAAAGCGAGGGAGGCTTGAAGCAATTGCAAGAGCACGAAGGATTCAATTAAGGAGCTAAAGGAGAGACTCAAGGATTGCATCTACAGATTATATTCTCTTCTCTACCTCTGTATTTTGTATTCTTGAATGTTTTATCAATTGTGGATTATAAATTTTAATTCAATAATCATGAACTAATTTTTCTTTTTAAGATTACAATAAAACTTATTGGCGTAGCTTTTATTGATATGCTTCCTTGTTATTTATTGTTGATTATTTTGGGATTGTCTATTATGATTTGTGATTAATTGCTTAATTGTCTGATTAACAATTTCCATAGTAATCTATATGAACTCGAGAGATGGATTATAGGTTTAGACCTGATTATAGTAACATGTGATTGTGATTTCTGCATGGTGATGAGAATCATGATTTATGTTTAGGATAGAGATATACCTATATTGCAACAAGATGAATTAATAATAAATTAATTGAGTCGTGATTCTGGGGACAAAATCCTTTTAAGGAGGAAAAAATGTAAAGAATGTGGTTTTTGTAATAATTTAAAATATTTATCGGATAAAATAAATATTTTAGTTGGGGTGTTTATTTAATTAAATAAATATTTGATGGAAATTATTGTGGTATGATTTATTTAAGTATGATAATATTAAGTAAATTGACGATAAATAATTTTATAATTGGTGCGTATTTTTATTACGCAAGGATAATAATAATATTCTAATTTAATTAAATAATTAAATTAGAGGATTAATGGGTTATTTAATAAAATAATTTATTAAATAAAATTACAATTATGGTTGGTTAAATAGAAATTATAATTTTATTAATAAGGATAATTTGATTTACTAATAAAATAAGTTTAATTAATTTAGATGTGCCAAGTGTATTATATAGTAAGCCAAATATTAAAATAAATTAAAAGAGGGTTTTTGGGTTCTAGCTTTGTCTAGAGACCCTTTGTATTTTCTAACTGATGGACCTTTTGGTTTAGTAACTGATGAAGCTTGATAAAACAATGTAAAGTTTTATCAGTTTATTTTCATAAGGCTAAAACACAAAGAAGAAGAGAGAAAGAAAGAAATTGAGAGAGAATTCTCTGTGAGTTGAGAGCAAGAGTCTAAGAAATTAAAGAAGAGGAGGAAAATTAAACTAAGTTTTTCTAAACAATTAAAGGTAAAATTTCTAAATTCTTGTTATATTTTTCTCAAAGTTCTTTACTGTAATTATTTTGGCTAAATTATTTGGTGAGATGTTGGTCATATATGTGTATAAGCCATGCTTAATTTGTTATATAGTGTATATGTGTGATTTTTGGAGTTAGCAATCCATGAAAAACATGATTTAAAAATAAAGAATTTGGTTTTTGGCTGAATATGTTTGTTTTGGCTTATTTTTGGAGTCAAAATCGATGTTTGATTCATGTAGTAATTTGTTAAGTATATAGTTGTTCATGTTAATATGTTAAGAAACGAAAAGAATGCAATTTGAATGGATTAGAAATGGTTAAGAAACGAATTTGTGGTGTTTGATTACGCTAAAGATGTTAAGATATAAAAATAAGGCATTAAATTATGATTTTTGAGTCGTTAAATTAACTGTTTTGTGCAATTTATGGGGTTAGAGTTGTTGAAGACATGTTGGTGTGAAGTGTTAGCAAGTTTATCGCGTCTGAGAGTGGTATGCATGAATGTTAGTGTTGCAGCAGAGTTTGTGTCGCAAACTTCGATATCTGAGTCTACGCACCAGCGTGGCTGCGTTGGCTGCCGAGAACAAAAGTGGCGCGACCGCGCCATATGCAGACCAGATCCAGTGTTGAGATGCACCAGCGCGACCGCACTGGTGCTAAGAACAAAAGTGGCACAACCGCGCCGTTAGCAGAACAGACCCACTAAAGAAGGTTTAAATGTAAAGTTCAAGGAATAGTTTCTTAACCTTCTCTAGTGAATGTGGTAAAACATTACATATATAATACGATATAATAACAAGTCTTAATCATATGAGATGATATTATATGTGTTAGTTTTTTAGAGGCACACAAGATATATAGAAGGGGGGTTGAATAGATTCTTTAAAACTTTTTAACTTATTTTCAAAAGAATGACTTATCAGTTTGATTAATTAACAAGTAATTAGGCACAGCGGAATATATGATTGATAAAATCCCCATTAGAGATAGAACAACTATAATGGATATGATAAAACAGTGATATAACAGTTATGACAGTTAAGGAGTGCAAAGAGATAGAGACAATACTTTAAGTGGTTCGGAGCACACAAGACTCATACTCCACTATTCTACTCCTCGAGTAGCAAATCCACTAAGGATATCGTTACAACTGAATCACAAAGATTCTTTCAAGACCCGCAGTCTTGGAACACCAGTACACAAGGTACTCTTCAAAGCTAGCAGCCTTGGAACTCTAGTACATAACGTACTCTTCAAAGCAAGCAGCCTTGGAACTCTGTAGACTACGACCCGCAGTCTTAGAATCTCTTGTACCCTTTGGTACTCAGCAAGTCCAGCAGAATTGACTTTGGTTGGTCACTTGTTGACCCTTACACTTGATAAATTAGTGTATTGTTTTGTTGCTACTAAGTTGCTTGAAGCAATATAGTCTGATAGAACTTAAGTTAGCGATAGCAAGATGTTACCCTTCAGATTGTATGAAATGATATTGTTGGGACAAGATTTGATTCTCTCATTTTTGTTGATACTTGCTTAATTGTAATCTTGTCAATCTATCTTCCTTATTGATAGATTGCTTCTGAACAATCTTTCGCCTAGTGCGTCTGAAATGTGGTATGTTCGTACCATTGATCCACTAGTCCAAATTTGCTGAAGAGTCGACACGAATGTCGAGAGACTTTATTTGAACTTAGAACATAGCTTATCTCACCGGACATCCTTGTTGACACCACGCTGCCGCTCCCCCTTAGTCTCGTCGCGGATGGACAGCTCAGCTTCCATTAGCTTACACCAAGATAGTAGGTAGATGATATTTGGTAGTGCTCTGAATATCTGCAAAACCCAGCTAGCTATTTTGACCCCTACTGACTTGATTCTTCATTAAGTTCATTTTTAGTAATTTTCAGGCAACTGTCTTGGTGCAGGTCATTCTACTAGATTTTAATCAATTAATATGAATTAGAACAAAAAAATTATGATAATGTTTTGTGTATGTAAACTTAGGGGCAACATTACTAGAATTATTCAATTCAGATTCTAGGTATGGCATTGTCACTGACTCACAATGTTAAACTCTACGATTCTTACTAGTTCGTAGAGGTAGTGTCGTTAGTGTGATTTGTAGAAGTTGCTTGTCGTTTAAACCTCCCATTCTACAATCTTTTGTGTTGCTTACAGAACCGTTCACTGTGATCTTTCCATATTTCACTTTGAATACACTCTTAAGATCAGCATCAATGCTTTGTCTTTATGTCTTTTCTTCAGAAAGTGGCTGATTTAGTCTTTGAAAAAATACAAGGGCAGAGACATACTCAACGATTCTCAGTACTTGGTTTTATAAGATAGCCTTTAATGAATATGTAGAGTTACTGGCTATATTGAATCCTGAGAGTTAGCATTGTGATCGGCCAAGAGAAACTCTAGACGATCTGCCCAAGAGAGCTTCTACGTTCCTACTGAGAGTTGCTCTACATTTTTGCGGAGAGAAGACTCTACATCCTGCCGTGAGTGTGCTCTACGTTTCTGTTGAGATGAACTCATAATAGATCTGCTGAGAGAGCTTTACGGTTTTCCTACCCGAGAGTGCTCTACGTTTCTTATCGATTGAGAAACTTCTTAACGTTTCTGTATCGTTAGAGAACTTCTACGATCTGTTCGAGCTTCACATCTACGTTTGCCTGGAACACTTTGACTCTTGTTGTGAAGTTGGCTTGACTGCTCTACGATTCCTCTGTCAACTTGGGTTGTATGTGCAGTACTCTTGATCTTTTCAGCACATTAAGATCAAATCCTAAACAATATTGAATCCCTTTTTTATTCTAGAGTCCTTTGTACATCACCTTCAATATAAGGACTTTATGTCGTTGATCGATTTCGGCCAACCACACGTGAAAAAATATGCGCAAGTTATATCGCAGGTCAAGACCAAGTAAATAAAGAGTAAGTAAAGTATCGATACCCATGATGAATTGTTTGAGAATAATGTTTACCAAGTTATTAACCTTTTATCATTTCAATCTTATTTAGGACACTAAAAAACTTGATGTTGTTTTGATATAACTAATTGATAAGCTTTTAAGATAATGAAAATCTAGTAGTAATAAGTCTAGAAGATTACAATTTCCCCCAACACTTTCAATTTAAAACTCTTATCTCTCCTCATTTTTAACTAGTTAAATCACAAGAATTGTTTACCGAGAAAATTCATCTCTTATTCATAAGCCTTAGTGTAATGGGTCATAAAAAGAAAATCACCCATACATGACACATAGGTATTGTGACGCCTCCCAAAATCTGGTGTCACACCGCTCTTCACCAGCGGACTTTGGTTCGTTCACTATATAATATACATTGCATCATACTAATCGATATTTTTAAACAGCGGAATAATAGAGGATATATTTATATTGTGAAATATTACTTAAATAATCCTGTCCCAAGTCTCGGTAAAACCAAGAACTACTACAAAACATAACTCAATACATAGGGGTAATTAAGTCTTAATAGACATCACAAACATCAATGAGTCTTAATACATAATACAGAAATGATAATCTTAACGGTTACAAAGCTAATTCGTGACTTTGGACCTTTGGCCTTTATCCTTCCCTGAGCTTTCTAACCACGAGCTACCATTAACTGAAATTTATTTAAGGAATAAGCAAGGGTGAGCAACATAATGTTCCCTCAGCAAGTTTAAATAACAATAATCGTGAACCATCACTGTGAATACTTTTTAGCTATACAAGAATCAAGAGAATAAAAGGATAGCTCAAGAACTGTGAATGATTTCTTACGAAATGATCTCTATTTTGAACACAATTGTAGGGCCACTATGGATCCGATATGTAATATTTTTTTTTTTTTTTCAATGTTTCCACAAAATGTGAGGGGAAATAATTTCTATACTGTACCAGTGGTCATCATATGACATTGAACTTTTACCTAGAATCACCAGAAAAAACTCATCTGATAACCCAACATATTTAATACAAACAGTTGATCAGCCATAAATGTAACGCCGGTGTGTATGCATAAACCCCTTTTACATATTGTACGCAGCTTTTTGTTCTTTCCGGTAGTCAGTCCCCCGACAATACATACTGTTTCCCCTGCTCATGAGGGTATGTTCGTACTCCGCAGCTTATACATAGGAATCCCAACCAAACCAAACAATTGTGATTGGGATAGCTTTACTTAACAACAAATGATGATTTGAAAACATAACGTCTAGGCCGGAAACTATTGGTCTTTGACAATCTTATTCTTATGTAGAACTTTGAAGGCTTTAATAACATGCGTCCAAAGCATAGTTAAATAACGTGAAAACAGAATATCTAGGTCCATTTCTATAGAGTACTATTGCAATTCGACAATGATTGAAAAATAAAAGAACCTGACCCCAAAATATCTTGAATATGATATGAGACTCGCTTAATGAAGTAATACTTTGGCAACAATATACAAACATTTGTATATAGATAGGGAAACTTGCTCAAGTGAAATAGTTGAGTAAGGAAGTTGCAATAATATAGAACTGATTGCTCAATCAATAAATATACACGCACAAGTAATTAAAAGTATAGTGGGATTGATGGAAAACTGGCTCAATTGATATAAATTGAGTTACAGGTAAGGGAAACTGTGCAACAATATATAACCTGTTTGCAATGAAACAAAAAAAAATTAGTGCATAAGGGTATTAGATATGGCTTGTCTCATAATATAAATTGAATTGAGTTAAGAAATCTTGCATTCAATAAGAAATAAACGGTCGACCAACAATAATAGAGGTTGTACGGGTTAAGTGTAAAACTTGCATAACATATGGATACCATTGCATAAAGTATAATGCAAGGGTTAAGATAATTTGCTCAAGTAGTAATATTTTGAGTAAGGTTAGGGAACGTGCAATGTCAATGGTAAGAAGAAAGAATGAAGTTAGGGTGAACTTTGTCCTGGTGCGTCTGCAAACAATATTACAACACACGCTCACCTTAATATCCTTACTCACACAATTAAGTACATTGTTTCACATAACAATTAGTCACATAAACGGATACCAAACAATTGGGGGGGGGTTTTTCATACTACTCTACTAAATGGTCCTCTAGATGCTCATTTTAGTCTTAAATAAAATATTAAACAAGGTTTTTGTCCACATAGTTACGGCGTTAGACGACGCATTCTGCCACGTCTGTTGCAGCCAAACTTTGGTTATTCACAGAACGCCAATACGACTCACGCCTTTGCTTACCGCACCTAACACGCCCATTTGATTTATCCCAATCATACTCCATTTGTTTGAAGGGAATGAGTATACACCATTAGGACTATCTATCAATCATTCCCGTTTTTAGAACTTAGAACAATATTTTACATTGTCGGGAAGCTAGCCAATTACATGTGCTATACGCGCATCGCTTGGGCTCACCCTCCCAATTGCCCACCAAATAACACATCAGTCCTTATATAAATGGCCAATATTAAGGCCATTCTACAGACCTCAAATTGAAAAACATTAAAGAACTAAAGTATGTAGGTCTTTACGTTCTCTTTCCGAATCATCTTGAATCACCTCAATCCGGTGTTCGTGTGACAAAGTTATTGCCCATTTTATCTAAAGGACGTCGGAGAAGTTTTTGCACAGTTTCATTACTAGCGAACCGTAAGGCGCTCAGTAGGGAGAGGGCCCTACTGGAGCAGTGCATGACTAGGCGCTCAGACGAACTTCTCTATATAGCTGTAAGTTGGGCTCAATGGCCCGCGCTTCTTAAAGCCAGCGCCTTAGGCGCTCGGGCCTTGATGTCTCCGAACCCGTTTGCTTCCCGGTATGCTCTGTTTTTTGGTGACTCTAGACCTTATTCTTGGCTTCCAACTCACCATAACTCACTCAATACACGCTCAAATTGGTCCATTCCAAACTCTATGGGACCTCCTAATGACATAGGGCTAACTAACATTATCAAAAATTTCAGAAGCTATCCATTAACATTAGCATAAACGGGCTCTCCCAAATCTTAGGCCTAAAGTATCAACTCGTGCTTTATTTAGTGGTAGTTCTTGGTGTTGTTCTATTCACAAAAATTCATCGACCACAAGACTTTGTTTTAATCACCTTTTTAAAACTCCATTTCCACACTGGGTGTTACAAGCTCATAACCCATGGAAGTACAACATCACAACAACAAATAAACCACAACATAACAAGGAATCCATAGCTATAAAAGTCCTCTTAAATTCGTGTTAATGTCGAGTATGTATACATACAGTCCACTACGACCATTTTTGTCCATAGGTCCATAGTCCATTTCTATTGATGTTTATGTTTCCACTTTGATGATTATTAATGGCTTGAGGCTTGAAGATTTAACCTCTGTAAAATATTTGTTATGGGAAGATAGGAGGGAGCTAGCTAAGAGATTCGTTTTAGAGGTGATATAAGCCCTTTCTTCCCTTCTCCTTTCTTGTGCACACGTGCTTCTTCTTTCCATTCTTCCTTCCCTACCTTCCACACTTCTTCTTCTCCTTCTTCTTTGTTCTTTCCTTCCTCCCTGCAGATTTTCCTCATCGTCTCTTCTCTCTCTCCCTCTCTACTCTATTACTCTATATCTATATTGCTAGACCCAACTTGGAATGTGAGAGGAGGATGGCTGATGGATTTTTGGAGAGATGTATGAAAGGGCTGCTTTTGGGGAGAAAGGGGGGGGGGGGTGAAATGGGAGGCATTTGGTTGCTCAATACATTTTGGTCTAGCACCAAACCCTCCTCACCCGACCACACCCTGTTCCTTTAA
>CM068388.1:26506981-26849641 GCA_034770075.1 Aralia elata | reverse complement strand
ACTCTCACATGAAATTCCTAATTGGATTGAGCATAATTAATTAAAGGGAATTTAATTAAAATAGAAACCCTAATCCTAAATAGTTTAGGGAAGGGTTTTTCCCTACATCTATAAATAAGAGGAGTACTTATCATATATATAGGGTTACACACTCTTGGATTAGATTGTGGATAAGTACTTACAATTTCTATAGAGATAGAAACTAGGGTTTTGCCAACACTCCAACTTCTTGAATAACTATTCTTCATTGGTGGATCACCTCTAGAGGCCAAACACCTTGGGTGGCTAACGTTGATCAAGCAAAGGAATTTAGTCGGCTGGAATTCAAGGAGAACTCGAAAGAATTGGAGGTGAACTTGTACCCGAGGAAGCACGGTTCAACGAGGGTATAATTTCTTAATCTCTATATCTTTCGTTTATATCGTTAATTGAAGCATCATATATTGATCATAGGTGATGGTTTGTAATAAAAGTTTAAAATCTGATTTTATCGTGTTTTCCCGCTTTATTTATGTAATTTTGATTGCAATGTTTCGCGTTATATACAAACCTAACATTTTATACCTATGAATTGAGTACGTTTGGTTTTGATAATTTTTGTGAGTTCTTAAGTAGTTTTATGTTAATATTAGGTATTTTATAGTATTTTTATGTTATTTTTTGTAAGATGAAGGAATGAAATACAATCCGGACCTCTTTGGGAGTACAATATGCAAGCAAAATGCCGAGAAGGGAATAATTAAAGATTTATTAATGACAAGTTTGATGCATGTTCATGGCTTGAAACTTGGGAATTTTATTGTATTAACTTATTTTTAACTTTTCTGCAATATCTTGATCCCTACCCAATCGGAGATTCGGAACCAAAAGTTTATGAACATTTTTACCAACGAACATTGAACCTCAAAGTTATTGGAGTTGACATTTACATAACCAACCACTTTAAGTCTAATTTTTCCTTTTAATCCAATCTGAATCTCTCAATGCCTACCAAAATGAAGGTTGTATATCTCGTGGAGAGCTTCGATTGAATAGGTGGCACACCCCGTAACTCCTTCCCAGATCAAAAGTTATGAACCATCTTTACCAACCAGTGCTGAAGTAGAAAATAAGTCGAGGGCGAACTGCGCCAGTTCCTAGTGTATTTTAAGCGCGGTCGCGCGTAATCTGCAGAAGGTAAAAACTTGACTTCTGGCACTTAGGCGTGACAACGCTACTTCCTAGGCCAAAATATGGGTGCGCCAACGAGGGCTGGGTCGGGTTGCATGAAAAGCTTATTTTGTATTCAAATTAATGGAGAATAAGGATTATAACTTTCTAGGACTTTAACTAGAACCTATAAATACATAATATGAGATGATATAGTGGGTTTTAACCTATGAGTTAGATACATCCTTGGCTTTAATTTTTTACAAATCTTTAAGTGTTATCCTAGTATCTTTTTAATTATTTTTGTTTTGCTTTTGTAGGTTTGAGGCTGGCTGCAGAGTGGATAAAGAACAAAGGAAAATTTGGTGCAGGGTAGTGCTCGCCGGGGCGAGCTTCTACAACTTGTTTTCTTGCCGGGGTGAAGACTTCGCCCTGATGGCGAGGACTTTGTGAAAAAACTTCTCGCCGGCGGCGAGGATGCGGTTGAAAGAAAAAGAAGTTGATGTTTAGCAAGATTCAGTTATTTTAGGAGTTTGGATGCTAAACAGGATTCTTTTGACTAATCTGATGAGAAGATTATAAGAGACATATGAAGGCAATGAACAAGGGATATAACGCATTGACAATACCAAGCACGAAGATTGAATTTTCAGAGCTGAGCAAAGGAAATTTGAGATCAAGACAAGTATTGTGAAGAATTCAGATTGGAGGATTGGGGGGGGGGGGGGGGGGGGGGGGGAAGATTTCATTGAGTTTATCTTTTAATCTTTTATCCATGATTTTGTAATTAATTATGATAACTTATTTTGGAATTCTAGTTTTTAATTTTCAGTATGAACTAAACCCTTAATTAAGGCCACGATTGAACTAGTTATGCTTATGAATTAATTATCTACATTGATTCCCGTTATTTATTGAATACGAAGTTGTTCTATCCTATCCTGTGCTTAGTGATTTAATTGTTGGGGCAACAATTAGCGGAATATTCTAGGTGAATTCAGGGAGATGAAATCTAGGACTTATATCAGGATATGATAGCATGCATTCTTAATTATTTTGCATGTTGTTCAATAATTAGGGTTGTTAAAAGTGAATATGGATATACCCTTTGTTGCATGTAACTGTTTGAGAATATGATGCTTAATGAATTTAATCCTTTAGTTTTGCATAGTAATATTGCACGAGTTAATTGGGATTAGAATAAATTTTATTTGATCACTTGGAAAAGGACTTATAAATACAATTGAATTCCTGTTAACAACGTCCATTGGAAGTAAATAATTGAGATGACGTAGTTAGATTAGTTTATGTCACATAACTGGGGATATTTGTAGTTTTAAGTTTTTAAATCTGAATTGCAAGCTTCGTGTTAGTTATTGATTTAGTTTTCAATTTAATTAGTTTCAATCAATATTCTAAAATTGCGATTGTTTAATAGAATAGCAGTAATCTAGATTGATAGTTGAAAATATAAAACACGATAATTCCCTGTGGGGTCGACACTCTATCTTATCACTTTATTACTTGTTGATTGTGGTATACTTGCACGTAATTGTTAATTGTGAAAGTCAAAACAACCAAGTTTTTGGCGTCGTTGCTGGGGAACTTATTTGTGTTTTTTATAATTTTTAATATCAGTTTAATTTAAGTCTGTTTTAATTAAGCAAACTAATTTTTTTCTTTTAAATTCCTGTGTCAGGTGACTGGTTTGATTCGTTTATGCAAACGCGAATCAAAACAACCCAGAACTCGTTACAATGTGAGGATAATCTTGAGGACAAGTTTACGCCAATTTGAGGAAATTTTGCCAAGAGAAGCTTGAAAAAGAGAAAATGGTGAACGAAGACGCAAAAATCATTGAGGGATATATAATGGCTATGCCCAGAAATTGATGAGCTAAAGTTCAAGTATTTACTAGGCCGCATCCATCACTACTAAATTTTCCTTTTGAAATTAAGCCGGGTAAAATTCAGATGGATTCAGAAATTTAATAACAGTTTTGGTGGATTGGATAATGATGATCCGAGATGAAGGCATTTCGGTGAGCTTCCTGGAGATTTGCGATACGTTTCCCTTCACAATTACGGGATGAAAGCAAAAGGGTTGGCTATCACACTCACTTCCACCGGGATCCATCACTACTTGGAATGACTTGGCCCCAATTTTTTTTCTATCAAAATTCAATCTTCCCGCCAGCGAAAACCTCGCGAAGATGAGAAACGACATTTACTACTTGTTTTTGATCAGTAACATGGGAGAATCTCTGTAATGAAGCTTGGGAGAGATTCAAGGGACTTATTGAGAAGATTGCACGCATCATGGGCTAAACCCAAGTGACTTCAGATTCAGACATTCTATAAACGGGTTAAGGTAGTAACACCCGAACGAGCATTGAACCGTCAGCTCTCGCTTTGGGAGGGCACTCATGAGCTAAGAGCTTTGATTGAAGCATGTTGAGTTGGTTAGAAACCAATGGCTGCCAATAATTACCAGTTAGGCCTACTTGCAAGGGTAACTGCAACCGAAAGAGGCCGAAAAATTTTGGAAGTAGATGCAATTAACAGACCTTGATCAGCACAAATGGCGGGCATTAACAAACATAGAAGATTGGAAGGCATGGGGACCAACAAGGCAACTCAACAAGTGGCGATGATTATGTGAATTGTGTGCAGGAAATCATGCTAACGGAATCCCAATGTGGCCATTAATGCAAGAGCGAGTCGGTACAAGTTCATAGGAAACTATAATAGACCACAGCAAACAGCCATACTAGAATGAATGCCTATATTAATCCGGGGTGGAAAGAATCATCCGGGTTTCTCGTGAAGTAATAATTCAAAACCAAGCTTCCAAGGCCACAAAAACCTACCCAGGCGTTTTCAGAATCAAGTTTCTCACAACAGGCAGAGAGAAAAACCGATTTTAGAGGAATCCGTTGGCAAGATTCATTACAAGCGTCTAAGAAGAGAATGAATGGGATCAAGATAAGCTGTTTAACTCAGGTAGATTTGAATGTGAAAAAGCTAAGCAAGTGTCCAATCAGGATTTTGGAGAATCAACATGGGATCAGTTAGCTCACGTGCTGAATAGTCGGCACACAAGGGAGCAACTTCCAAAGCGACACAGAGGTGAATCTAAGGAACGGATGGAAAAGGGACACTGTCAAGGGCTGTAAACCTTAAGAAGTGGAAAAGAGCTTACGAATACAGTTTGAAAGAAAATCGGAAAAAACCAGGAAAAGTTGTGGAAAAATGAAAAAGGAGAAAGAGATAAGTGAGGTGAAGGATACAGGTTTAGAGGCCAAAAGCAAAGGAACTCAAGCCAGATAGTGTAGTGCCTTCCGTCCCATTTTCCCTCAGAGATTTCATAAAGAGCCAAGTTAGATAAGTAATTTTTCCCATATTCTTAGATGTTTTCCAAGAAACCTGCACATCAGTCATTACCCATTTGCAGAAGCCCTGGAATAGATGCCCAGAGTATGCAAAAATTCATGGAAGGAGGTCTTGGGTCGAAGAAGAGAAGAGATTGGGGGAGAATTCGAGACAGTGGGGCATTCAACCGAAGAATGCAGTGTAATCTTGCAGAATAAACCTGTCCACACCAAACTAAATAGGAATCCAGGAAGCTTACATCCATTCTAATGTGTAATTGGTAACCAATTTTCTGGAAGGGCATTAATATAACTTAGGAGCCCAGTATCAATTTAATGCAGTTATCAATTTTACACTCAGCTAGACTAAAGGTACCAAAACCAACAAATATCAGCTTGTAAATTGATAGCAGACAGGTTAGTAACATTCCTCAAGGGTATTAATGGAAGAACATTATTGGTTAAGGTCGATAAATTTCATCTTCCCAGCTTGACTTTAATCATTTTTGGATTACGAAGAGGATAAGGAATTTCCCCATTATATTAGGTCGGCTGTTCTAACAACAACGGGAGATACCTCTGATAGATGTTCAGAACAGGTAAATTGACACATGAGAGTACAAAGATCAGGAAGTTATCTTCAATGTGCTCCAAATCAATGAAAATTCCCTAAGGAAGATGAAGAAGTGCTTACGGATAGACCATAATGGAATGAAATAGTGGACTAAAAAGACTAAAGCAAGTTATATTAGAGAAGGGGATTCCCATTAGATGTTACCTTGGTTGGAATAGCACATTTTTTGGATGAATTTGGATGAAGTGAGATTAATGTCAAGGTATTAGATGGCATATACACCATCTCTCAGAAATTTCAGCAGAGGCAACTTTGAGATACACTTGGACTGGGCCCGAAAGAAGGAGAAAAGAGGTCCAAAACGTCAGTGGAGGAAACCACCTGATGCTTGAACTCAAATCTCTTCCATCTCATCTAAAGGTATTGCTTACTTGGGGAGATGTCCTGACATGCTAACCAGTAATAGTTTTCTGCTTATTTAAATGAATCTCAAGAAGAAAAATTGAGTTTAAGCGGTTTTGCGTGAAGTGTAAAAACCGCAATTGGGTGGGACAATAGCAGACAATCAAGGGAATCAGTCCCGTACGTTTTGGCATGCATAAAATTTTACTTAGAAGAGGGAGCAAAACCCAGTTATTTGAGACAAGCAAAGAAGATTTGAATTCGATCATGAAGGAAGTAGGGAAGAAGGAAATCAATCAACAATGGTTTAAGATACCAGTATTATCTACTCCAATTTTTAGACAGTTCTCATGGGTTAAGTTTTCTTGTACAGTGTGTGCCCGAAAGAAAGGGGGAATTGAACAGTGGTTGAAAAACGAAAAATAATGAACTCCATGTCCTACAAGAACCAGTTACAGGTTTGGCGAGTGTGTATGGATTACCACAATAAGTTTTGGAAAATAAAGTGACGCGTCAAGGATCCACTTTCCAACTAGGCTATTTATTGATTAATGTTTGGATAGGTTAGTCGGGTCATCATCAATTCTACTTTGAACTTGCCTTATTGACGGATCACCTCAGCGATATAACCAGATAGTAATCAAGCTAGCTCCGGAGGGACCAAGGAGGAAAATCGCAACGACTTTTACATGCCCATTATGGAACGTTTGCATTCCAGATAATGATCCTTTGTTTCGGGTTATTGGGTTGCAATGCACTGGCTACATTTCAGCGATGTATGATGGTTATCTTCCTCGGATATGGTTGAGCTAGAATATTGGAGGGTATTTATGGACAATTTTTTCTGTATTCGGTGATAAGTTTTTTGATTTGTGCCTCGACAATCTCCATCTTAGTAATTGAAAACCATTGTGTGGAAACAAATCTGGTGCTTTAAACTAGGAAAAATGTCCACTTTTATGGTGCAAAGAAGGGATTAATTTATGTGGTTTACAAAGTGTCAGCTGCAGGTTTGGAGGGTAGGGATAAGCCGCCGAAGATCTGAAAGCAATTGAAAAAGCCTACCGCCACACCTACATCTGTAAAGGGAGTAAAGGAGTTTTCTCGGATCATGCAGACTTTCTACAGATAATTTAACAAGGATTTATTACCAAAATTTCAAAATCCCCACCACCCCCATTATGTGCATCTCCTTGAGAAAGATGTCCCCTTTCAAGATGGAATCAATCATGAGCATTGAGGGCCTTTTGAAGTACTAAAAAAAGAAGTTAAGTCACGAGCAACCGATCATACAGTTGCTCCTAATTGGTCATTGCATTTGAGTTTGATGTGTGAACCGCGAGTGATTATGGCAGTGAGAGAGAAGTGTTGGGTCTTGCGAAGGATAGAGATTTTTCATACCAATTTACAACTAACGCAAGTAAGACACTTATTGAGGCAGAATTGAATTACCACCACCAACGATAAAAAGGAGTTTACTTGCAGTAGTATTTTACCTTTGATAAATTTCGAGCATATCTGATTGGGAACAAAGGTAATAGTTTACACGATTGATCATCCTCAGACCATCAAATATTTGATTGCAAAGAAGGGGATGTCAAACCAAGGTTGACTAGATTGGGTCCTGCTTTTGCAAGAATTCGACTATGGAAAATTCGAGATAGAAAAGGTACGGAGAATCCAGGTGGCTAATCATCTTTCGAGGTTAGAGAATGCCAAGAAAATTCAGAAAAACAGATGCATGTAGTGATCAATGAGCTTATCTCCGGATGAGTAACTATTCCCCGTTTTAATCAACACCGAAGTGCCTTGGTATGCTGATTACATGAAACTACCCTAGTCAGTAATGTATTCAATCCTGGCCCGGATTTCAATTCTTTCTCAGCAACGACAAGAAATTTCCCTCCATAATGTCAAACAAGTACCTTTGGGATGAAACCATTTCTCTCTCAAGACTTATGCGGATCAGATGAATACGGACGTTGCGTGCCACATGAAGGAGAACAGAAAATAATCTTGAAACGATGCCATTGTTTAAGAGTAATGGGGGGACACTATGGGGGAGATAGAACAGCGGCGAAAGTGCTTACTCCAATCAAGGATTCTTTCTTCTTCTTCTGGCCTTCGGTTATTCCAAGGAAATGCCCACACTCTTTGTTTCTAAAGTGCGACATATGGTCAACAGGGTGGGAAAATATATCAAAATGACATGAAATGCCTTCTTTAACATTAATTCTTGAAGTTGAACTTTTCGGACGTATGGGGTATTGGATTTTATAGGGCCATTTTCGTCATCTTTCAATAATCAGTATATTACTTTTGACAGTGGATTACGTATCAAAATGGGTTGAAGCAGCTGCTTTACCTACGAATGATGCCAAAGTGGTTTTGCGATTCTTGAGGAAGAATATTTTTACCCGATTCGGTACACCAAGGGCCATAATCAGTGACGAAGGTACCCACTTTTGCAACAAGCTGTTCACCAAATTGCTAGCTAAGTATAGAGTCAAACAGAGGATTGCCACGAACTTATCATCCCCAAATAAATGGCCAAACGGAGGTGTCAAATCGTGAAGTTAAGCAAATTCTGGAGAAAGTGGTGAATCTATCTCGTAAAGATTGGCAATGAAGTTAGACGATGCTTTATGTGCGTATCAAACGGCCTTCAAGAATCCCATTGGAATGTCACCGTATCGCATGGTCTATAGAAAAAGCGTGCCATTTACCGGGCGAGCTTGAGCATAATGCATATTGGGCTATTCGAAAGTTGAACTTTGATTTACAAGCATCTGGCGAGAAAAGGTTTGCTTTAATTAAATGAGATAGAGGGAATTTCGACACCAAGCGTATGAGAATGCTAAGCTGTATAAAGAAAAAGGCAAGAGATAGCATAACAAGCGAATAAGTGAGAGAAAATTTGAACCAGGTCAGATGGTATTGTTGTTCAACTCCAGATTGAGGCTATGTCCTGGGAAGTTGAAGTCTAGATGGCCAGGTCCTTTTGTTGTCACTGCTGTAGCTCCCCACAGGGCAATCGAAGTCAAAGAACCAAACACAAAGCGCACATTTAAGGTCAATGGTCAATGACTTAAACACTATTGGGGAGGCGATGTGGATCGACAAGCAACCTCAATTTATCTCACTTCGATCAATCAGACTAATGCATGAAACTGCAGAGAAAGTCGGGCTGACGACTATAAACCAAGCGCTTGATGGGAGGCAACCCAATCATGTTATTTTATTGCTTTAGTAGATTTAGTGTAGTTAATAATTTTGTTTCTAGTTAGTAGAATTAGTAGTTCATTTGTTCCTGAATTGTAATATCTCTTCAATCTCGCGTAGTTGTACTAATCCATGTTATTTTGTGTTGATTAGGAACAAGCCTTTGGGAATGCATATGTAGAAGGAGTAATGTTTGGGATAGCGTCAGTTGAAGAACAAAGGAAAAAAGCCAACTTTCAAAAACCAGAGTTCTCGCCCTGGCGAGAAAAATGAACTAAGAATTCTCACCCCAGCGAGAAATCCTCTGTAATTCCTCGCTCCACCAGCGCAAAAATTTCTCCCCCAGCCCAAACCTCTCTGGACTTTCTCGCCCCGGCGAGATTTCCAGGCAAAAATTTCTCACCCCGGCAAGAATCGCGGAATCCAGGTTTTTAAAGTCCATTATTAAATCAAATTCCTTCATTCTTAATCCTATTCAACTTCACCAAATCGTATTTCTTCCATCTTTCCACACCAACCGAACTTCTTCACACCCATTCTTCTTTCCAATTTCTTTTCTACTCCTACCCACACTTGGATTCAATCACTAAACACATAAATCCTCTCTCCAAAACAAAAATCTTATACAGCTCTCACTCCAAATCTCGTTCCAAATAGGATTGCTCTGTTTTCTACTATAAAGATACATGGGTTTTTCTCTTTACATGCACAAGTGCTAAGGTTTTTCTCTACTGGTTCAACCGTTCAATAGACACAGAGTATCCTGCATTGTTCATTAGAAGTGACTATACCTTGAGTTTGGGGGGAAAATATCAGTACATCATTAGCAACACATGGCTCCAAAAAGGCATCGGGGTGAGAGTTCATCTTCAACACCATCAAGGCAATTTGATAGACGAAAATTCGTCAGTGCTGAGGTCGCTGACAGATTTTATTCGTATGTATTGGGTAAAGCTCTAACTCTCTAGCGCGATCTTTCAACCTGATGAGGTGGTAGATGGTGAGATGATGCTTGCAGATTATAGAGAGAGGATGGGAGACATTCACAGCCCATCCAGAACCTGCGTGTATAGCCATCGTCAAGGAATTCTATGCTAATACAGGGGACGTGGCTCCGTGTGAAGTTGTAATCAGGGGTAAAGAAGGTTTCGTTCAGTGCCCAGACTATCAATGAATATTATAATTTGAGGCCTGATGAACGCTAATAGATTATTCTCAATTTCTTTGCTGAAGGGACTAATTTGGAGAAGGTTGTGACTGATTTGTGTAAACCGGGGACGACTTGGATATCTAGAGGACCACATGCAATAATTTCTTTCTATAGCAAAGATCTAAGTCGTTATGGAAAGGTCTAGTATGCCTTTCTGTCAGCCAAACTGATGCCATCACAACATGTGAGTGATGTCCCAAAGGAAAAGGCTCTGTTGTTATATGCAATTATGACGGGTATAAAGATTAATGTGGGTGGGGTGATTGAGGCGTCAATTCGCCATAGCTTGTGAAACTTACATACTCAGGGTGATTTGCCACACCCCTCTTTGATTTGCGGGGCTAATGACCTTCGAGCGGAGCGTTCGCTGGAGTTCTGAGGAAGCTGTCCAACAACTGTTGCTTATTTTGGACCACCGACTTATTGCGAGGTATAAGGAGTGGGAAGGTGGTAAGTCTCATCCGCGTGGCTTGAGATATATTGTTCATCCTCCTTTTGAGGGTGAGGAGCAGGAGCCCGATGAAGAGGTAACAGGTCCTTCGACGTCCATTTCTACAGGCAAATCTAAGTTCAGTCTTCAATTTCGTGAGTTGCAGTGCCTTATCGATTCTCAGCATAAAACCATTTTGAGGCAGAATTAACGGTTGGCAAACCGACAGGAACATATGTTTGCTTATCAGCAGAGTTGTACATAAGCGATAGCAAATATGTATTCTAATATGCAACCGTTGATAGATTATGTTCAATTTCCAGAGGCGGAGCCATTGCCAATTTTTCTACCACCAACCCCATATGATGATGACGAGTTCGGGCCCACTGCTTGACCTGTCAGGGAAGTCCTTCGTTCTTTATTTTCTTTATTTTCAGCACAATGAGGACATTGTTTCGTTTAAGTTTGGGGGGGGGGGGGAATTGTGAGTTTTATTCTGTTTTGGTGGTGTGTAAATTGCATAGTATGAAGTGTTTTATTTATTTGCATTGTTGTTGCATTTGTGCATTAGTTTAATATGAATAATTTCATTTGCATTTATTAGTTTTTATTTTCAGTAAAAAAAAAACACCCAAAAAAATATGGTAGAGTAGGATCATATAGAATTGCATTTAATAGGGATACTTAAGCAATGAATTAATGTAAAATCATATAGGGAAGGCCGATGATGAAACTTTGATCAGTTCTTAATTAGTTTAACAAGATGGATAGGGAATGCTACGTCAGGATTTTGACTGTTTTTAGTTGTGTTTACCTTTGGGACCCCTTGGTTTTTTTAATTACTCATGATTATGTGTTGAATTGGTCAAAATTTGGTTCAATTTTTGTATTAAGTGCTCGTTAAGGATATATTGACTTTTATCATTTGTTGGATCGGGAAAAAAAAAGAAAGAAAAATGTTGCTACATAAACACTTCTTCGATGTCTGTCTAAGAAAAAGAATAAATATGTAAAAAGGGAAGGATATAGACAGATAAGAGCAGATCTTGGCTAGTTTGTCTTTGTGGCCGGTGTCATTTGAACAAGTAAACCCGTAGGATGTGTCTTTACACTCAGCGCCCTAAAATCATCTGGTTTAGGAGTCGTTGGTTGAAAGTTCGTTACACGGGTGGCATTGAAAAGCCTAATAAAGATGAACAGTGCACAAGTCAAGAGAAAAAAAAATTATATTGACGAGATGGAGCGTAAAGCGCACTCGTTAATGAAAAAAAAAAGAAAAAAAAAGATATGAAAAGTGAAGACAAGTGGGTAAAAGTAGAACTTAAAAGTAAAAACATGCAAACTTATTTTTCTTTGAGCACTGCGATACTAAGGGTTAAATTCAGATTTTGATTGATTTGATATTTGCATACACACACATGGAAGGGTTGAGAGTAAAATTATAACTGAGGATAGTTAGACTGTTGATGGTGTAAGAGGTTGAAGTTCTGTTGAATTGTTAGATACTGATTTATGAGGCTGGATTTTTATGATGTATGTTGATCAATTGCTTGAGTATGAACAGTCATGCTTGTGCATTCATGTAGGTAGTTAGTTTAGTTATGCATTCATTTGTGTTTTTGCTTGAGGATAAGCAAAGTTTTGAGTTTGGGGGTATTTAATGAGTGGGTTTTAACCTATGAGTTAGATACATTTTTGGCTTAATTCATTACAATCTTTAAGTGTTTCTAGTATCTTTTTATTTGTTTTTGTGTTGCTTTTGTAGGTTGAGGCTGGCTGCAGAGTGGATAAAGAACAAGGAAAATTTGGTGCAGGGTATTCTCGTCGGGGCGAGGTTCTACAGCTTATTTTCTCGCCGGGGCGAGGACTTTGTGAAGAAACTTCTCGCTGGGGCGAGGATGCGGCTGGAGGAAAAAGAAGTTGATGTTTAGCAAGATCGGTTATTTTAGGAGTTTAATGCTAACAAGGATTCTTTTGACTAATCTGATGAGAAGATTATAAGAGACATATGAAGGCATGAACAAGGGATATAACACATTGACAATACCAGCACGAAGATTGAATTTTCAGAGCTGAGCAAGGAAATTGGAGATCAAGACAAGTATTATGAAGAATTCAGATTGGAGGATTGAAGATTTCATTGAGTTTTCTTTTAATCTTTTATCCCTGATTTGTAATTAATTATGATGACTTATTTTGGAATTCTAGTTTTTATTTTTAGTATGAACTAAACCTTTAATTAAGGCTACGATTGAACCAGTTATGCTTATGAATTAATTATCTACTTTGATTCCAGTTATTTATTGAATTTGAGTTGTCTATCCTATTCTATGCTTATTGATTAATTGTTTGGGCAACAATTAGCGGAATATTCTAGGTGAATTCGGGAGATGAAATCTAGGATTAGATCTGAATATGATAGGATGTATTCTTAATTATTTGCATGTGTTAAATAATTAGGGTTGTAAAGTGAATAGGGATATCTCTTTGCTGCATGTAACTGTTGGGAATTTATGCTTAATGAATTTAATCCTTTAGTTTTGCATAGGAATATCGCAGAGTTAATTGGATTAGATAAATTTATTTGATCACTTGGAAAAGGACTTATAAATACAATTGAATTCCTGTTAACAACTCCATTAAAGTAAATAATTGGATGATGTAGTTAGATTAGTTTATGTCACATAACTGGGGATATTGTAGTCGTTTTTAAATTTGAATTACAACCTTCGTATTAGTTATTGATCTTAGTTTCAATTTAATTAGTTTCAATCAATATTCAAATTGCGATTGTTTAATAGAATAGCAGTAATCTAGATTGATAGTTGAAAATATAAAACACGATAATTTCCTGTGGGTTCGACAGTCTATCTTATCACTTTATTACTTGTTGATCGTGTATACTTGCACGTAATTGTTGATTTTGAAATCGAACAACATGAGACATAGAATAAAGGGAGATTTTAGTACAATCTATTAGATTTAGGATTAAAAACCCTAGTTTGGAAGAAAGCGAGGGAGGCTTGAAGCAATTGCAAGAGCACGAAGGATTCAATTAAGGAGCTAAAGGAGAGACTCAAGGATTGCATCTACAGATTATATTCTCTTCTCTACCTCTTATTTTGTATTCTTGAATGTTTTATCAATTGTGGATTATAAATTTTAATTCAATAATCATGAACTAATTTCTTTTTAAGATTACAATAAAACTTATTGCGTAGCTTTTATTGATATGCTTCCTTGTTATTTATTGTTGATTATTTTGGGATTGTCTATTATGATTTGTGATTAATTGCTTAATTGTCTGATTAACAATTTCCATAGTAATCTATATGAACTCGAGAGATGGATTATAGGTTTAGACCTGATTATAGTAACATGTGATTGTGATTTCTGCATGGTGATGAGAATCATGATTTATGTTTAGGATAGAGATATACCTATATTGCAACAAGATGAATTAATAATAAATTAATTGAGTCGTGATTCTGGGGACAAAATCCTTTTAAGGAGGAAAAAATGTAAAGAATGTGGTTTTTGTAATAATTTAAAATATTTATCGGATAAAATAAATATTTTAGTTGGGGTGTTTATTTAATTAAATAAATATTTGATGGAAATTATTGTGGTATGATTTATTTAAGTATGATAATATTAAGTAAATTGACGATAAATAATTTTATAATTGGTGCGTATTTTATTACGCAAGGATAATAATAATATTCTAATTTAATTAAATAATTAAATTAGAGGATTAATGGGTTATTTAATAAAATAATTTATTAAATAAAATTACAATTATGGTTGGTTAAATAGAAATTATAATTTTATTAATAAGGATAATTTGATTTACTAATAAAATAAGTTTAATTAATTTAGATGTGCCAAGTGTATTATATAGTAAGCCAAATATTAAAATAAATTAAAAGAGGGTTTTTGGGTTCTAGCTTTTGTCTAGAGACCCTTTGTATTTTCTAACTGATGGACCTTTTGGTTTTTAGTAACTGATGAAGCTTGATAAAACAATGTAAAGTTTTATCAGTTTATTTTCATAAGGCTAAAACACAAAGAAGAAGAGAGAAAGAAAGAAATTGAGAGAGAATTCTCTGTGAGTTGAGAGCAAGAGTCTAAGAAATTAAAGAAGAGGAGGAAAATTAACTAAGTTTTTCTAAACAATTAAAGGTAAAATTCTAAATTCTTGTTATATTTTTCTCAAAGTTCTTTACTGTAATTATTTTGGCTAAATTATTTGGTGAGATGTTGGTCATATATGTGTATAAGCATGCTTAATTTGTTATATAGTGTATATGTGTGATTTTGGAGTTAGCAATCCATGAAAAACATGATTTAAAATAAAGAATTTGGTTTTTGGCTGAATATGTTTGTTTTGGCTTATTTTGGAGTCAAAATCGATGTTTGATTCATGTAGTAATTTGTTAAGTAATAGTTGTTCATGTTAATATGTTAAGAAACGAAAAGAATGCAATTTGAATGGATTAGAATGGTTAAGAAACGAATTTGTGGTGTTTGATTACGCTAAAGATGTTAAGATATAAAAATAAGGCATAAATTATGATTTTTGAGTCTTTAAATTAACTGTTTTGTGCAATTTATGTTGTTAGAGTTGTTGAATACATGTTGGTTTTAAGTTTTATAAAGTTTATAGCGTCTGAGATTGGTATGCATGAATGTTAGTTTTGCAGCAGAGTTTGTGTAGCAAACTTCGATATCTGAGTCTACGCACCAGCGTGGCTGCGTTGGTGCCGAGAACAAAAGTGGCGCGACCGCGCCATATGCAGACCAGATCCAGTGTTGAGATGCACCAGCGCGACCGCACTGGTGCTAAGAACAAAAGTGGCACAACCGCGCCGTTAGCAGAACAGACCCACTAAAGAAGGTTTAAATGTAAAGTTCAAGGAATAGTTTCTTAACCTTCTCTAGTGAATGTGGTAAAACATTACATATATAATACGATATAATAACAAGTCTTAATCATATGAGATGATATTATATGTGTTAGTTTTTAGAGGCACACAAGATATATAGAAGGGGGGTTGAATAGATTCTTTAAAACTTTTTAACTTATTTTCAAAAGAATGACTTATCAGTTTGATTAATTAACAAGTAATTAGGCACAGCGGAATATATGATTGATAAAATCCCCATTAGAGATAGAACAACTATAATGGATATGATAAAACAGTGATATAACAGTTATGACAGTTAAGGAGTGCAAAGAGATAGAGACAATACTTTAAGTGGTTCGGAGCACACAAGACTCATACTCCACTATTCTACTCCTCGAGTAGCAAATCCACTAAGGATATCGTTACAACTGAATCACAAAGATTCTTTCAAGACCCGCAGTCTTGGAACACCAGTACACAAGGTACTCTTCAAAGCTAGCAGCCTTGGAACTCTAGTACATAACGTACTCTTCAAAGCAAGCAGCCTTGGAACTCTGTAGACTACGACCCGCAGTCTTAGAATCTCTTGTACCCTTTGGTACTCAGCAAGTCCAGCAGAATTGACTTTGGTTGGTCACTTGTTGACCCTTACACTTGATAAATAGTGTTTGTTTTGTTGCTACTAAGTTGCTTGAAGCATATAGTCTGATGAACTTAGTAGCGAAGCAAGATGTTTCCCTTCAGATTGTAGAATGATATTTTGACAGATTTGATCTCTTTTTGTTGTACTTGCTTAATTGTAATCTTCAATCTATCTTCCTTATGTAGATGCTTCTGAAAATCTTTCCGTTGAAATGTGGTTGTTGCATCTGATACTTCCATTGAGATGTGTTATTGAACTTAGAAATAGCTTATTCCTTGTTGACCGCAGTAGTGGGATGAGTCAGCTTCCATTAGCTTACACCAAGATAGTGGTAGAGATAGTGCTCTGAATATCTGCAAACCCTAGCTATTTGCCCCCTACTGACTTGATTCTTCATTAAGTTCATTTTAGTATTCAGCAACTGTCTTGGGCAGGTCATTCTACTGATCAATTAATATGGGCAACTTTAGAATATTCAATTCAGATCTAGGTTGCTTGTCTGACATGTTAACTCTACGATCTTACTAGTCGTAGTGTCGTTAGTGTGATTGTAGAGTTGCTTGTCTAAACCATTCTACAATCTTTTGGTGCTTACAGACGTTCACTGTGATCTTCATATTTCACTTTGATCACTCTAAGATAGCATCAATGCTTTGTCTTTATGCTTTTCTTCAGAAGTGCTGATTTAGTCTTTGAAAAAATACAGGCAGAGACTACTCAACGATTCTGTACTTGGTTATAGATAGCCTTTATGAATTGTAGAGTGACTGGCTATATTGATCCTGAGAGTTAGCATTGTGATGCCAAGAGAACTCTACGATCTGCCAAGAGAGCTCTACGTCCTACTGAGAGTGCTCTACATTTTGCCGAGAGAACTCTACATCCTGCCGAGAGTGCTCTACGTTCTGTTGAGAGAACTCTATGATCTGCTGAGAGAGCTTTACGTCCTACCGAGAGTGCTCTACGTTCTATCGAGAGAACTCTACGTTCTATCGAGAGAACTCTACGATCTGTCGAGCTTCACTCTACGTTTGCCTGGAACACTTTGACTCTGTGAAGTTGGCTGACTGCTCTACGATCCTTCACTTGGTGTATGTGCAGTACTCTTGATCTTTTCAGCACATAAGATCAACCTAACAATTTGATCTTTTTTATTCTAAGTCCTTTGTACATCACCTTCAATAAAGGACTTTATGTTGATCGATTTCGCAACCGAAAAATATGCGCAAGTATACGCGGTCAACAAGTAATAAAGAGTAAGTAAAGTATCGATCCCATGATGAATTGTTTCTAATGTTTACCAAGTATTAACCTTTTATCATTTCAATCTTATTTAGACACTAAAAACTTGAGTTGTTTGATTAACTAATTGATAAGCTTTTAAGATAATGAAAATCTAGTAGTAATAAGTCTAAGATTACAATTTCCCCCAACACTTCATTTAAATCTCTTATCTCTCTCATTTTTAACTAGTTAAATCACAAGAATTGTTTACCGAGAAATTCACCTTATTCATAAGCCTTAGTGTATGGTCATATGAAAATCACCCATACATGACACATAGGTATTGTGACGCCCCCAAATCTGGGTCACCCGAACCGCGGACTTGGTTCGTCACTATATAATACATGCATCATACTATCGATATTTTACAGCGGAAATAGAGGAATATTTATATTGATATAACATAAATAATCCTGTCCCAAGTCTCGAAACCAAGACTACTACAAAACATAACTAATACATAGGGGTAATTAAGTCTTAATACATCACAAACATCAATGAGTCTTAATACATAATCAAAATGATAATCTTAACGGTACAAAGCTAATTCGTGACTTTGCCTTTGCCTTTATCCTTCCCTGAGCTTTCACCACGAGCTCCATTAACTGAAATATTTTAAGGAAAGCAAGGGTGAGCAACAAATTTCCTCAGCAAGTATAATAACAATAATCGTGAACCATCACTTGAATACTTTATAGCTTACAAGAATCAAGAGAATAAAAGATAGCTCAAGAACTTGAATGATTTCTACGAATGATCTCTTTAACACAATTGTAGGGCCACTATGGACCGAATGATTTCAATGTTCCCAAATAGGGGAAATATTCTATACTGAGTGGTCATCATGACATTGAACTTTTACTAGAATCACCAGAAATTCATCTGATAACCCAACATATTAATACAACAGTTGATCAGCCTAATGTACCCGGTGTTATGCATAACCCCTTTTACATATTGTTCGCGCGCGTGTCAGTCCCCCGACATACATACTGTTTCCCCTGCTATGAGGGTTGTTCGTCTCAGCTTTACATAGGAATCCAAACCAAACAATTTGATTGGATAGCTTTACTTAACAACAATGATGATTAAACATACGTCTAGCCGAAACTATTGGCTTTGACATCTATCTTATGTAGAACTTGAAAGCTTTAATAACATGCGTCAAAGCATAGTTAAATAACGTGAACGAATATCAGTCCATTCTAAGAGTACTTGCAATTCGACAATGATTGAAATAAAAGAACCTGCCCAAAATATCTTGAATAAGATAAGAGACTCGCTTAATGAAGTAATACTTGCAACAATATACAACATTTGTATAAGATAGGAAACTTGCTCAAGTGAAATAGTTGAGTAAGGAAGTTGCAATAATATAGAATGATTGCTCAATCAATAAATAACTCGCACAATAATTAAAAGTTGTGGGATTGAGGAAACTGGCTCAATAGATAAATTGAGTTAAGGTAAGGAAACTTGCAACAATATATACCTGTTTGCATGAAACAAAAAAATAGTGCATAAGGTTTAGAAGCTTGCTCAAATATAAATTGAATTGAGTTAAGAAACTTGCATTCATAAGAATAAACTCGCACAATAATAGAGGTTGTACGGGTTAGGAAACTTGCATAACATATGGATCCATTGCATAAAGTAAATGCAAGGGTTAAGATAATTGCTCAATATAAATTTGAGTAAGGTTAGGGAACTTGCATTCAATATGTAGAAAGAATGAAGTTAGGGAACTTGCCTGGTGCGTCTGCTACAATATTACAACACACGCTCCTTAATATCCTACACAATTAAGTACATTTTCACATAACAATTAGTCACATACGGATACCAAACATTGGTTTATACTACTCTATAATGTCTCATTCATATTAGAAATAAAATATTAAACAAGGTTTTGTCCACTAGTTACGGCGTTACGACGCTCGCACGTCTGTGCGCCAAACTTGGTTATTCGAACGCCCAAACGACACGCCTTTGCATACACCTAACACGCCCATTTGATTTATCTAATACTCATTGTTTAAGGATGAGTATCATTATACTTCATAACATTCACGTTTTAGAACTTAGAACAATATTTTACATTGTCGGGAGCATTACATGTGCTTACGCGCATGCTTGACACCCTCCAATTGCCCCCAAATACACATCAGTCCTATAAATGGCCAATTTAGGCCATTCTACAGACCTCAAATTGAAAAACTTAAAGAACTAAAGTTGTAGGTCTATCGTTCTCTTTCCGAATCATCTTGAATCACCTCAATCCGAGTTCGTGTGACAAAGTTATGCCCATTTTACTAAAGGACGTCGGAGAAGTTTTGCACAGTTTCATTACTAGCGCCGTAGGCGCTCAGAATGGCCTTGGAGCAGTGCTCTAGGCGCTCTCTCATAGTAGTTGGGCTCATGGCCAGCGCTTAGCCAGCGCCTTAGGCGCTCGGCCTGAGTCTCCGACCCGTTTGCTTCCCGGAATGCTCTGTTTTTGGTGCTCTAGACCTATCTTGCTTCCAACCACCATAACTCACTCAATACACGCTCAAATTGGTCCATTCCAAACTCTATGGACTCCTAAGACATAGGGCTACAACATATCAAAAATTCAGAGCTATCCATTAACATTAGCATGGCCAAATCTTAGGCTAAAGTATCAACTCGTGCTATATTTTCGTGTTCTTGGTGTTCTTCACAAAAATCATCACCAAAACTTTGTTTTAATCCCTTTTTACTCCATTCCAACTGGGTTAAGCTCATAACCCATGGAAGTACAACATCACAACAACAAATAAACACAACAAACAAGGAATCATAGCTATAAAGTCCTCTAAATTCGTTTATAACAGTCCATACTCCATTTTTGTCCATAGTCCATAGTCCATTTCTTTGATGTTTGTTCCACTTTGATGTTATTAATGGCTTGAGGTTGAAGATTTACCTCTGTAAATTTGTTATGGAAGATAGAGGAGCTAGCTAAGGTTCGTTAGAGGTGATATAAGCCCTTCTTCTTCTCCTTCTTGTGCACACGTGCTCTTCTTTCCTTCTCTTCCTCTTCCACACTTCTTCTTCTCCTTCTTCTTTGTTCTTCCTCCTCCCTGCAGATTTTCTCTCTCTCTTTCTCTCTCTCTCTCTACTCTCTACTCTATATTGCAGACCCAACTTGGAATGGGAGAGGAGGATGGCTGATGGTTTTGGGAGAGTGAAAGGGCTGCTTTGGGAGAATGAAATGGGAGCATTTGGTTGCTCAATACATTTGGTCTAGCACCAAACCCTCCTCACCCGACCACACCCTAGTTCCTTAATTCTTATTGGTTCCCTCTTGGAGTAACATGTCAAAATAAATACCCAAATACACCAAAAATAAATCTGAAAACTCCTGCTTTTGTACCAAAATTGGTAAATAGCTCTACCCAAAATTAAAATGGGTACTCCCATAAAATATTAGGATGCATAAAAATAATAATTATGGGATTCGTCCGTTTATTCGGAATAGTCATATTATATATTTCGGATACCGAATAAAACACGATTGGGCTCAAAATGAAAATCTGACACTTGGAAAAATTATCACTTTGTACACGTGTATTATTGAAATTTATTAAGGTCGAAAAAGACACAAAAATATAATGGCGTGAATAGTGCCTCGATAAGCGTGCTGTGACGCCCCCAAATCTCTACACTCCCCTGTAGCAGATCTGGTGCTCACGTGGAACTATACAACTATAAATATTCAATAAAATATGACTTCTAGCTATCCAAGGTTCACAGTATCCCATAACAGGTACTAGTTCCGGCCAGAACGTTGTTTGTGTTTGGATACCCTCACTTAGATATATAGATTCATATCTTATGAATATCTCTTTCATATCAATATTCCCTATCTATCTGACATTCACAGTATTAATGATAAGATTGTCCATATAGGACTCTCAACATCATTTAGATACCCTCATTCAGATGTATAGTTCATATAGACATTGTATTTAAACTTAGTACAACTATTCTAAAGAATTTAAAGATCAGAGTATAACGCATTCTATAACATAAAGGATCATAATATATTACATAACATTTTGTTCGGTTACATCATTCGTTATACTAAAGTTATTACAACAACAAAGTCTTTAAAAAAGACTTAAAGTATTCAACAATAAACATTAAAGCTAATAAGCATGGCTTTTCCCCTTGTTAGTCCCAGACGTGCCAGGGATATCATTTATAGCTGCAAAAGAAGATATGCGCAAGAATGAGCTACAATATGCTCAGCAAGTTTCATTTAAATATGTAAACACCATGTGTTTGATTTGAAAGATGTCAATGATGTATACTGAGGGTTTCTGTACATGAACCATATATTTCATTTAGTTCTATCAGTCTTTAATGACTTAGAACCATTTGAGTTTTGGATATCTGGTAGGTGATCAGCCTCACCAATATCCTAGGAGTATGCATATCATCCTACCAATTTATGTTGATATATTATCAACTGTTCGTCACCTTATATTAAGGGAATTTCGTCACCTTATTTTAAGGGAAAATTTCGGGTTCACCTTACATCAAGGTGTTCCATTTCTCAGTATCAGATGTCGTACCAAACAATTTGGCTTGACACAACAATTTAAGCTCGAACAAGCAATATATGAATAATAATTCATTTCTTAAGTTATGTTGAACAAGAAGTAATAACTTCACAATAATTGATAGCAAGATGTATAATACTTGCTTAATATAAATTGAGAAAGGTTAGGACACTTGCCTTAGCGTAGCTCACTATAATTTTAGTACAATCGGTCAACGCACGTAGTCTACGTATACCAATAATAAGCGTTAGCACGTATATAAACATGTATCACGCTAATCTAAAACAAGTTTCATTAAGGTTCGACGTTGATTCGGTATCTCGGTCGCATCCTTAATGGCTAAACACATAGATTGTTCGATAAAACTTCATTTGGGAAGTCGAATTATTAGTCTAAATAATTTAATTATTATTTCTAACATTTTTTAGAAGCTTAGTATTATTTTTAAATAATTTTTAGAAGCTTGGAAGTATTTTTAAATAATTTTACAAGCTTAGGAATATTTTTAAATGATTTTAATTATCATTTAGAATAATTTTAAAACATTTAATATGTTATTTAAATAATTTATTTATCATTTAGAATATTTTTAGATATTTAAAATATTATTTAAATGATTTATTTATCATTTATAATATTTTTAGAAAGATAGAATATTATTTAAATGATTTTATTTTATCATTAATAATATTTTTTAGACTTTATTTTATCATTAAAATAATTTATTTATTACTTATAATAATTTTCAAAACTTAATTTGATATTTAAATGATTTAATTATCAATTTAAAGTAATTTTTAAATACTTAATATATTATTTAAATGATTTATTTATCATTAATAATATTTAAATATTTAATATTTTATTTAATTATTATTATATAATAATTTTATTTACCTTAATATCATTTTTTAAATAATTAATATAATTATTTAATAATTTAATACCATTTTTAAATAATTAAAACAATTATTAAATGATTTATCATAATTATTTATTTAATATTTAATTAAATTAAATAATAATTCAGAATATATAAAAATATTAAAAATAATTTTTTTATAATTAAAAATGAATTTTTGGATTTATTTATTAATTATTAATAATTATTTAATATTTATTTATTATTTTATAATTTATTTAATTAATTTTTATTTTATTTTTATTAAAAATCCGTCGCTAAAGGGCTTTAGCGACGGTCTGCTTAGTTTCTTAGGTTTCTGGGTTGGTGTATGCATTTCGTCGCTAAAGGTGTTCTTCATGAAGAACACTTGGTCAATGTCCAATAGTGACTTTTGACCTCAAATTAATCTTAGCGCGTTTGATGTTTGTGTTTGATTTTTGTTTGTTGTTATAGCCAACATGGCAGTGTACAACGACATAACAAATTCCATCTTAAAATATATCATAACATGTTCTAAATTTGAAGGTCAAACCACCGGGTTCAAACTGTTCTTGAGTTTCTGGGTTACCCAGAAACTCAAGCAGTCATGGTCAGTCAACATGGTTTGACCATGAATAACTTTGATTCTGTGTTTGATAAATGTGTTTTTATGTTACCAGATTGTACTCTACCTAGCATAGAACAAGTCTAAAACTAATAAAACTACACAAAATATTACATCTAAGCCATTTTCTGGGTAGCATGAACTTCTGACAAACCTTGTCAGAGTTCATCAAAGGTTTCTGGGTTACCCAGAAACTTGCAAAAATCAGAGCGGTCAAAGGACTTTGACCACTTATATCTTTCATCCTAGTTTATTTGGTTGCTATGATACACGTCGGGCTTTAAAGATAACATGGCAGGCTACACATAGATGCATAAAAACAGATCAAACAACTAATCTAAGACGATCAAAAGGCCTGACAAAAAGGCCTGTCAGACTGTTCTTGACTGCTAAGAACAGTTTGAGTTTTTGGCTTGATTTTCATATCTAGATGTTATGTAAACATGTTTTAACCGCCCAGATCACTTATTAACACCTTAACAAGGATTCCTAAACATCTAAAACACAAAAATTTTCCAGGCTTGAAGATCAAACATAAATTAGGGTTTTGTGCACCTTTTTCTTCAAATTTTGATTTCTGGCTTCTGATCCTGAGCTTGTGATTGCTAGGGTTTGTTTAGGCTGGATATGTGAGTGTATAAGCTTTGAAATTTCATAGGTTTAAAGCTCAGCATCTCATTCTACTTATAGCAACTTGAATTTAGGGTTTCCTAGACTAATTTCCAAACTTTGCTCCCAAAAATATCTAAGCTTGGAACTTGTGGTGCTTATGATCTGACCTAATTAACCTACTTGTGCTGGAGTGTGTCAAGCACAAGCTTGCACACTCCTAGCTTCATTTCCATTGGCTAGGATTTTAATTTTCATTTATTTACTTACTAATTAATTCTAGATTTTTGTTAATCATGATTAGTATGTTAATTTAGGTTTAGTAATACCTTAATTAAGATATTATATCATAATTAAGATTTATAACTCCATAATTTAGTGTTCTTGAATCAAATTAGGGCTTTAGGGTTTCTAATTAGGGTTTAGAGTTTCCAATCCTATAATTAGGGTTTCAATCTTTCGTTTAGGGTTTAATTGAATCTTAATAATTCATAATTAATACTATGACTCATCATTTAAATCTTAATTACATCAATTAAGATTATTGTACAATAATTAGGGTTTTAATTGATCAATTCGGATAATTATTACCAATTAGGGTTTTCAAATTAGGGTTTCTATTTCCGCATAACCTTTTAAACCCTATTTAACTTATTTTAAAATTTTATCATTTAATATAATATTATATTAATGTCGAAGCACGACAAAGTACTTCGTCAATTCCAAGTACGACACAGCAGCTTACAAAACTTATTTACCGAAACGCTTCTCGGTGAATTCGCCGGAAGCACGACAAATCATTTCGTCCGATTAAGCACGACACAGCTACTTGGCGAAATTTTTTTATTTGACCTCATTGTTTAATAAAATACGCAATCACATAATACCAAGTCAGAACAAGAAATTTCATTTATTAAACACATAATTTACATATACAAATCTTATTAGGGTTCGGAATATTACATTCACCCCCACTAATAAGAATTTCGTCCTCGAAATTTACAGTGCAGTCTATGAAAATAAATGTGGGTAGTTATCTCGCATTTTACTCTCGAGCTCCCACGTAGCTTCCTCGATATTCTGATTTCTCCAGATAACCTTAACCGAAGGTATCTTTTTATTTCGCAATTGCTGTTCTTTCCTATCCACAATTTCAATAGGAATTTCTTCATACGATAAATCCTTCTCGATTTGAATGGGCTCATAATCAATAACGTGTTTATAATCAGGTTTGTATGGTCGTAACACGGACACATGAAACACGTTATGAATATGTTTTAGTTCAGGAGGTAGGGCTACCTCATAGGCTACCTCACCTATCTTTCTCAATATTTGAAATGGCCCAATAAATCTCGGACTCAATTTGCCTTTCTTGCCAAAACGTATTTTTCCCTTCCACGGAGATACTTTTAAGAATACGTGACTACCGACTTCGAAATCTTGTAATTTCCTGTGTTGATCAGCATATTTCTTCTGTCGATCTTGTGACGCTTGTAATCTTCCCCGTATAATTCGAACTACCTCCGTGGTTTGTTGCACTATTTCGGGTCCTAGCATTTGCCGTTCCCCAACCTCGTCCCAACATAAAGGCGTCCTACATTTTCTTCCATATAGGGCTTCAAATGGTGGCATCCCTATGCTGGCATGGTAGCTATTGTTGTATGCAAATTCTACCAAAGGTAATTGATCTTCCCAACTTCCCTTGAAATCCATGATGCAAGAGCGCAACATGTCTTCCAATGTCTGGATGGTTCTCTCATTCTGACCGTCAGTTTGTGGATGGTATGTTGTACTTAGTCTCAATTGAGTTCCTAAATTTTTCTGGAGACTTATCCAAAAATTTGAAGTAAATCGTGGATCTCTGTCTGATACTATAGAAACAGGGACTCCATGTCTAGAAATGATTTCATTGATGTAAAGTCTGGCTAATTGGTCGAGACTGAAGTTGATTTTGATGGGTAGAAAATGAGCTGATTTGGTAAGACGATCTACAATTACCCAAATGGCATTGTGACCCTTTTGTGTGGTTGGAAGGCCAACTACGAAATCCATGGTAATATGCTCCCATTTCCACTCCAGGAATTTCTAAGGGTTTGTAATAATCCACTTGGTTTCTGATGTTCAGCTTTAAACCCCTTTGACATGTTAAACATTTACTTACCCACTCCGCTATTTCTCTCTTCATGTTAGACCACCAAAAATGTTGGCTCAGGTCCTTTATACATTTTTGTACTCCCTGGATGTACAGCGAATTTAGAATTATGGGCTTCATTCAGTATTTCGTCTTTTAACTCTTGTACTGAAGGTACCCAAATTCTATTTTCGTATCTTAGTACTCCATCCTTATCCACTCTAAACTTAACATTCTTTTTATGAGTCATTTCTGCCTTATACTTCTGACATTCTGCATCAGTCTCCTGTAATTCTTTGACTTTGTCCAATAAAGTCGAATTACTCTCGATGACAAATAACTTCTGGGTAGAGTTAACTGGAACTCGCACCTCAATCTCAAGTTTGTCAAACTCTTTTATCAGTACCTCGTTATCAGTCATCACATTCAATTTCTCCTGGTTCTTCCTACTTAATGCGTCTGCTACGACGTTGGCTTTTCCCTGGATGATATAAGATCTCACAATCAAAATCTTTTATCAACTCTAGCCATCTCCTTTGTCTCATATTTAACTCCTTCTGTGTGAAAATATATTTCAGACTCTTGTGATCTGTGTATTATCTCACACTTCTCCCCGTACAAGTAATGCCTCCAAATTTTCAAGGCGAATACTACGGCGGCTAACTCAAGATCATGCGTAGGATACCTCTTCTCATAATCTTTGAGTTGTCTTGATGCATATGCAATCACCTTTCCGTGTTGCATTAACACACACCCTAACCCTTTGTGTGATGCATCACTATAAACAACGAGGCCTCCTGTATCATCTGGTAAAGATAATACTGGTGCCATACTTAACCGCTTCTTCAACTCTTGGAAGCTTTCTTCACATTTGTCTGTCCAGACGTACTTCACCGTCTTTCGAGTCAAATTGGTTAGTGGGGTTGCTATTTTTGAAAAATCTTGTATAAAACGCCGATAGTACCCTGCTAAACCGAGAAAACTTCTTACTTCTGTTGGAGTTGTTGGTTGTTCCCAATTCACAATCGCTTATATCTTGGTTGGATCTACCGCTATTCCATTCTTGTCAATTATATGACCCAAGAACTGGACTCGTTCCAACCAGAATTCACACTTGGAAAACTTTGCATAAAGTTGTTCCTTGCGTAATATCTCCAATATGCTTCCCAAGTGTTCAGCATGCTCCTCTTTTGTTCTCGAGTATACTAAAATATCATCGATGAACACTACGACAAATTTGTCCAAGCATGGTTTAAACACTCGGTTCATCAAGTCCATGAATGCTGCCGGCGCATTTGTTAATCCAAAAGACATCACAAGAAACTCATAATGTCCGTAGCGTGTCCTAAACGCTGTCTTCGGCACATCTTCTTTTCTTACCTTTAATTGATGATAACCCGATCGTAGGTCGATCTTCGAAAAGTATTCGGCCCCTTTCAACTGGTCAAACAAATCATCAATTCGTGGTAAAGGATATTTGTTCTTTATTGTTAACTTATTTAATTCTCTATAATCAATACACAACCTTAATGTTCCATCCTTCTTCTTTACAAACAACACCGGTGCTCCCCAAGGCGAAACACTGGGTTGTATGTACTTTTTGTCTAAGAGTTCTTGTAGCTGCACAAGTAACTCTTTCAACTCTACAGGTGCCATTCTGTACGGTGCCTTAGAAACTGGTGCCGTACCCGGGGCTAGATCAATAACAAATTCGATCTCCCTGTCCGGAGGTAAACCGGGTAAGTCATCTGGAAACACATCCAGAAATTCTCTAACTACAGGTATTTGTTCTAGCTTTACTCCTTCTTTTCGAGTATCTACTATATATGCCAAATAACCTGTGCAACCCTTCCTAAGCAATCTCTCTGCCTGCATTACTGTCAGATAGTGAGATCGTTTAGGTGAACAACCACCTTTGAACACTACTTTTGACTCTGAAGCAGTCACTAAATTCACCCGCTTCTGCTGGCAGTCAATTATTGCATTATAATTCCCTAACCAGTCCATTCCTAAGATTATATCAAATTCCCCTAATTGTATGGGAATGAGGTTCACAAGAAACTTGTGTCCCTTAATCTCTATAGCACAATTCTTATAGATGGTTTTGACGGAAATTATCTCATTGTTTGCGATCTCCACATTAAAAGGTATGTCTAAATCTTCGCATGGTATTGACAATTTCTTAGCAAAGCTATTAGACACAAATGAACAAGTAGCACCAGAGTCGAACAACACATATGCATTTAAAGTGTCGATAGGGATGATACCTGTTACCACGTCTGGTGCAGCAACAACATCCCTTGTCGCCATATTAAACGTTCTTGCGGTTGGACGACCTGGACCTCCAGCTCCTGCTACTGTTGGTTTGGGGTTATTGTTTGGGATTTGGTTTCCTCCCCCAAATTGGTTTCTGTTCCTCGGGCAATTCCTAGACACATGCCCCGTTGCACCACAAAGATAGCAAGTAACATTCGGATTACTCTGACGAGTATTATCATTACTCTTTTTAGGACAATAAGAGGAATAATGTCCCTCTTGCCCACAATGGTAACAAGTAACCACCTTCTGGCGACATAACCCTAGGTGATTCTTTCCGCATATGGCACAACGACCCACCTTATTGTTATTGTTCTGGTTTCTATTATTGTTATTATTATTGTAATTGTTACCCTTCCTTACAAAATTTGTAGGAACAGTGGCATCCCACTTCCTTTTGTTATTATTAGTACCCCCTGCACTAACTTCTCCTTTCAACTTTCCTCCCTCACTCAAACTTCTCTTTTCCTTATGAAATTTTATTAAAGCTTCATTCTCGTTTTCAGCTATAATAGCTTTCTCGAGAATTTCTGGAAAAGTTCTCACTTGAAATACTGACAATTTGCTACGAATTTGGGGTTTTAATCCCTCTTCGTATCTCCTAGTCTTTCTTGCCTCTGTATCAACCTGGTGTGAGGCAAACCTGGCTAATTCATTGAACTTGGCCGTATACTGGGATACGGTATGTTCTCCTTGTTTCAATTCTAAGAATCGTACCTCCATACGATCCTTCATTGATTGGGGAAAATAATTTTCGAAGAATAATTCCTTAAACTTGGTCCAAGGAATTATATCCTCACCTGCACGAATTTTTGTATTTTCCCACCAATGGTTTGCCTCACCCTTGAGGAAAAAGGTGGCAAAGATCGTCTTTTGATCTTCGCCAACATTAGTTACCCTGAAAAACTTTTCTATCTCGGTAACCCATGTTTGAGCCTCAATTGGTTCCGTGGTTCCCTTAAATTCCGGTGGTCCAACAAGTTTAAAGTCCTTGAATATTGTACCCTGTGGATTAACTTGGGTGGTTTGAGGTGGTGGACGATTTTGTAAGGTTTCTAAGAGGATATCTACTAATTGTTGTGTGGGATTTGGCTCGGTGGTCTCAGTTCGGGCTTGGGTTCTTCGTCCTGATGCCATGGTTCTAAAATAAAGAAAAGCACGTACAAATACAAAGATATGCTTACATAGAACTAACAATTTGATTATATAAACACAACTTGTATATAACATGCAACAACGATTACATAACCGACTAGTAGTTATACTACTACTAGTTATTACAAGGATTTCCTACTTTACAACTCAAAATTTTGATATCGTACTAAGTACAACACATAAACTTAGACACTACTAAACTGCGCTATTACGCATCCCCTTATCAGCATCTCGTATCATGTGACCGACTACTGCTCTATCAATCATATATTCCTCCTTCTCCACTTCCACCGGATACCTAAACACTCGTCGCTCTAGGCCATCAAATGCCGCCTTACTCTTCCTATCGGCTCTGTATGCCTGCATCTGTGCCTCCTGTTTCTCCCTCTGTGTGTCCTGAAGGAGTATCCTCAAACGCCGAGTTGTATCTCGCTCACTCTCCAATAATCCTGTCGCTATGTTTGCACGAGAGTTAGCAGCTTCTAACTCTACTGTTGACTGTTGTACCAACTCGATGACTATCTCTTCGTGTCTTTCGACACTCATCATCTGGCCTGCTCCAATATCCTCCTCAGAATCAGGGTCTACTAACTGCCCATCTACCGGGTTCTCTGCCTCCTCTGCCTCTAAGATCTCCTCATCATGAATAAGTTCCTCCTCCTCTGGGTCTTCATCCTCTAAATCTAGTTCAGGGGTAGCTGGCTCGTAATCAGGCACCTCATCGGGCTCACTGTCGGATAACCATCCTATGTGTTGGTTTACTCCAGCCATCCTACAAAAGAATTTTAATTTATTTAGTATTTATGGGGAAACAAATTTACACATAAGATAAAGCTTTTAAGATTATTTTATGTATCATTAAGTATTTTACGGACTCAAAGACTATATTCTAAGGTATTTCCTAACTACCTTAGAGCTATAATCTACAGCTCTGATACCAACCTGTGACGCCCCCAAATCTCTACACTCCCCTGTAGCAGATCTGGTGCTCACGTGGAACTATACAACTATAAATATTCAATAAAATTTGACTTCTAGCTATCCAAGGTTCACAGTATCCCATAACAGGTACTAGTTCCGGCCAGAACGTTGTCTGTGTTTGGATACCCTCACTTAGATATATAGATTCATATCTTATGAATATCTCTTTCATATCAATATTCCCTATCTATCTGACATTCACATTATTAATGATAAGATTGTCCATATAGGACTCTCAACATCATTTAGATACCCTCATTCAGATGTATAGTTCATATAGACATTGTATTTAACTTAGTACAACTATTCTAAAGAATTTAAAGATCAGAGTATAACGCATTCTATAACATAAAGGATCATAATATATTACATAACATTTTGTTCGGTTACATCATTCGTTATACTAAGTTATTATAACAACAAGTCTTTAAAAAAGACTTAAAGTATTCAACAATAAACATTAAAGCTAATAAGCATGGCTTTTCCCCTTGTTAGTCCCAGACGTTCCAGGGATATCATTTATAGCTGCAAAAGAAGATATGCACAAGAATGAGCTACAAATGCTCAGCAAGTTCATTTAAATATGTAAACACCATGTGTTTGATTTGAAAGATGTCAATGATGTATACTGAGGGTTCTGTACATGAACCATATATTTCATTTAGTTCTATCAGTCTTTAATGACTTAGAACCATTTGAGTTTTGGATATCTGGTAGGTGATCAGCCTCACCAATATCCTAGGAGTATGCATATCATCCTACCAATTTATGTTGATATATTATCAACTGTTCGTCACCTTATATTAAGGGAATTTCGTCACCTTATTTTAAGGGAAAATTTCGGGTTCACCTTACATCAAGGTGTTCCATTTCTCAGTATCAGATGTCGTACCAAACAATTTGGCTTGACACAACAATTTAAGCTCGAACAAGCAATATATGAATAATAATTCATTTCTTAAGTTATGCTGAACAAGAAGCAATAACTTCACAATAATTGATAGCAAGATGTATAATACTTGCTTAATATAAATTGAGAAAGGTTAGGACACTTGCCTTAGCGTAGCTCACTATAATTTTAGTACAATCGGTCAACGCACGTAGTCTACGTATACCAATAATAAGCGTTAGCACGTATATAAACATGTATCACGCTAATCTAAACAAGTTTCATTAAGGTTCGACGTTGATTCGGTATCTCGGTCGCATCTTTAATGGCTAAACACATAGATTGTTCGATAAAACTTCATTTGGAAGTCGAATTATTAGTCTAAATAATTTAATTATTATTTCTAACATTTTTAGAAGCTTGGTATTATTTTTAAATAATTTTTAGAAGCTTGGAAGTATTTTTAAATAATTTTACAAGCTTAGGAATATTTTTAAATGATTTAATTATCATTTAGAATAATTTTAAAACATTTAATATGTTATTTAAATAATTTATTTATCATTTAGAATATTTTTAGATATTTAAAATATTATTTAAATGATTTATTTATCATTTATAATATTTTTAGAAAGATAGAATATTATTTAAATGATTTATTTTATCATTAATAATATTTTTAGACTTTATTTTATCATTAAAATAATTTATTTATTACTTATAATAATTTTCAAAACTTAATTTGATATTTAAATGATTTAATTATCATTTAAAGTAATTTTTAAATACTTAATATATTATTTAAATGATTTATTTATCATTAATAATATTTAAATATTTAATATTTTATTTAATTATTATATATAATAATTTTATTTACCTTAATATCATTTTTAAATAATTAATATAATTATTTAATAATTTAATACCATTTTTAAATAATTAAAACAATTATTAAATGATTTATCATAATTATTATTTAATATTTAATTAAATTAAATAATAATTCAGAATATATAAAAATATTAAAAATAATTTTTTTATAATTAAAAATGAATTTTTGGATTTATTTATTAATTATTAATAATTATTTAATATTTATTTATTATTTTATAATTTATTTAATTAATTTTTATTTTATTTTTATTAAAAATCCGTCGCTAAAGGGCTTTAGCGACGGTCTGCTTAGTTTCTTAGGTTTCTGGGTTGGTGTATGCAATTCGTCGCTAAAGGTGTTCTTCATGAAGAACACTTGGTCAATGTCCAACAGTGACTTTTGACCTCAAATTAATCTTAGCGCGTTTGATGTTTGTGTTTGATTTTTGTTTGTTGTTATAGCCAATATGGCAGTGTACAACGACATAACAAATTCCATCTTAAAATATATCATAACATGTTCTAAATTTGATGGTCAAACCACCGGGTTCAAACTGTTCTTGAGTTTCTGGGTTACCCAGAAACTCAAGCA
This sequence comes from Aralia elata, assembly GCA_034770075.1. NCBI lineage: Eukaryota > Viridiplantae > Streptophyta > Magnoliopsida > Apiales > Araliaceae > Aralia > Aralia elata. Next base: position 26,816,807 of record CM068388.1, on the reverse strand, counting down.
GTCATGGTCAGTCAACATGGTTTGACCATGAATAACTTTGATTCTGTGTTTGATAAATGTGTTTTTATGTTACCAGATTGTACTCTACCTAGCATAGAACAAGTCTAAACTAATAAACTACACAAAATATTACATCTAAGCCATTTCTGGGTAGCATGAACTTCTGACAAACCTTGTCAGAGTTCATCAAAGGTTTCTGGGTTACCCAGAAACTTGCAAAATCAGAGCGGTCAAAGGACTTTGACCACTTATATCTTTCATCCTAGTTATTTGGTTGCTATGATACACGTCGGGCTTTAAAGATAACATGGCAGGCTACACATAGATGCATAAAAACAGATCAAACAACTAATCTAAGACGATCAAAAGGCCTGACAAAAAGGCCTGTCAGACTGTTCTTGACTGCTAAGAACAGTTTGAGTTTTTGGCTTGATTTTCATATCTAGATGTTATGTAAACATGTTTTAACCGCCCAGATCACTTATTAACACCTTAACAAGGATTCTTAAACATCTAAAACACAAAAATTTTCCAGGCTTGAAGATCAAACATAAATTAGGGTTTTGTGCACCTTTTTCTTCAAATTTTGATTTCTGGCTTCTGATCCTGAGCTTGTGATTGCTAGGGTTTGTTTAGGCTGGATATGTGAGTGTATAAGCTTTGAAATTTCGTAGGTTTAAAGCTCAGCATCTCATTCTACTTATAGCAACTTGAATTTAGGGTTTCCTAGACTAATTTCCAAACTTTGCTCCCAAAAATATCTAAGCTTGGAACTTGTGGTGCTTATGATCTGACCTAATTAACCTACTTGTGCTGGAGTGTGTCAAGCACAAGCTTGCACACTCCTAGCTTCATTTCCATTGGCTAGGATTTTAATTTTCATTTATTTACTTACTAATTAATTCTAGATTTTTGTTAATCATGATTAGTATGTTAATTTAGGTTTAGTAATACCTTAATTAAGATATTATATCATAATTAAGATTTATAACTCCATAATTTAGTGTTCTTGAATCAAATTAGGGCTTTAGGGTTTCTAATTAGGGTTTAGAGTTTCCAATCCTATAATTAGGGTTTCAATCTTTCGTTTAGGGTTTAATTTAATCTTAATAATTCATAATTAATACTATGATTCATCATTTAAATCTTAATTACATCAATTAAGATTATTGTACAATAATTAGGGTTTTAATTGATCAATTCGGACAATTATTACCAATTAGGGTTTTCAAATTAGGGTTTCTATTTCCGCATAACCTTTTAAACCCTATTTAACTTATTTTAAAATTTTATCATTTAATATAATATTATATTAATGTCGAAGCACGACAAAGCACTTCGTCAATTCCAAGTACGACACAACAGCTTACAAAACTTATTTACCGAAACGCTTCTCGGTGAATTCGCCGGAAGCACGACAAATCATTTCGTCCGATTAAGCACGACACAACTACTTGGCGAAAATTTTTTATTTGACCTCATTGTTTAATAAAATACACAATCACATAATACCAAGTCAGAACAAGAAATTTCATTTATTAAACACATAATTTACATATACAAATCTTATTAGGGTTCGGAATATTACACGTGCCCCGTGAATAGTGATTTTGTGATTTTTCGCGAAGTCAATATATTCACCCTAACGACACTACAACACGTAAAATTCAACACATACACATATTCTAGGTTATAACACAACCTTTAAGCACATAACACATAATAATATAAATAAAAATAAAAATTCATTTCATTCATACATAAACTCGGGTTACAAGGAAATTAAAATTCTCGATCGTTACAGGTATATGTTTATCCTACATGCCAACAATCCATTCAATTCCATGAATAATCAACAAGACACATGCCACATAATCTTAGTCAATCTACCCATCAAACGAATGAACCTCTGTGTAGGGAGTCATTAAGTTTGTAATCTCATAATGGTTACACACGGCATTTAGATATATCTCCATCCCAAATACTAGCAAGTCATCCATTCTTGAGGACAATGAATAAGACACACACCACATAATCTTATACACCACCCACAAAAATCTCGAACTTTCGTATGATATCAAAACCAAGTCTCAACACTATAATCCACTTTTCAATTTCATATAGGTGATCAATCAATTATACTTTCAGCATAAATCATGCTAGACATTCAATTCGCAATTTATTACGTTAGAATGTTGGTCGAGAACACGACTGTAAAATATGGCCACCTCTCGATGCACCATATTCGTATCACACAAAATCCACAATTGATAGAATGAATGTGAACATCTTAGATGACTAACGCACTATATCTCTATGTGAATTACAATCAAAAAGGGTTGAAGCATAAGTTCTCAATTGGCCACATATGGTGCTTCGGTATATCTCTATCCTAGGCACGAAACTTAAATTCCATCACATGCAGAATTCATGAACACATGCTAGCATAATCAGATCTCAATCTATATTTCCTTTCTCAATTCCATATAGATTATCACATTAATTGATGATCAAGGTAATTAATACATGAAGCGCAAATTATGATATCCAATTCTAAAATGATAACTAATATCAAAGAGAAATAATTTGATTCAAACTAGGTGTTGGGTTCCATTGAAATCTTAGAATAAAAATCTAGTTCATGGTAGCTACAAATAACATCATATTCAATTTATACATCATGTTGGATTACAAATTAGCAGGGAAATTAGAGATAAAACCACTTTTGATGGATATTCAGATGTTGCTTGTTGGGTTGATGATGATCTCTAACTTTTCCTCCTTGATTTTGCAATCCTTAATGCTTTAGCTCCTTGGCCTTTGCTTGATATAGCTTGATTTGTAGCACTTTGACCCTCCTTGGTGATGAATTTGGTAGCTCTCTCCTCTCTTGAATCTGATTTATGGGGTCTAGATCTCATAAAAATGGAGGCTACATATTGTATTTATAGTTCCTTAAGCAAAAACCTAGCTTAGCCCACGAATTTAGGCCAAAAATTAGCTGAAATCGCGAAATCTGGCGAACCGGGCGCAGCTGCGCGCAAGGATGCGCTGAATAGTGAACTCCCTGGATGTCGGGCGCAGCTGCGCTGACTTTGGCTTGCGTCCGGGCGCAGCTGCGCTGCCCAAATCTGTAGATTCTGCAGGTTGGGCGCAGTTGCGCCGAAATTGTACTAGGAATGGGCGCAGCTGCGCCGGGCAGTACTTCTGCTGCATTTTCCAGCTTTGACGTATGTTGGGAAAATAGCCATAACTTCTTCGTTCGAACTCGGATTAAGGCGTTTAAGTAGGCTATGGAAAGCTAAGAAGTAGCTATACAACTTATATAGCTGGAGCTCGTCGAGATACAGATCGGAGAAAGGCTCAAATTGGGCCCGAAGCAACTTCTGCGTAAAATGCATGCAAAATCCAACGATAAAATAACCATAACTCTCTCATACGAACTTCAAATTGGATGATTCCGGATGTTCTGGAAAGCTAAGATCAAAGTCTACAACTTTCGTTATTTGAGTTTTGAGAGATTCGGATTAGAACATGGGTGAAATTGAGAAACAAGCAGCTGAAATGCCAAATTCACGCCGAAAACGCATTGATCCCACGGGCTTTTATTTCAATACCTACGAAACAAAGTAAAAACACATAAAAGCACACAAATACATATAAAAGTAATACAAAACTACATTACATAACAATAAGATGAAAACACATAAAACCAAACGAAATAGCTAAAGTCTTACAAATTATTAAGGCTAAAAGTACCCAATTTGTGTATATAAAATACACTCATCACTTTACAACACTTATTATTACAAATATGTTTCGATCAGATAGATATTCAATTCAGCTTAGATCATCCTAATATATTTGATCTTTTCTATTATAAGTCCCTATATATAAGTATTTCATTAGGGACTTTACAATTCAGCTACTGATACACATATACATTAGTACCACAACATCAAATTTAAAGCCATGTGATTTCTAACAATCTCCCCCTATTTGATGTTGACATAAACCAATAGTTTTGAATCATATCATCAATTCTAATGCAAATGCTTATAAAAATAAACATGTCTTATAGTACAGTGAGCAATTGTATTTCTAGATAAAATCATGAGTTTTATTGATGATCATATGAATATTACATTATATGGCAGTAGCATCAATAAAGAGAAAAAGAAAATTACAAAAGATTTCCAACCTTAGTTCCTCCTTCCTCTTGCTCCTCTCTGGGCCCTTGGAGGATTGACCCTTTCATATGCAACTCTTCTTCTGTAGATTTCCCTGCCTTCTTCAGTCATTCGTTGGAATGCTTTAATCTGCTCTTTACTGAGGCCAGAAGAAGGCATATGACTTCCTCCTTCACCATAGGGGTGAGTCCCATGCAAGTGTTGATTTAGCAATGCAGGATTACCTGATGGTATGTGAACTCCTGTTGAAGTTACATTCTGTAGGATCCAGGGACTTCACTCCTTATGGGAATGGCATTTATGGGCTCTTCACTTGGAATTGATGACTCGGACTGCCTAGGCTGCCTTGGTTGCTTTCTTCCCCTGTCGCTGCTTGATTCTCCCTTTTCTTTGCCTTTTATTTTCTTCCCCTTTATGTCAGCATCTATAGTTCGAACCTCTTGGGAGAGCTACTGTATACCCCTCCGCAATTCTTGAATTTGAGACCGAGAGTGAGTGTTGTTAGCTCTTTGTTCTACTAATTGAGCTTCAGTCATTTCCCGTTGTTGGTGCATCAGAGCGAGGGCATTGTCAGTTCTTTGCATCTGTTGTGTTAGGTTTGTACATAACGCAAGCATGCAATCAAATTACACAAATAGGGCGGAAGCGTGATAAAACGGATTTTAAAATTTTAATACAAACCATCACCATGATCTATCCTTGTGTTCAATTATCAATTAAATGAAAGAGAAAGAGAATAAGAAATTATACCCTCGTAGATCAAAGCTTCCTCGGATACAAGTTCAACTCCTAGTCCTTCATGTTCTCCTCGAATTCTACCGATGAGATTCCTTCCTTTGATCAACGTTAGCCACCCAAGTGTTTGGCCTCTAGAGGTGATCCACCAAGGAAGAATAGGTATTCAAGAAGTTGGGTGTTGGCAAAAACCCTAGTTTCTATCTCTATAGAAATTGCAAGTACTCTCCATAATCTAATACAAGAGTATGTAACCCTAATCTATGATAAGACTCCTCTTATTTATAGATATAGGAATAACCCTTCCCTAAACTATTTAGGATTAGGGTTTTATTATAATTAAACTCCTTTAATTAATTATGCTCCTAATCCAATTAGGAATTCATGTGAGAGTAATTCTATTAATTAATTCTCAATCCCTATTAGGAATTAAATAATAGTAATGGTAATAATAATAATAAGACTACTCTTATTAATTTATATTTAATATTTCTAAAATATTAAATAATAAATATTAAGCTATTTAATTTATTCTATCTCCATAGATGAAATTAAATACACTTAATTTATTATTACAATTATGCCATTTACTTCTTAAATAAATATTTTTCTTTTGCGGTGCGACCCTTTAGGTTCTCCATATTAAACAGGTTATGAATAAATCAATTAGAACAATTCTAATTATATTTAAATAAATAAATTAAACTATTTAATTCATTTAAATAAATAATATTTATTCTACAATAAGAGTAAGCCCCCTTAGCGATCAACGACTTTCTAGATAATATAGATTTCAACATTAATCACAAAAGAACCTTTCAATGCATAGTTCTCATACAATTCAATCCTTCTACCATACAATGTCCCAATTAAATATAAGACATGGAATTACTGTCAAGTCTTATTTTATTTAATTATATGTATTTCGATTCCCAAATGCACAACTCTAAATAATGCAAATTAGAAATTCCTTTCTAATTTCATTCTGCCTTGGCCAAGGACTACTGAGTTGTCATTTATCAAATCACATAGGACATTCACATCTTTTACTAGACTTGGTAGATTCTTTGTTGATCATTTATCTATCTCTATGTACAACTAATTATACCCAATCATACCCTTTGTTATACCCTAAAGGTCTTAAGGGACATGTCAAAGTATAACTCATCATACATAAGATACTATGATGACCTCAAGTTCAAGGATCACTTGTACTACTATCACTAGAGGAATTCCTATTGACAGGAGAGTAAAACTCCATTAGGTATTCCTTAGCGAGCCACGTTCAGTGTATTTATTCTCCAATAAGCCCCTACATACTTGCTTTAGGGTCTCCACACAAATGATTATGAGATCAATCATCCTCTTCCTAAGAGCAAATAACGTATATACTAATCTATCCGGATTCACTAATCCCCTTTTAGTAATCCAACGATTATGAACGATTTTAGTTTGTGAGCTATTTAGAATTTAGATCTCATTAGCATGATCACCATCATGATTCTAAAAGTATTGCTCAAAACTATGGGTTTATCACATTTAATATAACAACACTATGTAGATAATGTTAAATGCCTTTTAAGAAAATCAATTCTTTTATTAATAAATGAATAAGATTACAAAGTATATGCTACATCATATCAAATATGATTGGCTTGTGTGCATACTACTTTCATGTTGGAGGGATAGGCGCTAAAAGTTATTGATGGAGGTGCTCGAATCAAAGAGTTTCTCAGTTACTAACTTGTTTTGAGCTGTCTAAGACTCCTGAAGGGAAAAAACTGGGGATTTGTGATCATCAATTTCCTTTTGATAGAATTTGTCCCTTTTGTCAATGTCGTTCATTAACTCTTTGATAATTTCACTTAACCTTTTGGTCAATTCAGTACCAAGATTATTGGAGTGAGCATTGGCAGCATCAACAAGTTCGTTAAACCTTCTGTGGAGGGTGAGAGAATTAGCTTCAAGATTCTCCTCCATATCTTTGGCCATACCGACTGTGAGATCAGTCAATTCATTTATTGTGGGGATGAGTTTGACACGCTGAAGAATTTGCTTGATCTCTGGTGAAGATTCTTCCTCGAGGCTTCCTTGGAGATTTGCCAGAGCGATAGCCAGGTCAAAATATTCATTATAGGAGGAGGATGGGATATCAGCAGTAATGGTTGGGGCATTTGTTTGAAGTATGGGAGAGTGAGCTATTTGATTGTCATTTGTAGAGTCCTCACACTCTACGATCATAGCGTCGATTGTAGGGTGGGTTGACTCTATGTTTTGGGTTTAAAGAGTGAGTTGAGCATCAGTTGTAGAGTTTAGGGACTCTACGACCAGAGATGGTTGGGCATCTGGTTCATCAAGGACAGAGTTTTGAGACCCTGTAACTAGAAGTGGATTCCTTGGATCAAAGATGACCTCATTCCATCTTGGTATTTCATCAAAACGATAGTAATATGGCAATGGAGAGTGATTTAACTTAAACGATGAAGTATACCTTTTGCTTGTTAACTTAGAATGGACTGTTAACGAGCAATTTCTAAGAAAAAGAGCCAATTCTAGGAAATTCTTAGGTGAGCACTGAGATAACTGGGTAATTCTTAAAGGCCCAGAACATGTGATCCCAAGAATTGAGAATTAGAGCCTGATGGAATGACATCCTTGGTAAGTAGGCAAATAGGCAGTTGTAATTGATATGCCTTTCTTCATTTCTGCCTTCAGCAATGATTTCTAGGCTTTCACCTTCACTCTCATCACTTGATCCATCACTGATTTCCACAGCCTCAACTTCTTCAGCCAACGGTTCTGTTTCAGGTTCGGTCATTTGAGGGCTTGAGAAGATTTTAGCATGAGCTTATAATGACTCCCCCTCAACCTGAGTAGTGACTGGCTCAGGGACATTTGTCGACTCCCCCTCAATATGAGCATATCTTTGCTCAGCAGCTTCTTGTTGCTCCCCCTTAGTTGGAGCGACAGTTTGATTAGAAGTTAAGAGTCTCATTTCCTCTTCTTTGATCCTTAGCATTACTTTATTGAGCTTCCTTTGAGCTAAAGTCACCAGATTTTTCTTCATTTTCTTTGGCTCGGGTTTAGCAGCCTTCCCAGCCATTTGTTCTTTATTAACAACCATAGAGTTAGACTGACCAACATCTTTAGCAGCGTCTTGAGCTCTTAATTCTATGATCATAGAGTGAGGATCCTCAACGATCGTAGGAAGGCTTTGCTTAGAGCTGCGTTTTCTCTTTTTATGATACACCTTCAGATTTGGTGATGTTTCACCAGAAGATTCTTTAGGTTGCTTTCTTTTCTTCTTCTCTACTTCTGATGAGAGGGAAGGCTTTGGTTGGGCAGCAGAAAATACAAGTTCTTCGTTTGATGAATCTTGAGGTTCCTCTTCAGTCTAGGGCTTTGCCTTCTTTTTCCCTTTGCTCTTTCTGGTTAGAGCTGGCACCTCCTGATCTACCTCATCAGTTTCTTCTTCAACCACAGACATATTCTTCATGGAAGGCTTTCTGACTTCACTTTGAGTTTTCTCATTGTCTTCTGTCTGAGCTGATCTTAAAATTCCAAACTGAATTCCTTTTCCAGTTCACAAAGAGCCTTTGGGTGATCCTTTTGTTAACATTTAGAACTTCTCCTTCATTATCCCCAATTTGATCTCCTAGTGCTTTCTGAAGAATGATGTCAATAAATCTGCCACAGAATATTTTCCTTGCTTCTTTGTTCTTTCCATCATATGAAACCCAATTTCCAATCCATTCTAGGAGCAGGGTACCATAGTTTATTTGGATCTTCTTCATTGTAATGCCCGTGAATTTTGAACGTCATTATTAATTAAATATATGATTTAATTTTAATGAGTTAACTTTGTGTTCTTATTTAAACCTTTGGGTGTATTGGTGGATTATGTGACTATGTGATTTATTAATGAGTAGGTTTTATACCTACGAATTGGATGCCAATGAATGGGAATTATTGTTTATTTCCATGGTATATAGTTACTTTTTATGCATTTTTATGTGTTTTTGTAGGTTGCGCGTGTTGGGATTGAGTTTGGCGAGAATTGGCGGGATTGCGCTATTGTAGTTGCTGAGTTGCTGATATTGCAGAGTAGCAGGGCAGCGCGGCCACGCCCAAAATGAACTAGAGTTCAGCGCGGCCGCGCCTGACTTCAGAATTAGAAAAAAAAAATTCTGCCATAGTAGCGCGGCCGCGCGCCTTTCAAGCTTAATCCAGGCGCGGTCGCGCCGGTTCGAGTGAGGGCAAATTTGACTTTTCAGATATTTTAATTGGTTTTGATTGGAACTTGGACTTGAAACTTTGTAATTAATTAGGGGTTTTATCAGATACTATAAATATGTGTTTTCTAGTTGGTAATTGGGAGATCTATTATTATCAAACCCTAGTTTTGAGCAATATGAGAAGACTTGAAGCAAGTTGATAGCAAGGAGAATGCAAGGAGGAGCAGGACAGAGATTGAATGATTGCTTACATTGTTTCTTCTCTTTTCTTTCTACTCTAAACTTTTGATGTTATTAAACTTGTGGATGATGAATTCTAGTTTAGTTATGAACTAAATTTCTTTTAAGGTTATAATGGATCTTAATGCGTAGTCTTGAATAGCATGCTTCTTTGAATATTATGATTAGTTACTTTTGGATTTTCTATTATGGTTTGTGCTGAATTGCTTAATTATCTGACTAATAATTACTGGGATATTCTATATGAATTCGAGAGATGAAGTATAGAAATAGATCTGACCATAATAGCATGTGATTGTGTCTTCTGCTGTTGATGGAATTCATAATTTGTGTTTAGGATAGAAATATACATATTCACCGCATGTAATCAAAATAGGGAACCTGGACTTTAAATCCTTTTTAATTGTAATTCACATAGAAATATAGTGAATTAGTTATCTAGGGTGATTAACTTGAGTCTATCAATTGTGGATTTGAGTTGAGTTATTTATAAAACATTGAGAGATGGTTATAAATAGTGATGAGTTCCTGGTTAACAATTCAAAACAACTAGCATAATTCGGAGGGAAGTGTGTTGAGCAAGATAAAGCATTAGGTGAAGTTATAGTCTTAAGTCTTTAAAAAATTTGTTTTCAAACTAGTGGTAGTAATTTAGTTTAGAATTAATTAGTTAAACTCAAAACTTTCGAAATCAATTATTTGCTTACTTAAATTATTTTAATTTAAATTCGAAATTGTCATTATAGAATCAATTCTTCTCTGTGAGACGATACTCTACTTTCACTTTATTACTTGTGGACTGTATATACTTACGTATTTTGCTAGTATAGATTTAGGCAAACAAGTTTTTGGTGCCGTTGCCAGGGAACAATTGTGTCTATAATTGCAAGTTTTAAATTTAATTAATTCAGTTTTAGTTAACATTGTTTTTCTTATTACTTCCTGTTTCAGGTGATCACGTCAGCTGAAGGACTATGAGAAGGGATACCCGACTCATGATCTGGAGTTAGCAGCAGTAGTATTCGCCTTGAAGATTTGGAGGCACTACTTATATGGAGAGAGGTGCGAGATATATACAGATCACAAAAGTCTGAAATATATTTTCACTCAGAAGGAGCTGAATATGAGGCAGCACCGATGGTTTAGAATTGATCAAGGACTACGACTGTGAGATTCTGAACCATCCGGGCAAACCAAATGTAGTGGCAGATGCCCTGAGTAGGAAAGGCAGAGAGAAATTGATGAGGCTTACAACTTAAGCAGAGTTGATAAAGGAGTTCGAACGCCTGGAATTGGAGGTTAAGTATCCGATGGAGATGGATGGGAAATTGTTTACAGTGACAGCGAGCCCGACCCTATTCGATCAAATTAAGGAGGCTCAAGAAAAGGATGAGGATTGTGATTCAATAAAGAAGCGAATTGCCGAAGGCGAGGAGCTTAAGTATAAGATTGATAGCACTAGGTTGCTAAGGTTTGAAGGGAGAGTCTGGGTACCGTTGGATCTGGAATTGAGGGAAGAAATCCTTCAGGAAGCTCATAGCACGAAGTACTCAGTACATCCCGGGAGCACAAAAATGTACCAGGATTTGCGACAAAATTTTTGGTGGCCGAATATGAAACGAGAAGTGGCAGAGTGCGTCAGTCGATGTCTGACATGACAGCGGATTAAAGTAGAGCACCAACGACCGAGCGGACTACTTCAACCATTAGAGATTCCGAAGTGGAAGTGGGAACACATCACAATGGACTTTGTGGTTGGACTGCCACCAACTCATAAGGGTTTAGACGCCATCTGGGTAATTGTGGATCGTCTAACCAAGTTTGCTCATTTTCTGCCAATCAAGATACGGTACAATCTGGAGCAATTAGCACAGCTTTATGTGAAAGAGATAGTGTCACGACATGGAGTGCCGGTATCAATTGTATCTAACAGAGATCCGCATTTCACGTCGAATTTTTGGAAAAGTCTGCAGGCAAGAATGGGAACGCAATTGAGGTTGAGTACAGCGTATCATCCTCAAACCGACGGCTAGAGCGAGCGAACGATTTAGACCTTAGAAGATATGCTTCGGGCAGTCGTGATGGATTTAAAGGGCAGCTGGGATGACCATTTGCCACTGGTGGAGTTTGCTTACAACAATAGCTATCATGCCAGTATCGGCATGCCATCGTACGAAGCGCTATATGGAAGGAGATGCCTGTGACACCCCCAAATCCAGGTACTTAATTCCCACTGATTTGGTGTTCACTATAACATACATTCAAAACTAACTACCCAATAAGATAACAATTGAATAAACTTAAAGAAATATCTTCCCAAAATGGGTTACATCACCAAACTATTAAACATCAAATCCCAGGTTATCTTAACCTTAATACATCAAATGCGGAATAAACATAATTTAAACAAGTCTTTGATACAAATAATCATCAAGTAAATAGCAGGTCGTTAGCTATTTATGCATCTTGCCCTTGCCTTTGCTCGTGGACGGCTCGTCCGACTTCTCAATCTTAGCTGCAATGATTAGTGCAAGAGTGAGTAAGCAATTTCTCACAAGTACGATAACAATAATATTTAAATGAAATGGATTTCAACTGAGGAATAATAGTTTTCTGAATCTCAGTCAATAAATGATCAAAGTTTAAAAACTCGTTTGAATGCTCGATTCGAAGAAAAATAGGTTTCGAGATTTAAAAATTATATCTGAGGGTCACAAGACCTCGAACTATGTCCTAGGTTAACAAGTATTTCTACTATAACCTTTAACAGTCATATAGACTATGGACCAAATATCTCGTACTCAGGGGGATCAGCCCTTTGTACAATGTATTGTGCACAAACATTTTAACGTTGTCGCGTAAGTAATCCCCTATATTAGGGTTGTTCATCTCAGTTTATCATCTGAATCCATACCAAAAAGGAAATTGGCTTGGAACAAGTATAGAAAACATTCTAAGTATTTGAAATCGCTCATCAACTAAGGACTAGCTGAATCAATAAGGGTTTGCTAGTCTAATTCATCAATAGAGTTTGTTCAATAGAAACTATACTCGAAGTTTGAATAACAAACAATGATTGGAATAAAGCTTAAGTATATGATCATGATAGTAACCTTGCTTGAATATCAATAAGCTAAGGTCAATAAGCTTGCTCAATATAAATAAACTTGTTTTGAATAAATTAACAAGTTAAAAGAAAAGAACAACTTGCTCAACGTAAAAGTAATAAGTTGAGATAAGGAACTTGCCTCAAGCGTAGATTACAAATTTAAGTAATTCACGATCCTTAAACAACCTAAACATTTAATTGTAAAATGGTAATATAATTAGTCACAAGATTAAAAGCATTCTAAGCTTGCTCTTTTATCATAACATCTCATTTAGCATACCATAGTCAACAAGTACTAGTTAGCAACCATCTTGGAAATTCTTTAGTCATTTAATACGTTAATAAAAGTTTAATTATGCATCATAACTTCCAAGAAAAGAAAACAAAATAATTAATTTTAATTTTTTTTTTAACAGTAGTGATTCTCGCTGGGGCGAGAAAAAGCTTAAGAAAATCGTCGCTGGGGCGAGAGGCTCGCCGGGGCGAAGCAATGCTTAACAAATTTGTCGTCTGGGCGACGTTGTCGCCGGGGCGAAGAAATCAGTTCATTTCTCTCGCCAGGGCGAGAGACTTGACTGTCGTCTTCCCCATCTCGCGAACCAGTGAAAACTTAGGCCAATTTGGCCCAAATTTTCTGAATTCTATCATCCAGAAAACAAATTAAATATACCCAGATATCAAATATGCTAGAACATGTTTTCTAAACATTTTAATCATTCTAACACATAAACAACCAATTTAAAACCTAAAATTCACTGTTAAAACCAAATATTCAAGTTTTAACTATTTTCATGAAATCAAGCTCTGTAAATTCATTTTTCAACCAATTAAAATCATTCTTCTTGCATTATTCTTGTTTTTCATCATATAATCATAAACAATTATTAACCTACCGAATAACAACTAATTTAAGCATCAATTTTCATACATATATACAATTCATGAAGTAAACTCTGTAAAAACAAAAAACTAATTTCAAAGACATATTTTCATGAATTAACCATTCAAATTAATCTATAATCATCACATAATCATCTAACACATGCTTTCTAACATTTCCATCAAATAATTCATCTTTTGAACAATTGAGTTCACATACAGAAAATTAAAAACCATATACAGAGGAGTAAAATAGTAAGATTATAATGAAGAACGGAACTAATAAGAATTATACCTTCTAATTCTTAGAAAATTTGATTAAACTTCCTTGCTTGAATCCTTACTCCAATCTCCAAGCTTTTCTCACAATTTCTCTCTTCTTCTCTATATATTCTTTCTTCTCTAAACTCTGTTCTTTTCTTTCTCTTTTGTTTTTCTTTTTACAACTGACGTAACTTAACAATAAAACTGATAGAATAAAGAAAATAAAAATTGATAATTAAATCAAATAATAACGTATACTGATATTAATCTATCAGTTACATAATTCAAAAAGGCATAAGGCTTGTTTGGCAAACTAATTTAAAAATAACCCATTATTCTAACTAAAGGCTTGTTTTGTAAAACACAAATAAAATAACCCATTATTTTCAAACAAAGATCATAGGGCCTTGTTTGGTAAAACTGAATTAAACACTTTCTCATTTATTTTAATAAATCATTATAACATATAATTTTAAAATGTCACACTTCTAATTTAATTGAACTTATTATTAAATAAATTCAATTAAACCTTACCAACTCAAATAATAATTTCATTTAACAAATAACAATAATACCAAATAAATTCTCTTATTCAAAAAAATCATTTATTCAAATAAATCTCTTCATCATCTAATTTAATCATTAAATTAAATTAGAATAAACATAACAAATCACATTCAAATAACATTTAACATTATTAAGCTTAACATATACCCATTTCACAAAAACTTAATAAATTATTTATTAAGCTCAATAAATTAATAAAAATATTTATATAACTCAATAAATATTTTTATTCAATTACAAAAATTGCATTCGTTACATCTTTCCCTCCTTAAAAGGATTCTGTCCCCAGAATCACAACGCAATTAAATCATCCGTTACATTCTCCCCTCCTTACAAAGATTCTGTCCCCAGAATCGCAATACAAAGATTAAACAAATAATTGAGGGTAATTCTGCATCATTTGCTCTTCGAGTTCCCACGTTGCTTCTTCAGCACTGTGGTTCCTCCAGATTACCTTAACAGAAGGTATCACTTTATTTCTAAGTACTTGCTCCTTCCTGTCCACTATCTGAACAAGTATCTCTTCATAAGACAAATCTTTCTCAAACTGTATTGGTTCATATTCTATGACATGGTTATAGTCAGACTTATACGGTCGTAGCACCGATATGTGGAAGACATTGTGAATGTGGCCTAACTCAGGAGGTAAAGCTACCTCATAAGCTACCTCGCCCACCCTTTTTAGTACTTCGAAGGGTCCAATAAATTGCGGACTGAGTTTACCGTTTTTACCAAATCTGATTTTTCCTTTCCAAGGAGATACTTTGAGGAACACAAAACTGCCAACTTCAAATTCGCAATTTTGTCGGTGTTGATCAGCATACTTCTTCTGTCTATCTTGAGCGGCTATCAGTCTGGTTCTTATCACCTTGACAATTTCAGCAGTTTGTTGTACCAACTCGGGTCCCAATAGTCGTCGTTCACCAACCTCATCCCAGCATAATGGAGTTCTGCATTTTCTTCCGTACAATGCTTCGTAGGGCGGCATGCCAATACTAGCGTGATGACTATTGTTGTAAGCAAACTCGACCAGAGGTAAATGATCATCCCAGTTGCCTTTAAAATCCATAACGCACGTCCGAAGCATATCCTCTAACGTTTGAATTGTTCTTTCGCTCTGGCCATCGGTTTGAGGATGATAAGCTGTACTCATTCTCAACTGCGTTCCCAAACAAGCTTGCAAACTCCTCCAAAATTTTGATGTAAATCGTGGATCTCGATCTGATACTATTGATACTGGAACTCCGTGCCTTGAGATAATCTCTTTGACGTATAATTTCGCCAACTGATCCAAAGTGAATCGGATTTTAATTGGCAAGAAATGCGCTGATTTCGTCAATCTGTCAACTATGACCCATATCGCGTCATATCCCTTCTGAGTAGTTGGAAGCCCTACCACAGAATCCATTGTGATATGCTCCCACTTCCATTCTGGTATCTCCAAGGGCTGTAACAAACCACTTGGTCGTTGATGCTCCGCTTTGACTTTCTGACAAGTAAGACATTTCGCAACACATTCAGCAACCTCTCTTTTCATGTTTGGCCACCAAAAATGTTGTCGAAGATCTTGGTACATCTTTGTGCTTCCCGGGTGAACCGAAAATCGTGAACTGTGAGCTTCGTTCAAAATCTCCTCTCTGATTGCCAATACCGACGGTACCAAAATTCTGCCTTCAAATCTCAGCAACCCTTCAGTATCGATTTTGTATTTAAGCTCTTCACCTTCAAGCACTCTTTGCTGAATCTTATCACATTCCTCATCGTGAAGTTGCGCTTCCTTGACTTTTTCTACCAAAGTTGGTTGAGTTTCTATCTGAAACAACTTTTCATTAGGCTCTGCCAGATTCTTCACCTCTAATTCCAACTTAGCCATTTCCGCCACAAGTTTCTCCTGAGCAGTTAACATAAACAGTTTCTCCCGACCTTTTCTACTCAAAGCGTCAGCAACCACGTTAGCCTTCCCTGGATGGTATAGAATTTCACAGTCATAATCTTTGATCAATTCTATCCATCTCCTCTGCCGCATATTCAAATCCTTCTGCGTGAAAATATACTTCAGACTTTTATGGTCCGTATATATTTCACACTTCTCCCCATAGAGATAGTGCTTCCAAATTTTTAAAGCAAACACCACGGCTGCTAACTCCAAATCATGGGTCGGATACCCTTTTTCATAGTCTTTTAGTTGGCGCGATGTATATGCAATAACTTTACCATTCTGCATCAACACACAACCAAGTCCTTAATGTGATGCGTCACTGTACACCACAAAATTTCCTGTATTATCTGGTAAAGACAACACAGGTGCCGAACTTAATCTCCTCTTTAGTTCTTGGAAACTCTTTTCGCACTTCTCCGTCCAAACAAACTTCACTGATTTCCTTGTTAAATTCGTCAACGGAGTGGCGATTCTGGAAAAATCTTGAATAAAACGTCTGTAGTATCCCGCCAAACCTAGGAAACTCCTCACTTCTGACGGTGTCTTCGGCTGATCCCAGTTCATCACAGCTTCCACTTTAGCTGCATCCACCGAAATCCCCTCTTTATCAATCACATGTCCAAGAAATTGAACACGCTCCAACCAAAATTCGCACTTCGAGAATTTCGCATACAATTTCTCCTTTCTTAACGCCTCCAATGTCACCCTCAAATGTTCCACGTGTTCTTCTTGAGTTTTGGAGTAGACCAGAATGTCGTCTATAAATACCACCACAAACTTATCCAGAAATGGTTTGAACACCCTATTCATTAAGTCCATGAATGCTGCAGGCGCATTCGTTAAACCAAATGACATAACTAAAAACTCATAGTGACCATATCTGGTTCGAAACGCCGTCTTTGGTATGTCTTCTTTTCTCACCTTCAACTGATGGTATCCACTTCGTAAATCTATCTTCGAAAAATATCTTGCTCCCTTCAGTTGGTCAAACAGGTCATCGATCCTTGGCAATGGATACTTGTTTTTAATCGTGACCTTGTTCAACTCTCTATAATCAATGCAAAGACGCATTGACCCATCCTTCTTCTTAACAAACAATACCGGCGCTCCCCACGACGAAACGCTCGGTTGAATATACTTCTTATCTAGCAGCTCTTGCAGCTGCATCATTAACTCCTTCATTTTTACCGGAGCCATTCGATACAGGGCTTTTGATATAGGGGCTGTTCCCGGTGCTAAATCAATTACAAACTCGATTTCCCTATCTGGCGGTAATCCTGGCAAATCATCAAGAAACACGTCCGCAAAATCCCTAACTACTGGTATCTCCTCCAGTTTTGCACCCACCTTTCGGGTATCAACTATGTAGGCTAGATATCCTACACACCCTTGTCTCAACATCTTTCTGGCCTACACCATCGTCAGACAACTCGTTTGTCTAGGCGACTTGCTGCCATAAAACACTACCTTTGACGGAGTCATAAGGTTTACACACTTCTTTTGACAGTCAATAACTGCCCCATGGTTGAACAACCAATCTATTCCCAGAATGACGTCAAACTCCCCAAGACGAATTGGGATCAAGTTTACTGTCATCACATGACCCTTAATTTCTACCTGACAGTTCTTGTGGACAAACTTAACAGGAATCACCTCCCTATTCGCAATTTCTATATTCATGGGATAATCTAACTCTTCCTGGGGTAACCCTAGTTTCTTAGCAAAATCATCGGATATAAATGAGCAAGTAGCACCCGAGTCAAACAATACATATGCATTAACATTATTGACTGGAATGATACCTGACACTACATCCTTTGACTGCACAGCATCCTGCACTGTCATATTGAACGTTCGAGCTGTAGGTCGGTTGGGTTGTGCCGGTCTTGTGATAGTAAGGTTACCTCCACCACCGATGTTTCCCTTTCCTGAACTGGCTCCACCTGTCGTTGCTTTCTTAGGGCACTCCCGAGCAAAGTGATCCTTCGACCCGCAGATGAAACATGCTCCTTTCTTTGGATTAGGGCAATTCGGCGCAATATGCCCCTCCTGCCCGCAATTGAAGCACACCCGCTTACCCTTCAAGCAAGCACCCATATGGCTCTTTCCACAGTTGTTGCACACCTCCATCTTCTTCTTCTGATTACCCTGCTGACTTCCCGCAGAGTTACTATCATTCCATTTTCTCTTTTGACTACTGCCTCCATGGCTACCACTTGCCTTGTTTTCACTCTCATTCTTCTTCTTCCTCTGCTCCTGATTGTACTTTGATAGAGCATCACTACCTCTTTCAGCAATAATTGCCTTTTCCAGCACCGCCGCAAACGAGTTCAGTTGAAACATTGAAACTCGGCTATACAACCAGGGCTTCAGTCCCTGCTCGAACCTTCTGGCCTTCCGCTCATCCGTGTTAACCTGATAAGGCGCAAACCTCGCCAACTCGTTGAATCTTGCTGCATATTCAGATACCGACATAGTACCTTACTTCAACTCTAGAAACTGTACTTCCATTTGGTTCTGAGCACTTGCCGGAAAATAGGTTTTGAAAAATATCTCCTTAAATCGCTCCCACGGAATAATCCTTTGGCCGCCTCGAGTCTTATTTGCTTGCCACCAGTAGCTAGCTTCTGATTTCAGCATAAACGTTGCAAATGCCGTCTTCTGGTCCTCGCTGATCCTAGCGACATCAAACACCTTCTCCATTTCCATAACCCACGTTTGGGCCTCTATCGGATTCATAGTCCCTAGAAATTCTGGGGGTCCGACAACCTTGAAATCTTTGAAGGTCGTGGCCTGAGCTTGTGGTTGATTTGCAAAGGCTCCCGTTAGCAGATTCACCAACTGCTGCATCGGATTCGCGTTGGCTTCTTCATTATTGGTAGATCCCTCTGGGGTCTGTTGACGTGTTGGTTGTCTTCTTGGCGGCATTTTACTGTTAAGAATTCTCGTTATTAGACTATTGCTCAATTACTCAAACATTTAAGTCTCAACTTAAACATTTATAAACAACATTTAAACACATAATACATCTGAAAAACTTTCACATTTTATTCATTAACTGCTTTAAAACATAATAGAGATAACATCGTGGTTATTTACATTAAATCATCTATCCTGACATCACAAAGTTCCAGGATTACATCATTATTCTATCCCATTATATAAACTGGGATTAACAACTTATTAACTCATAACTAATCATAATCTATGATGACATCCCACGACGCACAACTTCCTGGCGTTCCTGCTCCATAATACGAGTCACCATCCTTCGATCCACCATATCTGGATGACGATGAACTCGATTCAGAGCTCTATCCACTGTGGAGTGAAAAATATACTCCATCTCATCAATCTTAGCCTTCTTTGACCGCACCTCGCACTCAACACGATCTGCGCGGTTAGCCTCCCTCAACCAAGCAGTCTCAGCTCTCGCCCGCTTAGCTGACTCCTTTTTCAACTCATCTCGTACAATCTCATTTCTGGCTATCAACTGACCGCGTCGATACTCAGACTATGCTAGCCTCTGCTCAGCCTCTACAAGACGTGATGAAAGGTCTTGGATCTCAACATCCTTCTGCTCTAGAGTGGCCTGACGTTCCCCAACCTGTTCCTCTAACTCCTCATTTTCACTCTCTACATGAACCAGCTTCCACTCCACGTCTCCAAGACGTATGTCTAGCTCCTCAATCTCGCTGTTCTTCTGTTCCAAAGCAGTCTGTCGCTCAGCCAGCTGCCCCTCTAACTCCTCCACTCTGTCCTGCAACTCTATGTTGCGGTCATACACCTGCTCGTACATCTGAACACCCAAAGTAGATAGTGGTATCTCTTCAAGGTCTTCCTCCTCCTCCTCAGGATCCTCCTCAGGGTCCTCCTCAGGATCAGTCTCAGGCTCATACTCGTGACCTGTAACTGTAACCAATGGGGATGGCTCCCTTTGTACTAGCTGCTCACTGACTACGTGAATATCTCGGGGCTCCTCCTCCCTAGCCTGGCTGGGCTCTCCTCTATCAGTCATCCTGACAACAAAATTTTAAGTTTTAATTACTAATCGATAATACTCGCGAGCACATAAATTTGTTATCAAATAAGCACATAGCACATAATCATTTTATTGTCTTTTATGAATTCCCGTAATTCATTCCTTAGAACTCGATAAAAGTTTATCACCACTATATTTTCTATCTTCTAAAAGGCTACTACCCTAAGGTTTTCCCCACCTAAAGGTTCATAACCTACCAGCTCTGATACCAACCTGTGACACCCCCAAATCTAGGTACTTAATTCCCACTAATTTGGTGTTCACTATAACATGCATTCAAAACTAACTACCCAATAAGATAACAATTGAATAAACTTAAAGAAATATCTTCCCAAAATGGGTTACATTACCAAACTATTAAACATCAAATCCTAGGTTATCTTAACCTAAATACATCAAATGCGGAATAAACATAATTTAAACAAGTCTTTGACACAAATAATCATCAAGTAAATAGCAGGTCGTTAGCTATTTATGCATCTTGCCCTTGCCTTTGCTCGTGGACGGCTCGTCCGACTTCTCAGTCTTAGCTGCAATGATTAGTGCAAGAGTGAGCAAACAATTGCTCACAAGTACGATAACAATAATATTTAAATGAAATGGATTTCAACTGAGGAATAATAGTTTTCTGAATCTCAGTCAATAAATGATCAAAGTTTAAAAACTCGTTTGAATGCTCGATTCGAAGAAAAATAGGTTTCGAGATTTAAAAATTATATCTGAGGGTCACAAGACCTCGAACTATGTCCTAGGTTAACAAGTATTTCTACTATAACCTTTAACAGTCATATAGACTATGGACCAAATATCTCGTACTCAGGGGGATCAGCCCTTTGTACAATGTATTGTGCACAAACATTTTAACGCTGTCGCATAAGTAATCCCCTATATTAGGGTTGTTCATCTCAGTTTATCGTCTGAATCCATACCAAAAAGGAAATTGGCTTGGAACAAGTATAGAAAACATTCTAAGTATTTGAAATCGCTCATCAACTAAGGACTAGCTGAATCAATAAGGGTTTGCTAGTCTAATTCATCAATAGAGTTTGTTCAATAGAAACTATACTCGAAGTTTGAATAACAAACAATGATTGGAATAAAGCTTAAGTATATGATCATGATAGTAACCTTGCTTGAATATCAATAAGCTAAGGTCAATAAGCTTGCTCAATATAAATAAACTTGTTTTGAATAAATTAACAAGTTAAAAGAAAAGAACAACTTGCTCAACGTAAAAGTAATAAGTTGAGATAAGGAACTTGCCTCAAGCGTAGATTACAAATTTAAGTAATTCACGATCCTTAAACAACCTAAACAATTAATTGTAAAATGGTAATATAATTAGTCACAAGATTAAAAGCATTCTAAGCTTGCTCTTTTATCATAACATCTCATTTAGCATACCATAGTCAACAAGTACTAGTTAGCAACCATCTTGGAAATTCTTTAGTCATTTAATACGTTAATAAAAGTTTAATTATGCATCATAACTTCCAAGAAAAGAAAAGAAAATAATTAATTTTAAATTTTTTTTTAACAGTAGTGATTCTCGCCGGGGCTAGAAAAAGCTTAAGAAAATCGTCGTCGGGGCGAGAGGCTCGCCGGGGCGAAGCAATGCTTAACAAATTTGTCGCCGGGGCGACGCTGTCGCCGGGGCGACGCTGTCGCCGGGGCGAAGAAATCAGTTCATTTCTCTCGCCGGGGCGAGAGACTTGACTGTCGTCTTCCCCAGCTCGCGAACCAGTGAAAACTTAGGCCAATTTGGCCCAAATTTTCTGAATTCTATCATCCAGAAAACAAATTAAATATACCTAGACATCAAATATGCTAGAAAACAAATACCCAACATGTTTTCTAAACATTTTAATCATTCTAACATATAAACAACCAATTTAAAACCCAAAATTCACTGTTAAAAACCAAATATTCAAGTTTTAACCATTTTCATGAAATCAAGCTCTGTAAATTCATTTTTCAACCAATTAAAATCATTCTTCTTGCATTATTCTTGTTTTTCATCATATAATCATAAACAATTATTAACCTACCGAATAACAACTAATTTAAGCATCAATTTTCATACATATATACAATTCATGAAGTAAACTCTGTAAAAACTAAAAACTAATTTCAAAGACATATTTTCATGAATTAACCATTCAAATTAATCTATAATCATCACATAATCATCTAACACATGCTTTCTAACAATTACATCAAATAATTCATCTTTTGAACAATTAAGTTCACATACAGAAAACTAAAAATCATATACAGAGGAGTAAAATAATAAGATTATAATGAAGAACAGAACTAATAAGAATTATACCTTCTAATTCTTAGAAAATTTGATTAAACTTCCTTGCTTGAATCCTTACTCCAATCTCCAAGCTTTTCTCACAATTTCTCTCTTCTTCTCTATATATTCTTTCTTCTCTAAACTCTGTTCTTTTCTTTCTCTTTTGTTTTTCTTTTTACAACTGACGTAACTTAACAATAAAACTGATAGAATAAAGAAAATAAAAACTGATAATTAAATCAAATAATAACGTATACTAATATTAATCTATCAGTTACATAATTCAAAAAGCCATAAGGCTTGTTTGGCAAACTAATTTAAAAATAACCCATTATTCTAACTAAAGGCTTGTTTTGTAAAATACAAATAAAATAACCCATTATTTCCAAACAAAGATCATAGGGCCTTATTTGGTAAAACTGAATTAAACACTTTCTCATTTATTTTAATAAATCATTATAACATATAATTTTAAAATGTCACACTTCTAATTTAATTGAACTTATTATTAAATAAATTCAATTAAACCTTACCAACTCAAATAATAATTTCATTTAACAAATAACAATAATACCAAATAAATTCTCTTATTCAAATAAATTATTTATTCAAATAAATCTCTTCATCATCTAATTTAATCATTAAATTAAATTAGAATAAACATAAAAAATCACATTCAAATAACATTTAACATTATTAAGCTTAACATATACCCATTTCACAAAAACTTAATAAATTATTTATTAAGCTCAATAAATTAATAAAAATATTTATATAACTCAATAAATATTTTTATTCAATTACAAAAATTGCATTCGTTACAATGCCGAACCCCGATGTGTTGGGACGAGGTTGGGGAGCGAAGATTGCTGGGACCAGAAATGGTGCAGCATACTACAGACATCGTGCGGCTGATCAGAAACCGTCTGGTAGCAGCTCAAGATCGCCAGAAGAAATATGCCGACTTACATCGTCAGAAGCGAGACTTTGAGGTTGGTAGCTTTGTATTTTTGAAGGTGTCTCCTTGGAAAGGGAAGATCCGTTTTGGGAAGAAGGGCAAATTGAGCCCTAGGTTCATAGGACCGTTCGAGATTTTGAGGCGAATCAGTGAGGTGGCGTACGAGGTAGCGTTACCTCCTGAACTTGAGCACATTCACAACGTGTTTCATGTGTCAGTGTTGCGGCCGTATAAACCAGGCTATAAGCACGTTATCTCCTATGAACCAATCCAAGTCGAGAAGGACTTAACGTACGAGGAAGTTCCTGTCCAGATTCTCGATAGGAAGGAACAGAAGTTGAGAAACAAGACCATCCATTCCGTCAAGTTTCTCTGGAGGAATCACGCAGCCGAAGAAGCTACGTGGGAACTCGAAGAGAAGATGAAAGCGAATTATCTGTTTTTATTTGAGTAACCCTATTTTTGCAAAGGATGGAATTTTTATAAGGGGGAGGGATGTAATGCCCGTGAATTTTGAACGTCATTATTAATTAAATATATGATTTAATTTTAATGAGTTAACTTTGTGTTCTTATTTAAACCTTTGGGTGTATTGGTGGATTATGTGACTATGTGATTTATTGATACAAATTTGTGTTAAGGGAGTCACTATTAGTATATTAAAACTAGTGAGCGAACCCTAAGGCTTTATATCCATAAAGTTGGCAAGGTATTTACTAAATTAAATATTCAAGTAAATTGAATATAGTTAGTAAATAAAGTGCATGGGTTAATTAATGAAAGTAGTGGTTAATGAGATATGGCCAAATTGAATAATAATATTAATAGTCAATTTAGTAATTTATTTACTAAGTGACTAAGTTACTTAATTAATGAACCTAGCCCAATCATTTATATTAATCATGGATTTGGGTATTAATTGTGTGGCATATTAAATTAAATGACCCAATATTGCAATAAATAGATTTGGATTTTTTTTATTAGCCTAATCATTTAAATTGGAAGCCCAATGGTATTTAATGTGTGATCCAAAACCTAGCCACTTGATAAATTAAATGTGTAACAATTATTTATTAATTAAAGCAACTAGTTGGGACAATATTTTTGGGACAAATTCTCTCCCCTTGCCGTGTAACTAAAGAGGAAGAGGGGCAATTGCTTTTCAAAGTCCTAGTTTTATTAAGTAATTAGTTGTCTTGGAAGTTGAAGTTGTAGACTTGATGTCATAGCCTCCTATCATGTCAAATAGCTTCCTATTATGTCATAGCTTCCTAAGATGTCACATGACTACCCTACATCAAACCTTTCTCTAGCTTCATGATGGCAAGTATAGGAGTCCTTGCTATTATCTAGCTAATAAATCAAAAGGTTAGTCATTTTGCATCTTCATTTCTCCTAATACCTTGAGAGTGTGTTAGAGAGAGTTAAAAGAGAGAACAAGAGTAAATACTTGGGAGAGTAAGAAGAATGTGGTGTCCAAAATCTTGTGAGAGGAAGAAGAAGATCTTGGTTGTTTATGCCACCCCCATTCACAACCTACTTTGGAAGGAAGAGGAGAATAACCATTAAGTCTAGGTATGGATCTTCATTTCTTTCAAACCCTAGTTGTTGTGTTGGGATTATTTTTATGGTTGTTATTTGATGCTTATGAAAGGAATGAAGTGTGTATAGATCTAAGTTTTATTTTGTTAGATCTATATTTTTCTAAAAATGCTTAACTCATGATTTTAAAACCTAGGTGATGATAAAGAATGGTTTAGTATGTTTTATTAATAATATTTTGGGGTTTAAAAATATTTGTAGCAAGTTTTGGTGGTTTGATGGGCTAAAATATGTGTACAATAATTTATTGGAATACAAAATTTATTGATGAAAAATATTGATTTAAGTCATAAATATTTTGTTTTAATATAAGAAATATTTTTCTTAGTCATGGGGAATTTTTTTTGAAACTTATATTGGAGATTTAAAACTTGCTTGATGGTATTAGCTTTGTTTGAGTGTGCTAGAACTTCTTGTATACCGCTGCATCAAAGTGGAGAGAGAGATGGCCGCGCATGGCGCGCATTTAAAAAAAAAAAGGGCTGGTCGCGCATGGCGCGCCAGCATATCCATTTAATCAGCGGCAGCCAAACGACGCCGTTTTGGCCAGGCAGGGAAAGCTCACGCGCAATGCGCGGGCGGGCGATTTTCGCGTTAATTACCATACTGCCCCTCCGCCCGATTTTCGCCTTAATTACCAGAATGCCATCCGAAATTAGTGTCGACGCCGGTTTTTCGTCTTTCCGATTTTAGCCCTTTGATTAGATGATGTTTTGGAAAGGATCGGCACTCAATGTCGACGGGGTTTTGAAAGATCGTTTTTTATGATGAGCCAATTAACCAGAGTCGCCAGTTGGTATACTTGAAATGGATGTACCAACTCATCCGAGTTTTCGTTTTTTCTAAATCGATGGCTCATATGTGACTCCGAATTAATTGGTCTGCGAACCGAGATTCATAGAGTTCGGGGGCTTGCTTAAGCGAGGGGAAGGTGTTAGGCACCCCCCGACTTCCGTGAAACACGGTTACCGCAATCTCGATGCTTTCCTA
Source organism: Aralia elata (assembly GCA_034770075.1). Classification (NCBI taxonomy): domain Eukaryota; kingdom Viridiplantae; phylum Streptophyta; class Magnoliopsida; order Apiales; family Araliaceae; genus Aralia; species Aralia elata. The sequence goes on along the minus strand of CM068388.1, from coordinate 26,790,758 downwards.
TCCTTTAATTCATGAAATGTGTGTGTGCGCGCGCGTGTGTGTGTGTGTCTGTGTGAATGTTGTGGTGAGTTTGTATGAAAGAATCATTTGGATTTTTAGGGAAAGTCGTGCTTTAATTTGAAAACGCTTCGGAATGTCTTTTCAGCATACACGAGAAAGCTCTATGAGAAAGGTTTGATTTTATTTGTCAAAACTGCAAGATTTCCATTAGGTGTCGTTTTGGCAAAACAAGAGTTTTAAACCTTCGTCAAAATAGGAATCGAGATCTATACGTTGCCTTCGTAACTCAAATGATGGGCAATTCCTAGGATCTCTTTAACCCTATGCACAATGGTTTAATAAAACGTCATTTATTTATAAAATCATTTTGTGTGACGTTTGAAAACGATTTTCTTTAGCTTTCTCCTTTACATAGAAATCGACATTCATTAGCACTTCTCATTTTAAGCCTCGTGATGCTAATAACCTAGTTTGATTGATTTTATGAAAATCTTATCGTTTAGCTTTGAAATCAATTTCATCTCATAAATCAAATCGAGCATAAACACGCGTCGGGGCTATTCATGGGCATGTAAGCCATCAAAATAACCCCAAACGCCTATAATCACAAGTTTCACTATTTCGGGGCCTCAAACACGATTCTCGCCTTGGCGTCGTTTTAAGGCCCGACGATTACATATTTACAATGAAAGGTACATCGAATTTATTATATATATCAAAAGACGTCCATCATCGGATTTGGACCACGGGGTCGCTCTCCTAGGCTCACATCCAAAATCGCTACACACCCACAAGATCCTAAGAATAACAATCTAAATAAACTATGCATAATACATCATTACAACGAGCTAAAATTCACCAAATGGATATCATCGGGCCATTAGGAGGAATTTCGTTCCATTTGGGAAACCTCACTAATAGCCCTCAATCCATGGATTCACAACAATATACGAGAACAACTACATTTAATATAATTTGGATGACAAAAAGCTTAACAAAAATGGTAAAACAAAATACTAAAACAAAGGATTTTTCACCTTGCAAAATAATCCCCACAATATGTATGAATTTGTGTGTTGGATAGAATAGAAAATATGAGATGTAATCTCCCAAAATGGGTACAATTGCTCACTATTTCTCACTCTTTTCTCTCTTGATTTCTCTTATTTTCTTGCTGTTTTCTCCTTCTTTTTCTTTCTTTTTTCGCCGCTGCTGCTGCTGAACCTCTCTCGGATGAAATGAAGAAACTGAACTGAAATAGGCTGGCTAGGGCAGCCGCAGATTGATCTGCGGCCTGGCCGCAGATTGATCTGCGGCCTGGCCGCAGATTGATCTGCGGCTGGCTGGCCCACCCCACATCGCACTCAGCTGGTTTCCTGGTTTCGAGTCCCGTGCGCACCACCATTATTTTAATCGTTTGGCCGCAGATCAATCCGCGGCTGGGTGGGCTGATTTTCTCGATTTCCATGCCGCACCTCGATTCGCGTGTCGTGACATCGGTTTTCGCCGACAGGTTTGTATTTTGCAGTCCGGGAATCACTGGGAGACATGCCACATCATTCGGGCATGCTCATTTCGGACGGCCCTGCTGTCACGTCGGTTTTGATTTGCAAATCGTTGCGGTGGCGTCGAGTGTTCGCACTTGTGCATCCCTCGCTCTCACAGGTCGTTTCATTTGACGATTTTGCCCTCCTGTCACGGTTAGTATACGAAGCGCAAAATTCGGGTGTCTACAGCTGCCCCTCTTTATCATGTTTATGAAATGTTAAATGAAATGAACATGATAAATAAGTAGACACACGATGCATGAATGACAGTGCATACATGATGCAACACATACAACTTATGATGCAACGCAAGATGTAAGGCATGCAACACATTCGTAAAGGTGTCAATGCATCAATCCCTAACCTGTCGCTCGTCTCGTAATCGCCGGGTCTCGTATCCGGTCGATTGTCCTGTGAATGCCGGGTCTCATATCCGGTCACCCCTCTCGTAATCACCTTATTCCATCCCATTGTCATCAAAGGAAGTTATTCTCCTGACTAGCTTTGAAGGGCATCCTTGGAGTTCGTCCTCGTACATCGCTGTTGGCAGCCATAGCCTTTGATTCTGATAGGCTAGGACTTTGACACCTAACCTGCATGGATCACGTACAGAATTATCATTCTATTCAATGCATGTGACACAACATTTAAAATGTAAATTTGATGAAAAATGACCCCTGTACAGTCTTTTGATACGGTTCCACAGATGTCACCGTTTGTCAGGGTTTGCTTGGATCTCAGCCCTTCCCAGGGGTCGTTGATTGTTTGGATACCAGCCCTTCCCAGGGATTCTTTGATCGCCGGTTATCGTCGTCGGTCGATCGTCTCGTCGGGGCCAGGTATCGTCGCCGGTCACCCATTTCGTAACCGCCGGGTTTCGTCGCCGGTTGATTGTCTTGTCGGGGCCGATTTTCGTCGTCGGACACCCATCTCGTAACCCCCGATTATCGTCGCCGGTTGGTTATCTTGTCGGAGCCAATTTTCGTCGCCGGACATCCATCTCGTAATCGCCGGTTATCGTCGCCGGTCGATTATCTTGTCGGGGCCGGTTTTCGTCGCCGGACACCCATCTCGTAACCCCCGGTTATCGTCGCCGGTTGGTTATCTTGTAACCTCCGGGTATCGTCGCTGGTTGGTTGTCTTGTCGGAGCCGATTTTCGTCGCCGGTCATCCATCTCGTAATCGTCGGTTATCGTCCCCGGTCGATTGTCTCGTCGGGGCCGGGTATCGTCGCCGGTCACCCATCTCGTAATCCCCGGGTATCGTCGCCGGTTGGTTATCCTGTCGGAGCCGGTTTTCGTCGCCGGACATCCATCTCGTAATCGCCGGTTATCGTCGCCGGTCGATCGTCTTGTCGGGGCCGGGTATCGTCGCCGGTCACCCATCGCGTAACCCCCGGTTATCGTCGCCGGTTGGTTATCTTGTCGGAGCCGATTTTCGTCGCCGGACATCCATCTCGTGATCGCCGGTTTTCGTCGCCGGACGATTGTTTCGTCGGGGCCGGGTATCGTCGCCGGTCACCCATCTCGTAACCCCCGGTTATCGTCGCCGGTTGGTTATCTTGGATCTCAGCCCTTCCCAGGGTTTGTTGTTTTTTTGTCTTTTTTCTTTTTGTGGATATCAGCCCTTCCCAGGGGTGCTCACCATCTTGTTATGGTTCGCGTGAATCTCAGCCCTTCCCAGGGTTTGTTGTTTTTTGTCTTTTTTTTCTTTTTGTGGATATCAGCCCTTCCCAGGGTTGCTCACCATCTTGTTGTGGTTCGCGTGGATCTCAGCCCTTCCCAGGGTTTATTGTTTTTTGTCTTTTTTCTTTTTGTGGATATCAGCCCTTCCCAGGGGTGCTCACCATCTTGTTATGGTTCGCGTGGATCTCAGCCCTTCCCAGGGTTTGTTGTTTTTTGTCTTTTTTCTTTTTGTGGATATCAGCCCTTCCCAGGGGTGCTCACCATCTTGTTGTGGTTCGCGTGGATCTCAGCCCTTCCCAGGGTTTGTTGTTTTTTGTCTTTTTTCTTTTTGTGGATATCAGCCCTTCCCAGGGGTGCTCACCATCTTTGTCGTGGTTCGCTTGGATCTCAGCCCTTCCCAGGGTTTGTTATTTTTTGTCTTTTTTCTTTTTGTGGATATCAGCCCTTCCCAGGGGTTGCTCACCATCTTGTTGTGGTTCGCGTGGATCTCAGCCCTTCCCAGGGTTTGTTGTTTTTTGTCTTTTTTCTTTTTGTGGATATCAGCCCTTCCCAGGGTTGCTCGCCATCTTGTTGTGGTTCGCATGGATCTCAGCCCTTCCCAGGGTTTGTTCACCACCTTGTTGTGGTTTGCTTGGATGCCTTCCCAGGTTCACTTCTTGTTTGGATACCAGCCCTTCCCAGGGGTCACTGATTGGTTGGATACCAGCCCTTCCCAGGGGTCACTGATTGGTTGGATACCAGCCCTTCCCAGGGGTCACTGATTGGTTGGATACCAGCCCTTCCCAGGGGTCATTGATTGGTTCTGAGCGATTTTTTTTTTTAATGGGATGTGTGATCTGCTTCATGTCCTGGATCACCCACCAACATCGTCCATGTATTATGCCGCAAAAGCCGTCACAGTCTGATCATTTGTGAGGTTGAAAGCGACGTGCTTGTACTTTCCTGAGATTTTCATTTTGATCGTACCTGCATGCATGAAAAAGATGTTATGCAGGATCTGGCAGACATGTTATGGACAGATGCATGTGCACAACATATGTTTAGATAGAAATGACCCCTGTTTAGTCAAATGATACGATTCGACAGTCGTCGTTGTTTGCCAACATTTGATTGAATCATGCCTCGTCGTGAAGTGTAGTTTCTAGACTTCAACCTGGTCTGGTATTCTATCTGCTCTTGGTCGTCTTCATTTCATCGAGTTGAGGCAGTCTGTTTCGCTCTCTGTGATGATCGACAGCTATGTTGGCTCCTTGGCCTTTTGATCATTTCTGCTGGTCGATATGCTGTTGTCCCGCATTATATCCTCCTTGTATATGCTCATGCACGTGGATCACTTGGATGTCGAGGCAGTGATAGACAGGATTGGGGAGAGGCCCAATGATGAAAAGCTCTGTGCAGCCTCAGCTTCCTTCCACTTCACGATTCTTAACTGCCCCTGCCTTGGCGCGTGTCGCTACCAAGAATTTCTATCGAAAACTCGCGATGTTGACCGTGCTGAGTTATCCACAGCTCTGCAAGATCCTGCATATCAGATGACTAACAATTGCCAAAACTTGAAGGCTCGGGCCGTTAGTGTTAATTCAACACAAAGATATTATAATCTCGACAAAAATGCAGTTAAATCACATGAAATTGAATATCTATTGATCGCACAATCTAGCAAGTTGTGAACCGTGAATGTACTAGATTGGATTTTTTTTTTTTCAATCCCTCGTGGGTTGATGATTTTCTATTTGACGAGTTATGAAATCGTAAGAACATCTTCAAGCATTCATGGTCATTGTACGTGAGTGAGGTTGAATTCAAAAGAACTACCTTCCCTCGTCAAAGGCACTCTGTCTCCATTCTCGACAACGTCCTTAGCAGGCTTGACGTCATATGACAAATGCACTGTGCGATGCAGCATTCAGTAGGGGTTTCTCTTTCATGACTTCTTGTTTAAAGCCGAGAGTTTTTCGTATTATCCTTTCTCTTTATTAGCCCACTTCACTTGTCTCGTTTTCTTAGGCTATTCAAAGTTACCCATTTAACGAGTTTTGGACCAATGACTCCCGAACCAGACGGTTTTGGGGCATTAGGTGTACAGACACCCCTTCAGATTTATTTACTCGAGTAACAAAGGCCACGGTTCGAGACAAGCTGGTGGTCTGCACCATTCATTCTTCGCTTGACCTTGCGCAAGATTCGTTTTCTTAGGCTTGAGTTACCCATGTAGCGAGTGTTAGGCCGGTGACTCCCAAACCAGACGGCTTTAGGGCACCAGATGCAGAGACACCCCTTAGGCTTAATTACTCGAGTAGCCCATGCCACGATTCGAATCTGCTCGGGCCTCCTCTACTGTAATGCTCGTTTTCTTAGGCTCTGAGTTACCCATGTAACGAGTGTTGGGCCAGCGACTCCCAAACCAGATGGCTTTAGGGCACCAGGTGTAGAGACACCCCTCGGGCTTAATTACTCGAATAACCCAGGCCACGATTCGAGACATTAGCTTGATAATCATTTATCATCTGACTTCTTGATATTAGCCTTATAATCATTGACTGTCTGACTACGTGTCAATTGCCATCAACGTCGTCATAGTTTTATACCCCACAACTGAAAGTTTGTGCAAACGCAAAGTGAATGCTGTCACATGAGGTCGATTCTGTCGCAAACGTTGCTTTGAATTAAGGCTTTGTACCCGATCAAAAGGTTGAATAGCCTTCTTCGTCTAATCATACTCACGATCGTGCTCCACGGTTACTTGTCAGAATTAATCCGATTCCTATTAAGTCAAATAGAATCCCCTTTCACGCGGATCATCGTATCCCGGGAAAACTATGCTTGACAAATGCCAGATGATCGTACCGTTGAAGATTGAATTGCCATGAGGTAGCATTTGATGATGATGGTGCATGTTGACGGGATTGTTGCATGGGTGCCAATTTGCACGTCACCCTTTCCTGGGTAGTTGATAAATGCCCCAGTGTTAAGTTGCTTTTCTGTGATCTCCCTCGTACTGGTTGCATCGGTATCTCGCTGGACTGACAAAAGATCCGGTCCTTTGACCTGTTTGAAAGGTTTGGGGGATTTTTGATTTTTGAGAGATTTTTTTTTTTTTTTTTGATTTTTTTGATTATTTTTTTTTTTGTGTTCGAATTTTCCCCTACTCCGGGTTCTTTGTGATCGTTAGGGGTTCTGATGTTCGATGGCGATGGTTTGGTCTAAGTCGGTTTTGGGTTTACCTTCGACCCATCCTTTGATCTCGTCAGGCGTATTGTCGATATCTTTCTCGTCCTGCTCAATCCCCATCAGATCGAACTCTAGCTTTATACCAAAATCGTGATCCTCCTTCAAATTTGGCCTATTGCTTGTCAGACTAGAGTGCCTCAAATCGGGGTACCTGACATAAAACAAAAATGCTTGTCATATATATAAAACATTTCAGCACATGATCTTCTTTTGGATAACATGACAAAATGACATGAGCGTGCAGGGATTTGAAATAAAACTCAGAATTTTAAAACCCATTGATCTTCTACTGGCCGGGATTCACTGCCATACTCCGGGATTTTTCCCTTCCTGGATATCACCTGATGCACGGTCCAACTGGCCACGGTGAGGTCAAGCAATGGAGCTCATTAGGAGGTGCATGGATCACATTGGTATGGATCTGGCATTGATGGCATTTCTTGACATGATTATCGCAATTAGTTTTCATGGTTAGCCCGTAGCGACCCGTTCACACGCTTTTCTTTGCAAAAAGTGTTCTGCTCATATGGGCTCTGCACACATTGCCATGTACTTCGTTCATTATCTGTGGGCTTCCTCGGCCTCCAGACATCTCAGCAGTCCCGTAGCTAGGTCCCGTTTATGCCCTTTGGTGCTGTATATTCCCATAGCCTGCTGGATGACCAATTCGAGTCTCCAACTACTTTCATCCTTTTGATTCCCATTCCTAGGGCTAATCTCAGTCCTAGGATGAGTCCCTCGTATTCGGCCGTATTGTTGGAGTGGCAGAACTGTAATTTCATGGCTATCGGTCTCTGCCATTTGGATGGATGGAGTATGGACCTTACGGCCTCCTAGTTGGGTCGTAGGGGCAATCTCGCAAAACAACAAGGGTCGTAGTTTAGTACTGTGCCAGTTACAAGTTGGCAGATGCATGTCAACACTGATGCATGATTATTATTCTTTCTCTTTTTTTTTCTTCTTTTTCTTTTTCTTTTTCCCTTTTTTTTTGTGGTCGAATATGCCCCTACTCCGGGTTCTTTGTGATCGTTATGCCACGCTTTCACGGTTCTCTTAATCTTATCCTGCAGAACAAGGTCAGTGTTTGATGACAGGATAGTATTTAGAAGTTTTTGGAAAACCTTGGTACGTGGCACGGATTGCCCTCCTGCAAAACCATGTCAGTGTTCTCTCTATATGTGCAGGTGATGTAACCACATGATACAGGACATATTTATTACGATGATGCCGGTATGACAGTTATATGCCATTTACATGACATTTATTTATTCGACTGAATGATAAAAGGGCATGAAGAAGCTTCCCTTTCGTTAGGTTTATCAGAGGCTGACCTACCCTAGGGTTACTCTCGCGGGCTTTTCGGCATGAAGGTCCCCAAATCTTCGCAATCTACTCGTCTGAAACCTTTCGATTGGAGCGGATTTGGGTGGTGCGTTTCCTGAGCCATCTCCGGGGAGCAGCCCCTTCGAGTCCAGTAATAAGCAACCGACGGGTTCGCCTCAGGAGGAGGTACTCTCTCAACATACATTCATATTCATCGTCCTCACCGTATGCATATGATTACTTTAAAGTAAAGCAATTCAAATCATTCATTTATTGGGCAAAAACATACATTCACACAACAAAAGAAAAAATCAAAATATCGCACACACACATATTTTATGAATTTTAAAGGATAGGACAGCATCAAGATTTGAACGCGGCTTAAGCCCTCTAATGTCCCCAGCGGAGTCGCCAGCTGTCGACGCCGGTTTTTCGTCTTTCCGATTTTAGCCCTTTGATTAGATGATGTTTTGGAAAGGATCGACACTCAATGTCGACGGGGTTTTGAAAGATCATTTTTTATGATGAGCCAATTAACCAGAGTCGCCAGTTGGTATACTTGAAATGGATGTACTAACTCATCCGAGTTTTTGTTTTTTATAAATCGATGGCTCATATGTGACTCCGAATTAATTGGTCTGCGAACCGAGATTCATAGAGTTCGGGGGCTTGCTTAAGCGAGGGGAAGGTGTTAGGCACCCCCCGACTTCCGTGAAACACGGTTACCGCAATCTCGATGCTTTCCTATCCTTTAATTCATGAAATGTGTGTGTGCGCGCGCGTATGTGTGTGTGTGCCTGTGTGAATGTTGTGGTGAGTTTGTATGAAAGAATCATTTGGATTTTTAGGGAAAGTCGTGCTTTAATTTGAAAACGCTTCGGATTGTCTTTTCAGCATACACGAGAAAGCTCTATGAGAAAGGTTTGATTTTATTTGTCAAAACTGCAAGATTTCCATTAGGTGTCGTTTTGGCAAAACAAGAGTTTTAAACCTTCGTCAAAATAGGAATCGAGATCTATACGTTGCCTTCGTAACTCAAATGATGGGCAATTCCTAGGATCTCTTTAACCCTATGCACAATGGTTTAATAAAACGTCATTTATTTATAAAATCATTTTGTGTGACGTTTGAAAACGATTTTCTTTAGCTTTCTCCTTTACATAGAAATCGACATTAATTAGCACTTCTCATTTTAAGCCTCGTGATGCTAATAACCTAGTTTGATTGATTTTATGAAAATCTTATCGTTTAGCTTTGAAATCAATTTCATCTCATAAATCAAATCGAGCATAAACACGCGTCGGGGCTATTCATGGGCATGTAAGCCATCAAAATAACCCCAAACGCCTATAATCACAAGTTTCACTATTTCGGGGCCTCAAACACGATTCTCGCCTTGGCGTCGTTTTAAGGCCCGACGATTACATATTTACAATGAAAGGTACATCGAATTTATTATATATATCAAAAGACGTCCATCATCGGATTTGGACCACGGGGTCGCTCTCCTAGGCTCACATCCAAAATCGCTACACACCCACAAGATCCTAAGAATAACAATCTAAATAAACTATGCATAATACATCATTACAACGAGCTAAAATTCACCAAATGGATATCATCGGGCCATTAGGAGGAATTTCGTTCCATTTGGGAAACCTCACTAATAGCCCTCAATCCATGGATTCACAACAATATACGAGAACAACTACATTTAATATAATTTGGATGACAAAAAGCTTAACAAAAATGGTAAAACAAAATACTAAAACAAAGGATTTTTCACCTTGCAAAATAATCCCCACAATATGTATGAATTTGTGTATTGGATAGAATAGAAAATATGAGAAGTAATCTCCCAAAATGGGTACAATTGCTCACTATTTCTCACTCTTTTCTCTCTTGATTTCTCTTATTTTCTTGCTGTTTTCTCCTTCTTTTTCTTTCTTTTTTCGCCGCTGCTGCTGCTGAACCTCTCTCGGATGAAATGAAGAAACTGAACTGAAATAGGCTGGCTAGGGCAGCCGCAGATTGATCTGCGGCTGGCTGGCCCACCCCACATCGCACTCAGCTGGTTTCCTGGTTTCGAGTCCCGTGCGCACCACCATTATTTTAATCGTTTGGCCGCAGATCAATCCGCGGCTGGGTGGGCTGATTTTCTCGATTTCTGTGCCGCACCTCGATTCGCGTGTTGTGACATCGGTTTTCGCCGACAGGTTTGTATTTTGCAGTCCGGGAATCACTGGGAGACGTGCCACATCATTCGGGCATGCTCATTTCGGACGGCCCTGCTGTCACGTCGGTTTTGATTTGCAAATCGTTGCGGTGGCGTCGAGTGTTCGCACTTGTGCATCCCTCGCTCTCACAGGTCGTTTCATTTGACGATTTTGCCCTCCTGTCACGGTTAGTATACGAAGCGCAAAATTCGGGTGTCTACATTAGTTTTAATTAATATTAATGTTTTAAATATTATTATTTAATTTTGTAAAATTAGTAAATGTACAAAATTATGTTTTGGGCATTAAATCTTATGTTTTCTGAATATATTATATTAATTAATTATTGTTTAATTACTATTAAATAATGATTAAGGATAATTAAGAATTGTAAATTAATTATTTACTATTTGATTAACTTTTAATAATAAATAAACCTAGTTAATTATTATTTAATCTTAATAATAATTAAAGACTATTAAAATTAATAATTTGATTATTATTTAACTAATAATTAAATAATAAGTAAATATAAATAGTTATTAATTACTATTATTAATAACTAAAGATAATTAATTAATTACTATTTAACAAATATTAAATAGTAATTAAATGAAGATAAAGTTAATAAAATAAGGAGATTTTAAATAACACATTAATTAAACAATTATAATAAATTATTTAAGGGTTAATAAATGAATATGACTTAAGAAAAAGTAACGTTAATTAATTAAACAATTATAATTAATTGTTTAAGGATTTAATAAGTGTTTATCACTTAAGGAAAACATTGTTAATTAATTAAACCATCAACTTATAGATCAATTAAGTGTCTTATAGGAATTACGATAATTTATTTACTTATGTGTGCTATGTGATTTGCTTAATTGTTAAATAAATAGCATAACTAAGCGTATCGATATACAACTACGCAGTACTAATTGATAGATCGACGTATCAATGTTAGATTCTTCAAGGCCAATTAGTTAAAGCTAAAATTATTTGTAGCTGAGCAGACAGGCAAGTTCCCTAACTCAAACTCGAGTTATTATTTCCGAAGCATGTTAGTGAATAATTATGTTGATTATTCACATCTATACTGATTATTGAGATTCGCACATTGTGCAATTGAATTCCTATTCTATTATTATTGAACTGTGAATTAAATTAAAGTTCTTTCAAGCATGAATTATTTATGAGATAGATCTATGCTATTTGTATCAGCTAGATCAAGCATGTCTAAATTTGTTAAATCAAATGTATTTTAAAAGCTGTTCTTATTAAATTGCTATGGCAAGAACTCTTGGCTGAGAAAAGGATAAAATTGATTAAGGCATGATATCAATGCTGGTTTATTAAGTGTTTATGCATAAATCACGGGGTATGAAAGGCTGATCCCCTTGATTACCAAAACATATTAAGAGGTCCAGTTTAAATGCTGAGAACCTTGGCAAATGTCTATGGTTATTTCCAACCACTCAGTAATTGTCATTCAATTATCCGAATATTCAACTGTTGACTATTAATTCATGTTTCTTCACAATTTTATACTGTCGTTGAACATTGAAAGTGAAACTTCCTTCTGTTCGTGATATATCTCCCTTGTGTATAAACTTGCTAAGCAAACTAGTTGCTTACCCTTGCTATATCGTGATCTTTATTTCAGCTAAGGCAGAAACGTCTAAAGGGGACAAAAGAAAAGGGAAGGTGCAAGAGTAGTTGCCTGATAGGGCTTATGTACTAGTTTATCTTGAATGTTATTTGCCTATATGAACTCTTATTGTATTAAGGGTACGTTTTAAGTTAAGGTTAAAGAACCTTGGGACCATGATTGTAAGACTTTATTACTATTTCGATAGACATTGTATGTTTATTATTCCACATTAGTTAGATAGTATGTTTGTTGTTGAGTATCGTGAACACTGAATTCGAGGTTAGGAAACCCGGATTTGGGGGTGTCACATTCACAATAGCAGTATATGATTCTTAGTTGAATGTCGCTGATAGAATCATCAGCTGAATCCTTGCACAGGATGCATTTTCCAACAACATCAGCAAGAAATTCATACTTTTGGGGAAATTCCTTTTGCTTCAATCCCTTCAGCCCTGGGTTGTTCTCATGGTACATTTGCTTCAGTCTTTCTTTGGTGTTGATGAACTAGAGAGTTGTAAGCCCGTTATTTTTTAATCTTAGGGCTACATTGATTTCTGAAGCACTTAGCTGAAGTGAAACCCCTTTAACCTTCGTGGATAGGATTTTATCCCCAATAATTCCATTTGAGTAGAATTCCCTTACCAATTTTGGATATACTCGAGTATTGGTGTCTAGGGCTTCGTAGAGTCTTGATCGCTGTAGCAGAGAGATGATTATCTTGTATTTCATCTCAGTTGTGGCAAAATTTTCAAAGTCGAGGGAGTTACCTGAGATGACTAGAGGGAATGCCATTTGAGAATTTCTCTGTTTTTTTGCTGTACAAGAACGAAATTTGCTGAGAGTTTAATTGAAACAGAGAGCTAGGGTTTCAGCGAAGAGGGAGAGGAAGAGGATTTTTTAGACGAAATGAATTCGTAAACACTTCCCTCTTATTCTGTTGAGTGGGTCACGTGACAATTGTTGAATGAGTACACGTATTTTAGTCCGACGGAAAAGACTGTTTTGCCCTTAGCTCTTTCTGAGCTTTATAGATTATTTTTGAGTCTTTTCTACTCTACGATTTTGATTTCACTCGACGATCGTAGAGTGAGTCTCGGCAGCTTGGCTTCCCTTGTGCTCTATGATTTTCTAATTCCACTCGACGATTTTTGACGTTACTCTACGAACTTTCTTTCTACAAAGTTAGTAGATTTCAAAGCATAATATTATGGATGTAAATTCAGCATTCCTAGTTCACTTATCAGCATGTTAAACCTTGATTCATCTAGAGGTTTTGTAAAGACATCAACAAACTGGTTTTTAATAGAAATATAATGTAATGATATATTTCCACTTTGCACATGATAACTAATGAAATGATATCTTATATTTATATGTCTGGTTCTTAAGTGCATGACATGATTATAAGTTATAGCAATTTCACTTGTATTATCATAGTAAACGGGGATAGACTTAAACTCAAATTCATAGTCAGCTAGCTGATTTTTCATCCATAGGATTTGTGTACAGCAACTGCCTGCAGCAATGTATTCAACTTCTGCAGTTGAGGTTGAAACTGAGTTTTGCTTTTTATTGAACCATGAGACAAGTCTATTTCTAAGCATTTGACAAGTTCCACTTGTGCTCTTTCTATCAATTTTGTAACCTGCATAGTCAGCATCTGAATAACCTATTAGATCAAAGGGTGACTCCTTGGGATACCACAGTCCCAAATTTGGAGTGCCTTTTAGATACCTGAAAATTCTTTTTACAGATGTGATTCCTTATGATTAGCTTGAAATCTAGCACAAATACAAGTGGCAAACATGATATTTGGTCTACTAGCAGTTAGGTATAAGAGAGAGCTAATCATACCTCTGTATTGAGTAATATCAATACGTTTACCTTTCTCATCTTTGTCAAGCTTGGTTGCAGGTTCCATGGGAGTTTTCATGATGGTGGCTGACTCCATGCCATAATTCTTTAATAGGTCTTTAATGTATTTGGCTTGGTTGATGAATATGCCTTCATCAGTTTGCTTCACTTGAAGTCTAAGGAAGAAGTTCAGTTCTCCCATCATGCTCATTTTGAATTTGCTCTGCATTAGCTTGGCAAACCTTTCACACAGCTTTTCATCAATAGAACCAAATATAATATCATCCACATAGATTTGAACTAGAAATGATTTATCCTTATGTTTCCTTAGGAATAAAGTGATATCTACTCTACCTCTAGTGAATCCTTTTTCAGTGAGAAAGTTAGTGAGTGTTTCATAACATGCTCTAGGTGCTTGTTTTAATCCATACAATGCTTTGTCTAATCTATAAACATAATCAGAAAAGGTTGGATCGATAAAACCTAGAGGTTGTTCCACATAGACTTCTTCTTGAAGTTCTCCATTGAGAAAAGCACTATTGACATCCATTTGGAAGACTTTGAATCTCATGTGAGCTGCATGGGCAAGAAAGATTCTGATAGCTTCCAGTCTTGCAACAGGAGCAAAGGTTTCATCATAGTCAATCCCTTCTTCCTGTAAGTAACCTTTAGCTACCAATCTTGCTTTGTTCCTTGTGATGACACCTTCTTCATCCATCTTGTTCCTGAAGACCCATTTGGTGCTAATGACTCGATATTGTTTTGGCCTTTTAATAAGTCTCCATACTTTGCTTTTTTTAAACTGGTTAAGCTCCTCTTACATGGCCTCTATCCAGCTTGAATCTCCTAATGCTTCTTCTACCTTTTTGGGCTCTATTTGAGAGAGAAAACTTAGGTAGATGCATTAATTTTAAGTTGTTGATCTTGTCCTAACTTTTGCATTAGGATTTCCAATGATCAGATCTTTAGTGTGATCCTTTGCCCATTTTTTCCTTCTTGGAACATCCGTTTTGGTGCCTTCTTGTATGAGTTTTTCTAGGTTGATTTCTGGTTCAGGTCGTAGAGTCTCATTGTCTGGCATAATGAGCTCTACGATTGCTTTTTCTTGCTCTATGATTTCTGCTTCTGGCTCGACGATCGTAGTGTCTAACTCTATGATTTTAGGCTCTGTGAGCGTAAAGTTCTTTTCTTCTGGATCGTTGAGTGAAGTAGCTTTCTTCTTTGATTCTGACTTATCAAACGTGACATGAATAGAGACTTCAACACTTAAAAATTCTTTGTTAAATATTCTGTAGGCCTTGTTGTTCATAGCATAACCGAGGAAGATCCTTTCATCTGACTTACGTTGGAATTTGGTCAGATACTTCTTGCCGTTGTTGAGGATGTAGCATAAACAACCAAAGGCATGAAAGTAACTGATGTTTGGCTTCCTTCATTTCCATAATTCGTAGGGGGTCTTCTTAAGGATGGAGTGAATGAGAGACTTGTTCTGAGTGTAGCATACAGTGCTGACTGCTTCTGCCCAAAAATACTCAGGAAGTTGAGCAGCTGTCAGTAGTGTTCTCCCTGCTTCAATCAGTGTCTTATTCTTCTTCTCAACTACTTCATTTTATTGGAGAGTTCTTGGGGCTGAGAAGTTATGATTGATGCCATTCTCTTCACAGTAAAGTTCTACCTCAAAGAAATCAAACTCTCTTTCATGGTCACTCCTGATGGCCTTGATCTTCTCCTCTTTCTCATTCATAACAAGTTTGAATAGCTTGATAAGATAAGAGCTATTTTCATCTTTAGAGCTCAGAAAGAATACCCATATGAATCTGATATAGTCATCCACTACTACCAGAAAGTATCTTTTTCCTCCAAGGCTTGCAGTTGGGATAGGCCCAAAAAGATCCATATAGAGTAGTTTAAGGGGCTTATCATTTGAATTAACTGACTTGCTTTTGAATGAGCTCTTTGTTTGCTTTCCAAACTGACATGCTTTGCAAGGTTTTCCTTTGATGAAGTTGAGCTTTGGAATTCCTGCTACAAGGTCTTTGGAGGCGAGTCTTGACATGCTTTTGAAGTTTAAATGAGATAACCTCTTATGCCATAGCCAACACTGATCTTCAAAGGCTTTGGCAAGAAAATATATTGCTTCATCAGGATTTAGCTGGGTAAGGTTGATAGTATAGACATTTCCTTCTCTGGTTCCTATCAGCTTCAATGAGTTGGTCTTTAAGTCCCTGACTTGGCACTGATTGTTGAGGAAGGTGACTTGATGACCTTTATCACACAGTTGGTTGATGCTAAGAAGATTATGCTTTAGTCCTTCTACATACGCCACTTTGCTGAAAGACACGACACCATTTCTAGCTGAACCATATCCTCTTGTCTTTCTAAAATTATTGTCTCCAAAGATGACTGCAGGACCATCTTTTTCTTTAAAGTTTGACAGGAGAGCCTTGTTGTCTGTCATATGTCTTGAGCATCCACTATCAAGGTATCATGTTGATTCAGTGGAGCTCTGTACGTGCAAAAAGGATCAACTTTCATTTTGGTACCCAAATTTTCTTGGGTCCAGATTCGTTAGTAGCCTTAAGGACCCAAATCTGCTTGATTTTAGGTCTGTGTAATACATGATAGAAATAATTGAAATAACATCCTGCAGCTTTATGACCATGTTTATGACAAGTGTAATATTGAATATAGTGCATACTTTTGTGTGAGTATGGATTCCTTCTTGTCTTAAACATACGTGGATAGTAGTGGCTCACAGCTTTTCCTTTTGGCTTAAATTCATTTTGCTTCCTCACAATTCTACGATTAACAGTTTTCGTAGAGTGGAAGTCAACTCTACGATTCTTGCCAGGTTAGTTCGTAGAGTTAGTTTTGCCATACTCTACGATCCTTCAAGGCTTGATTGTAGAAGTTGACTTATTCTTTGATTTCTTGAATCCTAGACTTGTGTGAGATCCAACATCTTGATTAGCAGAGTTTGAATGATTTGGATTATCTGTGAGGATTTGATAAATATAATTCCCTTATTGAATTTAGGAGAACTGTTATCATCTGCTTCCATAGATTTGTCCACAGAGGTTTTTAAAGGAGTATTGCCGAAACCTAGACCTGACCTGTTAACCACTGATCTTTGGCTAGAGATCATGGAGTTCATAGACAGAGAAGACTTGTTCCATGAAGAAATTGTCTTTTCTAGTTCCTAAATCTTGGAAACTAGAGTTAACTCTTTCTGAGTACTAAGTTCATTTATCTGTCTCAGGTTAACATTCTCAGCCTCAAGATTGGTACAAAAGTCAACAGTTCGTAAAGCAGTTTCCAACTCTACGATTGCCTTCTCTTTTTCCTCTTGAAGAAGAGAATGATCCTTTGATAGAATTCTGAACAGTTTCATATATTTATGCAATTCTATCATAGAGTCATGCATTCCTTCTCTAAGATCATCAATAATTAAATCAGGAGAATAAAAATCAAATACCTCATCCACGTTGAACTCTTTCTTGCTTTTGCCTTCTTTGGCCATTAAGCATAGGTTGGCTTTTTATGGCTCTTCATCTTTACCTGATTCAGGACTTGAGTCGTTGTCTGAATCACTCTATGAACTTTTAGCGATGAAGCATCTTTCTTTCTTCTTGGTCTTATGATGGCCTTTGAATTCTGACTTTTTCTTGTCCTTCTGCAGATCATTTCTTGGAGGTTTGGGATAGTTTGCAATGAAATGACCTGGTTGTTTGTTGTTGTAGCATAAGCCATTCACTTATTCTTTAAAACTGCTACTGAACTTCCTTTGTCTGCTGTTTCTGCTTATAAACCTTTTGAAGTGTTTGACCAGCATAGCAACTCCATCATCATTGAGTTTGTCATCTTCATCATCATCTAAGTCAGCTATCTTTGAAGTAGATGCTTTTAGAGCAATTCCTCTTTCTTTTTTCTTTCCTTCTGATAGAGTTTCTGCTCGTTGGGTTAGCTCTAATTCATAAGTAAGAAGATTGCCATATAACATCTGAACAGTCATTTCATGAAGATTTTTTGACTCTCTTATGGCAGTGGTTTTAGCATCCCATTTGCTTGGCAGTGCTCTCATGAATTTGATGATGAGATCTTTATTTAGATAGGTCTTTCCATATGCTCGAAGAGAGTTGAGTAGTACGTTGAATCTTTCATATGTGGAAGTGATGTTCTCCCCTGAGATGTGGGTGAACATTTCATACTGCTGAGTGAGTAATGACTGTTTGTTTTCTCTAACTTCTTCTGTCCCTTCATTCATGATCAACAGTGCATCCCATACTTCCTTTGTTGTTGTGCAGTTAACAACGTTTTCAAATAGCTCATCTTCTAGAGCCATGAACAAAATGTTTTTGGCTCTTTTGTCTAACTGAACTGTTTTCTTCTCTGCATCAGTCTAATATATCTTTAATTTGATTGAGACTTTATTTGGATCTTCAACAGTTGGCGTCAGCTTGGTTGGTACGTAGGGCCCACTGATGACAACATCAAATAGATCCTCGTCAATGGCATCTATGTATGCTTGTATGCGAACTTTCCAGTTGGCATATTTGTCTTTGTTGCACATAGGTGGTTTGTTTCCTCCACCTAGCTCAGAGCCATTTCTGGTTTGTGCCATTGATTTACTCAAGCGGGTTAAGCTTTAGAAATGAGAACCTGCTCTAATACCAATTGTTAGTTTCTAGAGGCACAAAAGATATTTAGAAGGGGGGTTGAATAGATTCTTTAAAACTTTTTAACTTGTTTTCAAAAGAATGACTTACAAGTTTGATTAATTAACAAGTAATTAGGCACAACGAAATATATAACAGTTAGAAGGGGGGTTGAATATAGAATAACTATAATGGATATGATAAAGCAGTGATATAACAGTTATAACAGTTATGGCAGTTAAGGAGTGCAAAGAGATAGAGATAAGATTTTAAGTTGTTCGGAGCACACAAGACTCCTACTCCACTGTTCTACTCCTCGAGTAGCAAATCCACTAAGGATATCGTTACA
Organism: Aralia elata; assembly: GCA_034770075.1. Taxonomy (NCBI): domain Eukaryota; kingdom Viridiplantae; phylum Streptophyta; class Magnoliopsida; order Apiales; family Araliaceae; genus Aralia; species Aralia elata. The sequence continues at coordinate 26,772,244 of CM068388.1, read as the reverse complement.
ACTGAATCACAAAGATTCCTTCAAGACCCGTAGTCTTGGAACACCAGTACACAAGGTACTCTTTAAAGCCAGCAGCCTTGGAACTCTAGTACATAACGTACTCTTCAAAGTCAGCAGCCTTGGAACTCTGTAGACTAAGACCCGCAGTCTTAGAATCTCTTGTACCCCTTTGGTACTCAACAAGTCCAGCAGAATTGACTTTGGTTGGTCACTTGTTGACCCTTACACTTGATAGAGAGTGTTTGTTTTGTTGCTACTAAGTTGCTTGAAGCATATAGTCTGATGAACTTAGTAGCGAAGCAAGATGTTTCCCTTCGGATTGTAGAATGATATTTTAACAGATTTGATCTCTTTTCGTTGTACTTACTTAATTGTAATCTTCAATCTGTCTGCCTTATGTAGATGCTTCTGAAAATCTTTTTGTTAAAATGTGGTCGTTGCATCTGATATTTCCGTTGAGATGTGTTGCTGAACTTAGGAATAGTTTATTCCTTGTTGACCACAGTAGTGGGATGAGTCAGCTTCCATTAGCTTGCACCAAGATAGTGGTAGAGATAGTGCTATGAATATCTGCAAACCCCAGTTGTTTGCCCCCCACTGACTTGATTCTTCATTAAGTTCATTTTAGTATTCAGCAACTATCTTGGGCAGGTCATTCTACTGATCAATTAAAACTTGTTGTCCGATTTGTATATGAACAATTTACGCGCAAGTATACGCGGTCAACAAGTAATAAAGAGTAAGTAAAGTATCGATCCCACGAGGAATTATTACTAGTGTTTTCCAAGTATTAACCTTTTATCATCTCAATCTTATCTAAACTAATGATTTTCTGTCTTTTTGGTGGTTTGGATTAATAAAGATAACATTAATAAAAGAACAATAGAAAGCTTTAAAGATAATGAAGATATGAGATTATAATTTCTCCTATTGATTCATCTACCTCAACACACTTCCTGTGAAACCAAATTAATTATCACAGATTGTTAGTCGAGAACACGAAAGTGAGACAAGGCCATCTTTCGATGTACCAAGTCCATATCATATATAATCCACAAATGATAGAATAAACACGAACACCCACATTACCTAAACCACTATATGTCTATGTGATTTACAAATAAATAGGGTTTAAGCTCAAGCTCTCAAATGACTACAAGCGGTGCTTCGGTATATGTCTATCCTAAGCACAAATCATACATTCCAACGCCATGTAGAACATACAAACACATGCTATTATAATTAGATCTAAACCCATAATCCGTTTCTCAATTTCATATGGATTATCATGGTAATTGCTAGCTAGGCAATTAAGCAATTGAACACAAATCATAATAGACAATCCATGAATAGCTAATAAGACTAACAAGGAAGCATAGCAAAGTAAACTACACAACAAGATCCATTATAATCCCAAAATAGAGTTTAGTTCATGGTAACTACAAATAACATCATATTCAATTTATACATCATGTTGGATACAAAAATAGAAAGGAAACTAGGGATAAAACCACTTTTGTAGATTTTCATATGATGTTTGATGGGTTGAAGATGAACATTAGCTTCTCCTCCTTGATTTTGCAATCCTTGATGTTTTTGCTCTTTGGCCTTGCTTGATGTAGCTTGATTTTAGCACTTTGGCCCCTAATTGGATGTATTTGGTAGCTTCCTCCCTCTAGATTTGCTGATTTCTACCTCCTATTATCCTATTTCGTGCCTTCAACAGCTGCTATAAGTCCCTGGATGCCCTAACCTAGCTTAGCACCTCCAAAATGACCAAAAAACCCAAAAACTCTGCTGCTGTCCGCGACGAGCTCGCCCCGACGAGCTTTTTGGCCTAAGAATTCTCGCCCCGGCGAGCTCTCGCCGTGGCGAGGAATTTGTGTAGGAAATTCCCGCCCCGGCGAGCTCTGGAAAAATGACCATAACTTCTTCGTCCGAACTCGGATTAAGGCGATTAAGTAGGCTATGGAAAGCTAAGAAGTAGCTCTACAACTTTCATAACTGGAGCTCATCGAGATAATGGCCGGAGAAAGGTTCAAATTGATCCCGAAGCAACTGCTGTGTAAAAGTCATGCAAAATCCGATGGTAAAATGACCATAACTCTCTCATAATAACTTCAAATTGGATGATTCCGGATGCTCTGGAAAGCTAAGATCAAAATCTACAACTTTCGTTCTTTGAGTTTTGAGAGATTCGGATTGCATCATGGGTCAAATGGAGAAACAAGCAGCGGGAATGCTAGATTCAAGCCAAAAACACATTGATCCCTAGGGCCTTTATTTCAATACCTACAAAACAACGTAAAAACACATAAAAACACACAAATACATATAAAAGTAATACAAAACTAAATTACACAACAATAAGATGAAAACACATAAAACCAAACGAAATAGCTAAAGACTTACAAATTATTAAAGTTAAAAGTACCCAATTTGTGTATATAAAACACACTTATCAGCAACTTTAGAATATTCAATTCAAATCTAGGTTGCTTGTCTGACGTGTTGACTCTACGATCTTACTAGTCGTAGTGTCGTCAGTTTGATTATAGAGTTTCTTGTCTGGACCATTCTACAATATTTTGATGCTTGCAGACGTTCACTGTGATCTTCATATTTCACTTTGATCACTCTAAGATAACATCAATGCTTTGCCTTTATGGTTTTCTTCAGAAGTGCTGATTTAGTCTTTGAAAAAATATAGGCAGAGACTACTCAACGATTCTATACTTGGTTGTAAATAGCCTTTGTGAATCGTAGAGTGACTGGCTATGTTGATCCTGAGAGTTAGTATTGTGATGCCGAGAGAACTCTATGATCTACCGAGAGAGCTCTACGTCCTACCGAGAGTGCTCTACGTTCTGCTGAGAGAACTCTACATCTAGCCGAGAGTGCTCTACGTTCTGCCGAGAGAACTCTACGATCTGCCGAGAGAACTCTACAATATGTTAAGAGAACTCTACGATCTGTCGAGCTTCACTCTATGTTTTCCTAGCATACTTTGACTCTGTGAAGTTGGCTGACTGCTCTACGATCCTTCACTTGGTGTATGTGCAGTACTCTACGATAAGTCTATTTCAGGACATAAGATCAACCTGACAAGTTTGATCTTTTCTATTTTAAGTTCTTTGTACATCACCTTCAATAAAGGACTTTACAACCCTTATTATTACAAATATGCTTCGATCAAATAGATATTCAATTCAGCTTAGATCATCCTAACATATTTGATTTTTTCTATTCTAAGTCCCGGTACATAAGTATTTCATTAGGGACTTTACAATTCAGCTGCTAATACACATATATATTAGTACCACAACATCAAATTCAAAGCCATGTGATTTCTAACAATATGACAATCAAAGAATGACGTCATAGAATAGGGTTTATGTAAGCCATTAGTGAATATCGTTTTGTAACTGATTGATGGATCAGTGTGCCTTAAATGTGTAGGGCGTTTAAAGGAAGTGTACTGTAATTTTATAGCGAGCGGACAAGGCAAGTTCCTTATCTCTAACTTGTTTATTATTACGCAAGTTCTTAAACCCTACTCCTCTTTTAAGCAAGTTTTCTTAACCCTATTCTTTTCTATTGAGCAAGTTTCTTAACTCTTGCTACTTTATTACTCAGTGAGGTTCTAATTTGATTCAATGTTTACGTCCTTGAATAAGCTTTCTAATTCCTCCGAAAACATTACTTCTATAAATGATATGTACTTGGTTGTGAATTATTGCTAATCTATTATTGTTAAAGAATCATTGTATTGTTGTTAATATCGAATCATTATTTGGCTAGTGAACCCTTTTGATTCTACTAGTCCATAGTTGATGAGTGTTCTAAAATCTTAAATTTCTATTAAAGTTAATCCAAACTAAACTTCCTTTGGTGTTGATTCGAATGTCAAAGCTGAGATGAATAACCCTAATATAGGGGACTATACTACGCAGTAGTGCTAAAATGTTTGTGCACAACACATTGTACGAATGGCTGATCCCCTGGAGTACGAGATGGATGGTCCATACAATCTATAAAACTGTTAAAGGTTACGGTAGAGATACTTGTTAACCTAGGACATAGTTCGTGGTCTTATGACCCTTAAATGTACTTTTGATCTTGTTTTCAAATCTTGATTCAAAAGCCAAACTTTCCATTGAGCTATCAATTCTTGTTTATTGTTGTCTGACTTTAGGAAAGATTATATTATTCAATTAAAATCCATTTATTGCTTATTTCGATATCATTATTGTTATTGTTACCCTGGTGGGCATCACCCTTGTATAAAACATTGCAGCTAAGGTTGAGAAGTCTGATGAGCCGTCCACGAGCAAGGACAAGGGTAAGATGAATAAATGAAAAGGTTTAATTTACTTGATAAAGTTTATGTAATGAAACATTATTATTGTTATGTTTTAATTTTGTTCCGCGGCTAAGATGTAATAGTTAAGGGGTAGATGACCTGAGAATTTTATTTAAGTATGTAATCAGTTTTCATTGGATTATGTAACCTTTTATAAGGATTTATGTATTTGAAGTTTATTGTTATCTTTTATTATGGGTAGTTAGATGAAATTATTTGGACAGTGAGCACTAAATCTGTGGGTTTGAGGTACCTGAATTTGGAGGTGTCACATATACGCCGCATGTAATGTGATATGGAACTTGTGCTATAAATCCTTTTAATTGTAATTCACATAGAGATATAGTGAATTAGTTAATTAGGGTGTTCATCTTAATTTTATCATATGTGGATTTAAGTTTATTCGTTTATGATACATCGAGAGATGGTTATAAATATTAATGAGTTCTCAATTAACAATCTGAAATAGTTATCATAACTTAACAGGAAGTGTATTAATTCAAGTGAAACATTAAGAAAAATTGTAATCTTAAGCCTTTTTATCTGAATTCAATTCTTGGTAGTTAGTGATTAGTTAGTTTAGTACTTTATTGTCTAAAATTTACAATCTTAATCAGTTATTTAAATAAAATTAATTTGATTATGAGTTAGTATTCGGTAATTATTAATAAATACCTCTCTATGGGTTCTGATGAGTGGGTTTTATACCTACAAATTAAGTATTGTTAATCTTAATTATTGCTATCTTTAAGTGTTTTTAGTATCATTTTATTTATTTTTGTGTTTGTCTATTGTAGGATGGAGCTAGAGGGGCATATCTGTCATTTTGATGAAGAAAAGAATTAAAGAATCATTAAAATTGAGCATAATGGCATTTTTGTAAAACTGTGGTCCAAGCCAAGTGCCTAGGCGCTTGGAATTGTATTGAGTTGAGCGTCTATGCGCTCTAGTGCAAAAATTGGTGAATTTTATGTGGGTGAGATGGAATTGGAAGCCAATCAGGAATTAGAACAAGGGTTTTGACTAATATACAAGGGAAAAGACTTAAAATCAGAAGAAGAAAAAAAGAAGAAGAGAGAGATTGTAAAGATAAAAAATGAGAACACAAAGAAAGATTGCAAGGGCTGGAGATCAAGAAGAAGATTAGAAGCAAATTCACAAGTTCTACTATTCCTTTTTCTAATCTTTAATTCTTGTAATTATTTGGGATGGTTAAGTTTATGATTTAGAGGATGTTTTCTTTATTTGTTATGAACTAAATTTAGATTAAGATTGCAATAGAACTTGGTATGAAGTTTAAATTGATGTTTCCTATTTAATGCAAGTTAGTTTTTATTGAATCATTTATTATATCTTGTGCTTGTTGAATTAATTGTCCGACCAACAATTACTGGGATAATCTATATAAAATTAGAAAATGGAGTATAGATTTAGATCTGGATATGATAGTATTTGTTCATATAATATGAATAAGATTAATATGATTAGCATGTAGGATAGGAATATACCTGCATGTCATTTGTAACCATTGATAGAACTTGTGCCTAAAAATCCTAATTAACTTGATTCACACAGAAATATAGTGAGTTAATTGATTAGGGTGTTCCTTGTAACTCTATTGCTTAATTGCTAGATTTAGAAGGATTTGTTTATGTATCTTTCGGAAGAAGTGCGTGAATGTTGTAAGGAGTTTTGGGTTAATAATTCATACTAATTAATTAAATTAAATAGGAAGTGAATTGATTTAAATAAAATAACAAGGAAAGTTGTAATCTTAAATTATTAAAATCTGCATTTACTCTTGTGAACTTTATTTTGCTAGTTAATTTTGTTACTTTTAAATTTTCGACTTGCAACCAATATTCGTAGTTTAAATAGGCTTAACTAAATTGAATTTGGTAATTAACAAGTATTAATTTATTTTCTCGTAGGAACGATATCCTTACTTTCTGAATACTATAAACGAACGTGTATACTTGCGTGTTAAGTGCTAGTAGGAAATTAGGCAACAAGTTTTTGGCGCCGTTGCCGGAGAAATTAATTTAATATTTTGTCATTATTAATTTTGATAGAGTTAATCTTAATTTAAACTTTTATTTTTCTGTATTCGCAGGTGTTCTTTTCTCGTGTTTGAAAACGTGATCGAAACAGCCAGAGCTTGAACTATTCGAGGACGATATTGAAAAACGGTTAAAAAGTTTGCGTAAATGGGTTAAAGAAACACGAGAGACACTAGAGAAGCAAGATAAAATGGCTGAAGAGGAGCAAAAATCGTTACGGGATTATGCCATGCTGCAAGTTACCAAAATTCAGTCGAGTATCATGAGGCCTGCCATTACTACTGCTAGTGTTGAGATAAAATCTAGAACAATAAAGATGATTCAAAATTCCTTTCAATTTGGAGGGTTGCTAAATGATGATCCGAACTATCATTTGGTTAGTTTCATGGAAATCTGTGATACATTCAAGTACCATGGTGTGACGAAAGATGCTATAAGACTCAGATTGTTCCCGTTCACCCTTAGAGATAAAATTAAGAGTTGGCTTCATTCACTATCGCTAAGCTCGATTACCACTTGGAACGATCTAGCTTAGAAGTTTCTTGCAAAGTTTTTCCCGCCTGCAAAGACAGCAAAAATACGGAATGATATCACTTCTTTCGTTTAGCATGACTCAGAATCATTGTATGAAGCCTGGGAAAGGTTTAAGGACTTGTTAAGAAGATGCCCACATCATAGTATTCCTAAATGGCTTTAAGTGCAGACTTTTTATAACGGATTGTATAATACCGTGAGGACAAGTATAGATGTTGCAGCAGGTGGAGCTCTCATGGCCAAGAATTATAATGATGCATATCAGCTACTTGAGACAATGGCAGCTAATAACTACCAGTGGCGAACTATACGAATGAATCAACCAAAGCCAATCGGGGTTTATGAAATGGATGCGATGACAGCTTTATCAGCCCAAGTGACAGCTCAAATTTTGGCTCTAATAAAGAAGATAGATTCACTTGTATTTCAAAATGTTCAGAGAATGGAGACGGTGTGTGAGTTATGCGTGGAAAATCATTCGAGTGATCAGTGTGCGATAAGTTCTGAATTAGTGCAGTTTGTGTCCAATTACAATCGACAACAGGGCAGCAATTCAAACAACTACAATTCCGGATGGAGGAACAACACAAATCTTTCTTGGAGTAATAATCAACAACAACCTCAAGCTCTAAGACAAGCATACCCATCGGGATTTCAGCCTCAACAACATTCTCAACAACCTCAACAACCTGATAAGTTGTCTTAAATGGAGGAATTATTAACGAGAATGGCGACTCAGTTTAAAGTAACAACGAAGAATCAATCAACATCTGTAAGGAATCTTGAAAATTAGATTAGACAGATAACAAGTGCTTTAAATAACCGACCTCAAGGATCGCTACCAAGTGATACTATGAAGAATCCGAGGAAAGATGGGAATGAACAGTGCAAAGCAGTTACACTCAGAAGTAGGAAGGAGTTGGTTACAAATTCTGATGAGCATAAGAAAGCTAGTGTTTAGAAGGAAGATGAACCAGTAGCTAGAAATTCAGCAGGAAAATTCGATGGAAAAGTTGTGGTAAAATAGAAAGATGAAAAGCAGATTCCAGTTATACCACCTTTGCCATTTTCACAGAGATTTCAAAAGCAGAAGTTATATAGATAGTTTTTAAAATTTTTAGAAGTCTTCAAAAAGCTGCAGATTAATATCCCATTCGCAGATACTCTAGAACAAATGCCCAGCTATGCCAAATTCATGAAAGATATTTTAGCAAGAAAGAGGAAGTTGGGAGAGTTTGAGACAGTAGCGTTGATGGAGGAATGTAGTGCTATTCTACAAAGGAAGTTACCACCAAAGGTAAAAGATCCAGGTAGCTTCACCATTTCGTGCACAATTGGAACTTAGTTCTTTAGTCGATGTCTGTGTGATTTGGGGGCTAGTATCAACCTTATGCTATTGTCGGTCTATCAACAGCTTGGGTAGAACGAAGCTACGCCAACAAATGTAACTCTACAGCTTGCCGATAAATCTCTTACCTATCCAAAGGGAATAGTAGAAGATGTACTAGTAAAGGTAGATAAGTTTATATTCCCTGTGGACTTCATAGTTCTTGATTTTGAGGAAGATAGTAACATACCAATTATCCTTGGGCGCCCGTTCTTAGCTACGGGTAGGACAATAATTGATGTATAAAAACGAGAGTTAACAATGAGGGTCCAAGACGAAGAGGTAACTTTTAACGTGTTCAAGGCTATGAAATTTTTGAAGGAAGAGGAAGAATGCTTCAAGGTTGATTTGATTGAGGGAGTAATTAAGGAAGCATTTATCGAAGTAGTAAACAAAGATCCTCTTAAAGTGACATTGGTGAATGAAAACATGTCTGATGACTTAGTAGTTTTAGAATTAGCCCGGATGTTAGATTCAGCTCCAAAGTTCACATAAGTCAGGCCAAAGTTTGAACCCTTGGAATACTTGGGAAAGCCAGCAGAAAAGGTCAAACCATCATTAGAAGAACCACCGACCTTGGAACTTAAGCTATTGTTAACCATCTCTGTTATGCATATCTTGGTTCATCTTCTACTCTGCCAGTCATAATTTCTGCTTCACTGGATGCAGTTCAAGAGGAAAAATTGCTAAGGGTACTGAGGCAATACAAGACAGCTATTGGGTGGACTCTTGTAAATATCAAAGGAATAAGCCCATCAATTTGTATGCATAAAATTCTACTGAAAGAGGAAGCAAAACCAATTATCGGGCAACAAAAAAGACTTAACCTCATAATGAAGGAGGTAATTAAAAAGGAAATCATAAAATGGTTTGATGCAGATATTATCTATTCCATCTCTGATAGCTCATGGGTGAGTCCAGTTCAATGTGTGCCAAAAAAAGGGGGATGACACTAGTGGCAAATGAGAACAATAAATTGATCCCTACTCGGACAGTTATGGGTTGGCGGGTTTGTATGGACTATAGAAAGTTAAACAAGGCCACTCGAAAGGACCATTTCCCTCTACCATTTATCGATCAGATGTTAGACTGACTTGTAGGACATGTATATTACTGCCTTTTGGACGGTTACTCAGGTTACAATCAGATAGCCATAACGCCCGAAGACCAAGAAAAAATGACATTCACATTCCCCTACGGTACTTTTACTTTTTGAAGAATGTCTTTTGGGTTATGTAATGCTCCTACGATGTTTCAACAGTGTATGATGGCCATCTTTTCTGATGTGGTCGAGCGTAATCTCGAGGAATTTATGGACGATTTCTTAGTTTTTGGATAATCATTTGATCATTGTTTGGATAATCTCACTCTTATGCTCAAATGGTATATGAAGACAAACTTGATTTTAAACTGGGAAAAATGCCATTTTATGGTCCAAGAAGGGATAATCTTGGGTTATAAAGTTTCTACAAAAGGAATCGAGGTAGATAGAGTAAAGCTTGAAACCATTGAGAATCTTCCCCCACCATCTTCGGTTAAGGATATTTAAAGTTTTCTTGGACATGCAAGGTTATATAGAAGATTCATAAAAGACTTCTCCAAAATTACAAAGCCATTATGTAGTCTTTTAGAGAAAGATGTTCCATTTAACTTTCATAAAGCATGCCATGAAGCCTTTAAAGTGTTGAAACATAAGCTAATTACTGCACCCGTAATAGTATCACAAGATTGGGGTAATCCGTTTGAATTAATATGTGATGCCAACGATTATGCGATTGGCGCAATTCTCAGCCAACGTAAAGACAAGATTTTTCATGCCATATATTATGCTAGCAAGACATTATCGGATGCCCAGCTAAACTATACAACCACGGAGAAGGAGCTATTGGCAGTTGTTTATGCCTTTGATAAATTTCGTTCATATCTGATTGGGACCAAGGTAATTATGTTTACGAACCACTCGACAATTTAATATTTGATAGCTAAAAAGGATGCCAAGCTGAAATTGATTCGATGGATACTATTGTTGCAAGAGTTTGACTTGGAGATCTGGGATTGGAAAGGGATAGAAAATCAGGTTGCTGATCATTTATCACGGTTAGAGAATTCAGAACTGAACATGAATGATAAAACCATGATTAACGAGTTTTTCCTGGATGAACAATTATTTGCGGTAAAGTTAGAGACACCATGGTATGCAGATTTTATAAATTTCATCATGGGAAAGGTGTTTCCGCCGGATTTGACCAGCCAACAAAAAAAGAAATTTTTACATGATGTGAAGCAATACCTATGGGATGAGTCGTTCTTATTCAAGCAATGTGCAGATCATTTAATAAGAAGGTGTGTTCCCGAAAATGAAATGGAGAGTATCCTACAACAATGTCATGCATCTGACTATGGTGGACATTTCGGGGGGAGAAAGAACGACAGCCAAGGTGTTACAATGTGGATTCTACTGGTCGACGCTCTTTAAAGATGCCCATGTGTTCGTATTAAAATGTGACAGATGCCAACGAGTTGGCAATATATCAAAGAGACACGAGATGTCGCTCAACACAATTCTTGAGGTTAAATTATTTGACCTGTGGGGCATAGACTTCATGGGACCCTTCCCCTCGTCTTTTAGAAATTCTTATATACTACTAGCGGTAGATTATGTCTCAAAGTGGGTGGAACCTTTAGCATCACCTACCAATAATGCCAAAGTGGTGGTTAAGTTCATCTGCAAGTATATCTTCTCTAGATTCGGAACTCCTCGTGCAATCATTAGTGACAAAGGCACGCACTTCTGCAATAAGCAGTTCTCAGCTATTCTCGCTAAATATGGAGTCACTCATAATATTGCAACTTCTTACCATCTGCAGACTAGTGGCCAGGCCGAGGTATCTAACCGTGAAGTCAAACGAATCCTTAAGAAGGTAGTGAACCCTAGTTGGAAGGATTGGGTAAGCAAGCTAGATGATGAACTATGGGCATATCGAACAGCTTATAAAACACCGATAGGGATGTCACTATATAGGTTGGTATATGGGAAAGCATGCCATCTTCCGGTAGAATTAGAACATAATTCTTATTGGGCTATCCAGAAGTTAAATTTTGATATGTCTGCTGTGGGAGAAAAGCGCCTCTTGCAAATAAATCAAATAGATGAATTCAAACTCCAATCGTACGAGAATGCCAAGTTATATAAAGAGAAGGTTAAGAGGTGGCATGATAAGAAAATCATAGAAAGAAAGTTTGAACCGAGGCAAACAGTGTTGTTATACACTTACAGACTAAAACTCTTCCCAGGAAAGCTGAAATCACGATGGTTAGGTCCATTCACTATTACCAAGGTTTTTCCTCATGGAGCTGTGGAAGTTAAAGAGGCGGATTTGAAACGTATTTTCAAAGTCAACGGTCAGAGGCTGAAACATTACTATGAGGGTCACATCGATTGTGAAAAGACATCGGTTAGCCTCGCTGATTAGAACAGAAAAGACAAAGTCGGGCTGAGGATGTTAAACTAAGCGCTAGTTGGGAGGCAACTCGGATTTCTAATTAATTTCTTTTATTTTTAGTTAAAATAGTTTGTTTTAATAGGGTAGTTTCTTTAATTATTTTTCTTCATTTTAATTTAGTTTTTACATTTATTGAAAAATTTTCTGCAACTAATCTTTGATTGTGGGTTTATTTGATTACAGGCATTAGCATGCAGGAACTTGAAAATTGACTAACTGTGGCTCAAGCGCCTAGGCTCTCCAATTAAGCCCGGGCCAAGTGCCTAGGCGCTGCATTGCAGTACACGAAGCAAAAATCAAGCGCCTAAGTGCTCCTACACAAGCCATGTCAAGCGCCTAGGCGCTGCACCAAATGCCCACACACTGCCACCAAGTGCGTAGGCACTACATCCTTCACAAATCCAAGTGCCTAGGCGCTCTACCTACACACTTAAAAAAAATAAGCCCTAATCGGGTGAACCAACCTCAAATCAAGTCATCTCTCTCCCTCTCTCTCATATTCCCCTCCCACTGCGAATTGCCCAAAGCTTCTCCTTTAACCTAAATCGCCCAAAGTTTTTCCATTGCCCAAAGAAAATTACCCACAATACATGCTCTAACACATTACATGTAAGCACCAAATCCATCCCTTCTTTTATGCCCGTTCGTGAATTTCTCTTCAACACAGCCACAAAGGAAAGCTTGGAGTTCAATAGTCCAATCATAAAGCTAAACCATCAATTTGGTATGGAACTTCAATTCTAGCCCTATTTTCAAGTAAGTATTGCATAATTAACCATTGAGTACTTGGAATTACTTGAATAAGGATTGATTTGCTAGAATTTAAAGGAATTACTTTGCTTTGATTATGGACCCAATTGAGTTTGTGTTGGCTCAATTGGGGTTGGGGTAGTTAATTCATTGTTTTATTATATTGAAAAGGCATTGTGCATTTTTGTTCACAGAGTTGGTCTAAAACAAGTTTGGGGGGAGGGTTTAACAAGGCTATTTCTAACCACTGCCTACCAAGTGTTTACTTAATTGCCACAAAGAGATTTTTAACTATTTGGGCCATTGTTTACTGATTTCTTGGGCAAGAATTTAACAGTGATAGTTTACCTATGGCTCCCAAAAGATATAGACGGGAGAGTTCAAGAACTTCTAGTAAGTATGATAAGAAACGATTTGTGAGTCCTCAAACTTCCTATAGGTATCACAATTGGTCATCCGGCAAAACTTTAATTCCTGAACGTGGCTTACTACCAGATGAGCGGGAAGAAGGGGAAGTTGCTTAAATGATATGAAGCCAAAAGTGGATGGCATTTCCAGCACAACCTGAGCCAGTAGCGGGGCCATACTGATGAGTGTGTTTTATATACACAAATTAGGCGCTTTTGAGTTTGATAATTTGTAAATCCTAAGTCATTTCGTTTGGTTTTATGTGTTTTCATCTTATTATTGTGTAATATAGTTTTGTATTGCTTTTATATATTTGTGTATGCTTTTATATGTTTTTGTGTTATTTTGTAGGAATTGAAATAAAAGCCCTTTGAAACAATGCGTTTTCGGCTTGAATTTGGCGTTTCAGCTGCTTGTTTCTCAATTTCAGCCATGATCCGATCCAAATCTCTCAAAACTCAAAGAATGAACATTGTAAATCTTTGTCTTAGCTTTCCATAACATCTTGAATCATCCACTTTGAAGTTTATATGAGAGAGTTATGGTCATTTTACCATCGGATTTAGCATGAATTTTATATAGCGGCCACTTTGAGCTCAATTTCACCCTTTCTTCGGCCATTATCTGTTTGAACTCTAGTATGGAAGTTGTAGAGCTACTTCTTAGCTTTCAATATCCTCTTGAATCGCCTTATTTTGAGTTTGTATGAGAAAATTATGGCCATTTTACTAATAGAGGTCAAAGCTGAGTCGGGTGACAGGAGCAGGGCGCGGGTGCGCGGAATGGGCGCGGGCGCGCAGTGCCAGGCACCAAGCAGCCAGCGCGCGCGCAGTGTGGGCAAACGGGGGGCGAGTGGCATGGCCAGCGGCTGGGCGCGGGCGCACCAGGCCGCGCGGGAGCACGCTTGGGCGTGCTATGTGCGATCTGTTGAGCCTCTAGTGCGATTCCAGCTCACTTTTTGACCAAAAATCTGATGTTTGGCTAGGGTTTTTCATGTAAACACTATATAATATCTCATTGGGGCTTCATATATGTTATCTAGGGATTGGGAAGCTACACAAAAAATCAAAACAGAGAGCAAAAGTTCTGCAATATAAGGAAAACTCAACAAAAGCCAAAGAACCAAGAAGCAAAGGGTTGTCAAAGGGATATCTAGACCTTGGGAGGCTGCACATACATCATCAAGAAGAGCTTGAGGGCTGCAATTCAAGGAAATTTTTAGCAACAAGCTAAGGAGAAAAAAGAGAAAAGAATGCCAATGGAAGAGGAAAAGCTAGAGATTGTCATCAACCAAGCAACCAACATAGGAATATCTTCAAAATGGGTTTTATCATCTCTTGCTTTCCTTTGAATTTGTATTTCTATTTCATGATGAACACCATGTATTCTAAGATTTCAATAGAACCCAACACATAATTTGAATTGTTTTCTCTCTCTTTTGTTATTAATTACTCATTTATGAATTGAATAACATAATTTATGCTTTATATCTTAATTGCCTAGCTAGTAATTACTATTGGAACCTATATGAACTTGAAGAATAGATTATAGTGTTTAGACCTTGTTATGATATCATGCGAAAGTTAAAAGATTGTTGTGGGTTATTAATTGTGATTAAACGACGTGTGTCTTGTTGATTATCCTCAATGATAGGTAACTTGATAGTATTTAGGATAGACATATACCTAGATACCGTGTGCAATCAATGGAGAATCTATTCTTAATGACTTCCTATGTGAAAGTTGGTAATTGAAAGGACGGTTAATGAGATTTAGTGACACGTGTCTTGTTAATTGTTCTTGAAATTAGTCACTTGATAGTGTGTAGGATAGACATATACCCACATGCCGCATTAGGAAGATTTGAATTTGACCATCGACAGAGGCTTATTAGGAACTTTGATTTCTCGATCGGCAATTCTATGTTGTTAATTAGTTCCAATGAGAGAGTTAGGATATTCAAATAAAGTGTTGGGGGAAATTGCAATCTTAGACTTATTAATATTAGATTTTATTATCTTAACGCTTTCGATAACTCTTAATTATTGTTAAACACAAAAACTCAAATCATCAATTGTCTAAATAAAATCGAGACGATATATAGTTAGTACTTGGGATACACTAGATATAATTCCCTGTGGGTTCGATAACTCTCTTATCATTATATTACTTGTTGACCGCGTATACTTGCGCGTATTTTTCGGTTGCAAAATCGATCAACAAGTTTTTGGCGTCGTTGCCGGGGAATTGTTCTTCTATTGTTTTTTTAATATTAATGACAATCGAATGGTCTTAATTTAGACTTGTAAATAATTTACTTATTATTTATTTTGTTTTGTTTTGATTTTATTTTCAACACTTAATGGATGAGCATAACTATCAACGGGATTATGAGGGGACGACACATCCAAGTTCGTCAAAACTTCTTAAGCAATTGCAAGAACAAATTGCAAATGGTGCAAGGTTTATTGACACTCTTGAGAGTTAATCTATTCAAAATGCCTACTGTCAGAATCAAGCTGACTACAACCCAAACTACTATCATCCGGGTTGGCAAGACCATCCGAGATTTTCATGGGACAACAATCAAGATCAATTCTTTGATCTAAGTATCTCATACCATTCAGAATCTTCTTACCATCCTCCACCGCAAGAAAAAGACACATCTTATTTAGAGGAGATTCTTTCGATGCATTTAGAGCAACAAGATTCATTACGAAACCTCGAGAACCAAATGGCACAACTTGTCGAGGTTGTGCTTATTCACCCATAAAGCACCTTACCTTGCATTACACAGATTAACCCTATAGAGGAAGGAGAAGAGCAATGTATGGTGAATTCACATAGATGTGACGAAGAGGAAAGAATGAGGGAAGAGCTCATGACTGGGAACATATCTCATATCTCTCAAAATGAGGTTAGGTTGGCAAATCTACAAGCTTCAGTGCAGAGCATCATGAACTATGTTGCCAATACTTACGTTATTCACCCACAAGACACCTTACTTAGCGATATAGAGATTGAACCTATGGAGGAAGGTGAAGAGCAGTGCATGGTAGATGATTAAGGAAGTGGCGAGGAGTCGCACGAAGCTATTAGTGAAAATTTTGAGAGTGTACATCCTATTGTGGATATTGATTCTGAGATTGATGAGATGAGGAGCATGAATGGGGATTATGAAAAGGAAAATGAAGATCAAGAAGTCACATTTGAGGTTTTCAAAGCCACCGAGCACCCATTGGTTCGTGAAGAATGTCTTCATGTTGATCTTAACAAAAGTGCAATAATGGATAAAGCGGATGAAGAAAGCTTCTTTTTACCACCGGTTGAAGCTAAGTTTGAGGATCGCCAACCAGGCATGCATGCTATGCAAATCAAAGATATAACAGCGAGGTGGCATACTATGGTCATTTTTGCGATTGAGCCAGATTGAAAAGAAATGAAGGAGTCGGGCTAACGACTATAAAACAAGCGCTTCTTGGGAGGCAACCTAAGTTTACTATTTTGCTTTGTTTTTGTTTGATTGCATTTTAGTCGTTTAATTGCATTTTAATTTCTTTAGTTATCTGCTTTCAGGTACGCCCCCAATTTAAAGGTATTAAAAGATGATATCAATGGCGCTTGACACATTCTCAAGAAGTCTTCGATTTTAATTTTTCCTATATCAGACATTGAGGACAATGTCAAATTTAAGTTTGGGAGTAGTACTTAGTATTTTAGTATTTGTGTGTTTTTATCTTAGTTTCTGTGTGTTTTTCTTTTTATTCGAAAAAAAAATTTAGGTTGTGTCCCTTCAGCATTGTTTTAATTTGATTTAAACTATAAGACATGGTCAATGATAATAGCTTGTTTAAAGAGAGTCCAACTCATGAGAAGTAGACAATTGTTGCTTAGTCTTTGTGCATATCGTTATTGGTTATTATTTTGCTTATGCGTCCTTTCCCTTTTATGCACTTACCCATGAGTATTAAGCTAGTTGTATGCTTAAAGAAGACTTTTATAACTGAATGCTTGTGGGAGATATCTATAAGCTATAGAACTCGTTTAAACATCACTCGAAGCAAGGTGTCCAAGTTCGTTTGGTTTCATTTGTTGGTCATGTGGTGAGTCGAGATGGAGCGTAAAACGCACTCACTCATAAACACATGCTTAGGGGAGATAGAGCGTAAGACGCACTCTCCTATATATTATAAAAAAGAAGAAGAAGAAAAGATAACCATATTTCAAATCTTGCGATGGGTTGAGTTGGAGTGTAAAATGCGCTCGCCTAGAGTCCTTTGATCTCAAAATTTTTGGAAATTTGTGATTTGTATACATTTACGGGAGTGATGTGTCAAGCATGTGGTTTTTAAAGTTTATTTTGATTTCTTTCATAAGGTAATATGGCTGCATATGTTCATCCGAGCTACACGTGATTTAGTGCTATTGGGTACTCACACACACAGAAGGGGCCTTAAGTAAGTTATGACTAGCTAATTGAAATGTTAGACTTGTAATGCTTTTTTTATTTTCTTGAGTTCCATGTGCTGATGCCTTTGAGACCATTGTCGGCTTATTAATTCATTGCTCAAGTTAGGTTGTATTAGAAGTGTTTGAAGTATGTAATTTAGGAGTGTTTTGCTTGAGGACAAGCAAAGATTTAAGTTTGGGGGTATTTGATGAGTGTGTTTTATATACACAAATTAGGTGCTTTTGAGCTTGATAATTTGTAAATCCTAAGTCATTTCATTTGGTTTTATGTGTTTTCATCTTATTATTGTGTAATATAGTTTTGTATTGCTTTTATATGTTTTTGTATGCTTTTATGTGTTATTGCGTTGTTTTGTAGGAATTGAAATAAAAGCCTTTTGGAACAATGCGTTTTCGGTTTGAATTTGACATTTCAGCTACTTGTTTCTCAATTCAGCCATGATCCAATCCCAATCTCTCAAAACTCAAAGAACGAACATTGCAGATCTTTATCTTAGCTTTCCAGAACATCTTGAATCATCCACTTTGAAGTTCATATGAGAGAGTTATGGTCATTTTACCATCGGATTTAGTATGAATTTTACATAGCGGCCACTTTAAGCTCAATTTCACCCTTTCTCCAGCCATTATCTGTTCGAACTCTAGTTCCAGAAGTTGTAGAGCTACTTCTTAGCTTTCCATATCCTCTTGAATTGCCTTATTTTGAGTTTGTATGAGAAAATTATGGCCATTTTACTAACAGAGGTCAAAGCTAAGTCGGGTGACAAGAGCGGGGCGCGGGCGTGCGGCGCCAGGCACCAGGCAGCCAGCGCGCGCGCACGCGGTGTGGGTAAGCGGGGGGCGAGCGGCATGGCTAGTGGCTGGGCGTGGGCGCACCAGGCAAGGCGCAGGCGCGCTTGGGCATGCTGTCTGCGATCTGTTGAGCCTCTAGTACGATTCCAGCTCACTTTTTGACCAAAAATCTAATGTTTGGCTAGGGTTTTTCATGTAAACACTATATAATATCTCATTGGGCCTTCATATATGGTATCTAGGGATTGGGAGGCTACACAAAAACATCAAAATAGAGAGCAAAAGTGTTGCAATACAAGGAAAACTCAGCAAAAGCCAAAGAACAAAGAAGGAAAGGGTTGTCAAAGGGATATCTAGACCTTGGAAGGCTGCACATACATCATCAAGAAGAGCTTGAGGACTGCAATTCAAGGAAATTTTCAGCAACAAGCTAAGGAGCAAAAAGAGAAAAGAATGCCAAAAGAAGAGGAAAAGCTAGAGATTGTCATCAACCAAGCAAGCATCATAGGAATATATCTTCAAAATAGGTTTTATCATCTCTTGCTTTCCTTTGAATTTGTATTTCTATTTCATGATGAACACTATGTGTTTGATGTTTTGCTTAGCTACCATGAACTAGAGCTTGTATTCTAAAATTTTAATGGAACCCAACACATAGTTTGAATTATTTTCTCTCTCTTTCTTATTAATTACTCATTTGTAAATTGAATATCATAATTTATGCTTCATATATTAATTGCCTAGCTACTAATTACCGTGGGAACCTATATAAACTTGACGAACGGATTATAGTGTTTAGACCTTATGAAAGTTAAAGATTGTTATAGGTTATTAATTGAGATTAAGTGACGTGTGTCTTGTTGATTATCCTAAATGATAGGTAACTTGATAGTATTTAGGATAGACATGTACCTAGATATCGTGTGCAATCAATGGAGAATCTATTTTTAATGACTTCCTATGTGAAAGTTGGTAATTGAAAGGACGGTTAATGAGATTTAATGACACGTGTCTTGTTAATTATTCTTGAAATTGGTCTCTTGATAATGTGTAGGATAGACATATACCTACATGCCGCATTTAGAAGATTCAAATTTGACCATCGACAGAGGCTTATAAGTAACTTTGATTTCTCGGTTGGGAATTCTATGTTGTTAATTAGTTCAAATGAGAGAGTTAGGATATTCAAATGAAGTGTTGGGGGAAATTATAATCTTAGACTAGTTAATATTAGATTTTTTTATCTTAACGCTTTCTATAACTCTTAATTATTGTTAAACATAAAAACTCAAATCATCAATTGTCTAAATAAAATTGAGACGATATATAGTTGGTACTTGGGATACACTAGAGATAATTCCCTTTGGGTTCGACAACTCTTTTATCATTATATTACTTGTTGACCGCGTATACTTGCGCGTATTTTTCAGTTGCAAAATCGATCAACACATACCAATTTCCACCACCTCTACCTCTATCCATTTATCCACCTTAAGATTTACCTCCTGACCATGACGGTGATGAAGACGATGAGAATGATAAGGATGAAGAGTAAAGCAGTAGTCAGGGAAGTCCTGGTTCTTAATCTCGTACTATTAAACAATGAGGACATTGTTTTTATTAAGTTTAGGGGTGCATTGTTTTAAAAGTTGTGCATATAGAATAGGATCTAGGATCGTGTTTGTTTAGCATACTTGTGTTAATTAGGCTTGGTTTATTATAGTATACATGCGTGAATGCATTTTAGGTTGTGTTACGCATTTAGTTGCATGAATCAAGTAATGAATGGCATAGCTATCTCATTTTGGCCAGTGATAAGACTTGAGTGATAATTTGAAACTTGAAAAGGATTGAAAGCTACTGTAGAGTGATGACTTGAACGGTGAAGTTAATTATGCTTATCTGAAATTCATGTTAGCAAGGAAAGCACATAGTTGTCTGTTTGATCAGTTTGATTTAAATCCTTATATAATTTATTTCTGGTGAGAAATTCGGGATAAAATATAATAAAATCAGTGAAACATCTATGAAGGCAAAAGTAAGCAAATAAATAAGTTTGGGGGATCCTATTTAAAAAAAATCAAAAAATCAGAAAAACAAAATATGTGTATATATATAAATAAATAATCTAACTTGACTAGTTTAGTTTTGTGGCCATTACTTCTCGGGTTACTAGATCTAGAGGGGTGTCTTAACATCTAGTGCCCTAAAGCCAATTGGTTTGGGAGTCACTAATTGAAGGCTCGATACATGGGTAACTTTAAAAAGCCTAAGGAAACTAGACATTGCACATGTCGAGTTCAAAAGCGAGATGAAGCGTAAAACACACTTGTGAAATAATAAAGTATGTTATAATACCCCTGTGCTTAGTAATTGCTTACATAAGTCAGATTAGTTGTTTTGCTAATCGAGTTAAGTAAAAAAACTGGAGTTTCTTTCTAAGAAATTGATTATGTGGGAGATTTAAGTTGTGGTTGATTAAAATCGTTAATTCACACACACACACAACATGGACGATGACAAGTGTAGTTTGGCTAATTAGTTTAAGTTGAAAACTTTACATTGGTTGGATGTTCTAGTTGAGTGTTATATGGATCTTTGAGGCCTGATGTTGAATGCTATGTTGTTTTGCTTGTTTGATTTGTAGGCATTTTAGTTAGGTTGCATTTTGCATCATTACATTGCTTGGGGATAAGCAATTGGTTAAAATTGGGGGTATTTGATGAGTGGGTTTTATACCTACAAATCAGGTATTGTTAAGCTTAATTATTGCTATCTTTAAGTGTTTTTAGTATCATTTTATTTGTTTTTGTGTTTGTTTATTGTAGAATGGAGCTGCAAGGGCATATCTGTCATTTTGGTGAAGAAAAGAATTAAAGAATCATTAAAATTGAGCATAATGGCATTTTTATAAATCTGTGGTCTAAGCCAAGTGCCTAGGTGCTTGGAATTATATTGAGTTGAGCTCCTACGCGATCTAGTGCAAAAATTGATGGATTTTGTGTGGGTGAGATAGAATTTAAAGCCAATCAGGAATTAGAACAAGGGTGTTGACTAATATACAAGGGAGAAGACTTAAAATCAGAAAGAAAAAAGAAGAAGAGAGAGATTGCAGAGACAGAAAATGAGAACACAAAGAAAGATTGCAAGGGCTGGAGATCAAGAAGAAGATTAGAAGCAAATTCACAGTTTCTTCTATTCATTCTTCTAATCTTTAATTCTTGTTGGGATGGTTAAGTTTATGATTTGGAGGATGTTTTCTTTATTTGTTATGAACTAAATTTAGATTAAGATTGCAACGAAACTTGGTATGAAGTTTAAATTGATGTTTCCTGTTTAATGCAAGTTAGTTTTTATTGAATCATTTATTATATCTTGTCTTGTTGAATTAATTATCCGGCCAATAATTACTGGGATAATCTATATAAAATTAAAAAATGGAGTATAGATTTAGATCTGGATATGATAGCATCTGTTCATATAATCTGAATAAGATTAATATGATTAGCATGTAGGATAGAAATATACATGCATGTCATTTGTAACCATTGACAGAACCTGTGCCTAAAAATCCTAATTAACTTGATTCGCATAGGAATATAGTGAGTTAATTGATTAGGGTATTCCTTGTAACTCTATTGCTTAATTGATAGATTTAGAAGGATTTGTTTATGCATCTTTCGGAAGAAGTGCGTGAATATTGTAAAGAGTTTTGGGTTAATGATTCATACTAATTAATTAAATTAAATAGGAAGTGAATTAATTTAAATGAAATAACAAGGGATGTTGTAATCTTAAATTATTAAAATCTGCATTTACTCTAATGAACTTTATTTTGCTAGTTAATTTTGTTACTTTTAAATTTTTGACTTGCAACCAATATTCGTAGTTTAAATAGGCTTAACTAAATTGAATTTGATAATTGACAAGTATTAATTTATTTCCTCGTGGGAACGATATCTTTACTTGCTGAATACTATAAACGAACGCGTATACTTGCGTGTTAAGTGCTAGTAGGAAATTAAGTAACAGATTCGACACTCTTATCATGATATTACTTGTGGACTGTGTATACTTGCATATTTTGCTAGTATAGATTTAGACAAACAAGTTTTTGGCGCCGTTGTCGAGGAATTAATTTAATAATTTTTTCCAATATTAATTTCAATCATATTAATCTTAATTTAAACGTTTTATTTTTATTTTTATTTTTATTTCCTTTTCTATTTTACTTTCTTTGCAGGTACACCATGGCCAATTATAATTATTAGTAGCCTTATACGAGAATGACTCAGCCAAGAGCGGTAGGGATTTATGAACTCAAGGAATTGTCAGCACAAATTGAGACACTTTCGAAGAAGTTTGACGTTTTTGCAGCACAATGTATTAAAAGTGTAGCGATAATTTGTGATTATTGTGCTGGAAACCATTCAAGTCATCAATGCGCCATTAGTTTCGAGTCAATACTATATGGTGGCAACCTCCGTGACTACCCCAACAATTATGCCTATCCCAACAACTATTATCAGGATTGGGGGTATCACCTAAATTTCTCGTGGCGAGATAATCAAGTCCAACCCTCAAGCGTCACGACAAACTCAACCACCCAGATTTCAGGTTTGCTAACAACCACCCACACAACAGGAAAATAAACTAGATTTTGAGGAATTTATGATAAAATACCTTGAGGACAATGAGATGTGGAAGAACAACCATGATGTGCGACTGCAAAATCTTGCAAACCAAATAGAACAGCTGGTAAACGATATAAACAATCGCCCTCAAGGTAGATTATCCAGTGACATGGTTTTCGAAACTGATGGAGTACTAGAGCCAATATCTAAAACTAATATACTCGGTGATGTAGTTCTCGAGACTGATGGATTGCTCGTGCCAAAGCTGCAACCGGACGTGCTGATTGACGATGATTCTGATGTGGAGGAGATAAGTGGGGATCAAGAAAATACAGCCGAAGAAGATCTAGCCTTGAGTTCCAAAGCTGCTGAGTTAATTTTGATAGTGCCCCATGTACCTTCTCCACCAATGCTTAATGATCTGGGTAGTTTTGCAATCTCGTGCCCAATTGGTAGTCATATCGTCGACAAGGCTCTATGTGATAATGGAGCTAACATAAATTTAGGGCCGTGGTGGAATGAAAAAGGGGTCCATGAGGAGAAAACTGATGATTCAATTGTGTTTGAGAAGCTTGATTTTACTAATCCATCCACAAACACAATGGAACAAATGCCTAACTACTTGGAATTCATAAATGAGTTTCTATCTAAACAAAACAAGCTAGGTGAACTTGAAACAATGGCCTCTAATAAAGCAAAGCCCTCGAAAGTTTCATTATTACTGATGGATGGAAGGTTCCTCAATTATCGAAGAAGAATTGGATAGAAAATTGAAAAAGTCGGGCTGAGACTATAAAACAAGCTTTTATTGGGAGGCAACCCAAGTTTAATTTTTAGTTTTTATTTTTATTTATTTTATTAGGTTTCATAGTAGTTAGTAAACTTGCATTTAGTAGGATGTAATAAACTTACTTCTATCATGTTTATAGGTTATTCGAGTTTAATTCAAGTGTGATGCTTATTCATTCCATTGTGCCTAGCTTATTCTTCAGACTTAGCATACAAGGAGGAACGTTGCTATATTTTCAAAAAGTCTTCTGCTTTATTTTTTTTCCTATTTTAGCCATTGAGGACAATATCTAGCATAAGTTTAGGGGTGTGCTCTTATTTTATGTGGTATTTGTGAGTTTTAGGTTATTAGATTTGTATTTTAGTGAGTATGTTTTTAGGATAGGTAAGCAATGGTTTGATTGAATTTGATTATGGTGCCAAGGAAAAGAAAAAAAATTGATTAACTCTTGTGCAGTTGAGAAGCATGCTTAGTTTATATTTTAACTTATGAGTTGGGTTTATACTGTTTGTGATCTTTTTGAACTTCAAAGCACATATTCATTTGTTTAGCTAGTTGTTTCTTATTGAAAATTTTTGGTTGAATGCTTGTGAAAGATATCACTGAAACTTTAAAAACTTATTTGAGCATCATTCAAAGTAAAATTTAGGCATTAACATAAGTTTGGGAGAAATCTTGGGTTATTAAAAATTTTGAAAATTTTGAACCTTCCCGAGTTGAAAAGATGAATCATGTGGTGGGGCGGCATAGAGCATAAAACGTACTCATCCAGAAACACAGGCACGACAAGGAGCGTAAAACGCACTCGTGCGAGAGAAAACGAGATGGAGCATAAAACGCATTCGTTCAATGGGAAGTGAGATGGAGTGTAAGATGCACTCAGTAAAAAAAAGAAAGAAAAAATAAAAGAAAATTTGTGTTTTAAAATACTTGGGAAGGGTTCAAGTGTGCTTAAATGTATGAAATATCCCTTTGATCCTTTAAATTTTATATTTTGCCCTTATTAGCGGAGATTGATGTGATAAGAAAGTTTTTAGAGATAATTTTGAATATCTTTTATGAGTAGTTGTTTATATAATCTTATGTGAGTCATGGCTGGTTTGAGCATTTGGATGTACACACGCACTTAAAAGGTCACAAATAGATATGGAACTGATGAATAGGTTAAAATTCTGAACTGTGCATGTTTTTGAAATTTTGCTTTAGTTATCGTGTCAATGAAATCTTTGAGGCTAAATTTTAAATTCATATTGATTAATTGCTCGAGTTAGTTGTTAGTTATTTGCTTTAGTGTTGTTCTTAGTATTTGCTTGAGGACAAGCAAAGATTTAAGTTTGGGGGTATTTGATGAGTGGATTTTATACCTATGAATTGAGTAAATTTGGCTTGATAATTTGTGAGTTCTTAAGTTTTTTAAGTTAGTATTAGGTATTTATAGTGTTTTTATATTATTTTGTAGGAAGAAGGAAAGAAATGCAATCCGAACATCTTTTGGAGTACAATATACAAGCAAATACGAGAAAGGAAGATTCAAAGGTTTTCAATGACAAGTTGGATGCATGTTCATGGCTTGGAACTTGGAGTTTATTGTATATCTACTTCTTAGCTTTCCGTAACATCTTGAATCATCCCAATCAGAGTTCGGATGCAAAAGTTATGACCTTTTTACCAACGGACGTTGAACCTCAAAGTTTGGAGTTGTCATTTGCATAGCAGCCACTTTAAGCCCAATTTTGACTTTAATCCAATCTGAATCTCTCAATGCTCAAAGAATCAAAGTTGTAGATCTCGTCAAAATCTTCGATTTGATAGGTGGTAATCCCCGTAACTCCTCCCGAATCAAAAGTTATGACCATTTTACTAACAGATGTTGTAGCAAAAAATAGTCGGGCACGGTCGCGCCAGTTCCTAGTGTATTTTAGGTACGATCGTGTTGGTCTGCAGAAGGAAAAACTTGATTTCTGGCACTTGGAGTGCAGCGGCGCTGCTTCCTAGGCCAAATATGGGCACGGCCGTGCTGGGTTGGGTTGTTGAAAAGCTTATTTTTTATCCAAATTGAATGGAACAAGGATTGTAACTTCTACTTGATTTAGGACTTTAACTAGAACCTATAAATACATGATATGAGGCATAGAATAAAGAGAGATTTTAGTAGCAATCTATTAGATTTAGGATTAAAAACCATAGTTTGGGAGAAAGAGAAAGAGGCTTAAAGCAATTGCAAGAGCACGAAGGATTCAATTAAGGAGCTAAATAAGAGACTCAAGGATTGCGTCTATAGATTATATTATCTTCTCTATCTCTTATTTTCTATTCTTGAATGCTTTATCAATTGTGGATTATGGATTTTAATTCAATAGTCATGAACTAATTTCTTTTTAAGATTACAATAAAACTTATTGCGTAACTTTTATTGATATGCTTCCATGTTAATTATTGTTGATTATATTGGGATTGTCTATTATGATTTGTGATTAATTACATAATTGTCTGATCAATAATTTTCGTGGTAATCTATATGAACTAGAGAGATAGACTATAGGTTTAGACCTGATCATAGTTGCATGTGATTGTGATTTCTGCATGGTGATGGAACTCATGATTTATTTTTAGGATAAAAATATACCTATACGTCGCATGTAATCTGATAGGGAACATGTGCTTTAAATCCTTTTAAATTGTAATTCACATAGCGATATAGTGAATTAGTTAACTAGGGTGTTCATCTTAATTCTATCATCTGTAGATTTAAGTTGATTCGTTTATGATACATCGAGAGATGGTTATAAATATTGATGAGTTCTCGATTAACAATCTGAAATAGTTAGCATAACTTAACAAGAAGTGTCTTAATTTAAGTGAAACATTAAGTAAAATTGTAATCTTAAGTCTTTTTATCTGAATTCAATTCTTGGTAGTTAGTGATTAGTTAGTTTAGTAGTTTATTATCTAAAATTCACAATCTTAATCAGTTGTTTAAATAAAATTAATTTGATTATGAGTTAGTATTTGATAATTAGTATTAAATAATTCTCTGTGGGTTCGACACTCTCTTATTATTATATTATTGGTGGACTGCGTATACTTGCATATTTTGCTAGTATAGATTTAGTCAAATAATAATTGAGAGTCACAAGACCACAAACTATGTCCTAGGTTAACAAGTCTGGTTTGGGAGTCACCGGCCTAACACTCGCTACATAGGTAACTCAAGCCTAAGAAAACGAATCTTGCGCAAGGTCAAACAAAGAATGAATGGTGCAAACCACCAGCTTGTCTCGAACCGTGGCCTTTGTTACTCGAGTGAATAAACCCGAAGGGGTGTCTGTACACCTAATGCCCCAAAACCGTCTGGTTTGGGAGTCATTGGTCCAAAACTCGTTAAATGGGTAACTTTGAATAGCCTAAGAAACCGAGACAAGTGAAGTGGGCTAATAAAGAGAAAAGATAATACGAAAAACTCTCGGCCTTAAACAAGAAGTCATGGAAGAGAAACCCCCACTGAATGCTGCATCGCACAGTGCATTTGTCATATGACGTCAATCCTGCTAAGAACGTTGTCGAGAATGGAGACAAGATACCTTTGACGAGGGAAGGTAGTTCTTTTGAATTCGACCTTACTCACGTACAATGACCATGAATGCTTGAAGGTGTTCTTACGATTTCATAACTCGTTAAATAGAAAATCATCAACTCACGAGGGATTGAAAATAACTTCCAATCTAGTACATTCACGGTTCACAACTCGCTAGATTGTGCGATCAACAGATATTCAATTTCATGTGCTTTAACTGCATTTACTCTTTTGTCGAGATTATAATATCTTTGTGTTGAACTAACACCAACGGCCCGAGCTTTCAGGTTTTGGCATTTGTTAGTTGTCTAATATGCAGTATCTTGCAGAGCTGTGGATAACTCAGCACGGTCAACATCGCGAGTTTTCGATAGAAATTCTTGGTAATAACACGCGCCAAGGCAGGGGCAGTTAAGAATCGTGAAATGGAAGGAAGCTGAGGCTGCACAGAACTTCTCGTCATTGGGCCTCTCCCCAATCCTGACTATCACTGCCTCGACATCTAAATGATCCACGTGCATGAGCATATACAAGGATGATATAATGCGGGACAACAGCATATCGGCCAGCAGAAATGATCAAAAGGCCAAGGAGCCCAACATAGCTGTTGGTCATCACAGAGAGCGAAACAGACTGCCTCAACTCGATGAAATGAAGACGACCAAGAACAAGTAGAGTACCAAACCAATGTTGAAGTTTAGAAACTACACTTCACGACGAGGCGTGATCCAATCAAATGTTGGCAAACAACGACGACTGTCGAATCGTATCATTTGACTGAACAGGGGTCATTTCTATCTAAACATATGTTCTGCACATGCATCTGTCCATAACATATCTGCCAGATCATGCATAACATCTTTTGCATGCATACATGTACGATCAAAATGAAAATCTTCAGGGGAAAGCACAAGCACGTCGCTTTCAACCTCACAAATGATCAGACCGTGATGGCTTTTGCGGCATGGTACATGGACGATGTTGATGGGAGATCCAGGACAGAAGCCGATCACACATCCCACTTCAATCAAATCGAGCGACCCCTGGGAAGGGCTGGTATCCAAACAATCAATGACCCTGGGAAGGGCTGGTATCCAAGCAAGAAGTGACCCTGGGAAGGCATCCAAGCAAACCACAACAAGGTGGTGAGTGAACCTATGAAGGCATCCAAGCAAATCACAACAAGGTGGTGAGCACCCTGGGAAGGCATCCAAGCAAACCACAAGAAGGTGGTGAGTGAACCTGGGAAGGCATCCAAGCAAACCACAACAAGGTGGTGAGTGAACCTGGGAAGGCATCCAAGCAAATCACAACAAGGTGAGTGAACCTGGGAAGGCATCCAAGCAAATCACAACAAGGTGGTGAGCACCCTGGGAAGGCATCCAAGCAAACCACAATAAGGTGGTGAGTGAACCTGGGAAGGCATCCAAGCAAATCACAACAAGGTGGTGAGCACCCTGGGAAGACATCCAAGCAAACCACAACAAGGTGGTGAGTGAACCTGGGAAGGCATCCAAGCAAATCACAATAAGGTGGTGTGAGAACCTGGGAAGGCATCCAAGCGAACCACAACAAGGTGGTGGACAACCCCTGGGAAGGGCCGATATCCAAAAAAGTGAGCGATCCCTGGGAAGGGCTGAGATCCAAGCAAACCATGACAAATGATGACATCTGTAGAACAGTATCAAAAGACTGTACAGGGGTCATTTTTTATCAATTTACATTGTAAATGTTGTGTCACATGAATGAATAAATGATAATTCTGTACGTGATCCATGAAATGAAAAAAAAATAAATCGAGCAGGTTAAGTGTCAAGGTCCTAGCCTATCAGAATCAAAAGCAATGGTTGCCAAGAACGATGTACGAGGACGAACTCCAAGGATGCCTTTCAAGCTAGTCAGGAGAATAACTTCCTTTGATGACAATGCGATGGAATAAGGTGATTACGAGACGATCAACCGGATACGAGACCCGGTGAGAACGAGACAAGCGACCGGATACGAGACCCGGCGTAGACAAGACGATCATCCGGATACGAGACCCGGCGCAGACAAGACGAGCATCCGGATACGAGAGCTGGTGATCACGAGACGAGCGACCGGATACGAGACCCGGCGCAGACCAGACGATCATCCGGATACGAGACCCGGTGATCACGAGACGAGCGACCGGATACGAGACCCGGCGCAGACTAGACGATCATCCGGATACGAGACCCGGTGATCACGAGACGAGCGACCGGATACGAGACCCGGTGCAGACAAGACGATCATCCGGATACGAGACCCGATGATTACGAAATGAGCGACCGGATACGAGACCCGGCACAGACAAGACGATCATCCGGATACGAGACCCGGTGATCACGAGACGAGCGACCGGACACGAGACCCGGTGCAGACAGGACGATCATCCGGATACATGACCCGGTGATCACGAGACGAGCGACCGGATACGAGACCCGGCGCAGACCAGACGATCATCCGGATACGAGATCCGGTGATCACGAGACGAGCGACCGGATACAAGACCCAGCGCAGACCAGACGATCATCCGGATACGAGACCCGGTGATCACGAGACGAGCGACCGGATACGAGACCTGTGACACCCCCAAATCCGGGTTTCCTAACCTCGAATTCGGTGCTCACGATTTCTCAATAACAACATACTTTCTAACTAAATGCGGAATAATAAACATACATTGTTTATCGAATAGAATTAAAGTCTTACAATTCCGGTCCCAAGGTTCTTTAACCTTAACATAAAACGTACCCTTAATACAATAAAAGGTTCACCTAATCAAACAACATTCAATAATAACTAGTACATAGGCACTATTGGGCATCTATTCCTGCACCTTCCCCTTTCCTTTGTCTCCTCTAGACGTTTCTGCCTTAGCTGAAATAAAGATCATGATATAGCAAGGGTAAGCAACTAATTTGCTTAGTAAGTATATACACAAGAGATATATCATGATAGAAGGAAATTTTTGCTTTTAATGTTCAACAACAGTATAAGGGTGTGAAGGAACATGAATTAGTAAACAGCAGTTGAATATCCGAATAATTGAATGACAATTACTGAGTGGTTTGAAATAACCAAGGACGTTTTCCAAGGTTCTCAGCATGTAAGCTGGACCTCTTAAAAAGTTTTGGTAATCGAGGGGATCAGCCTCTTATACCCCGTGATTTATGCATAAACACTTAATAACCAGCATTGATATCATGCCTTAAACAAGTTTATCCTTTTCTCAGCCAAGAGTTCTTACCATAGCAATTTAATAAGAACAGCTTTTAAAATACCATTGTCTTAACCAATTTAGACATGCTGGATCTAGCTGATACGAATAGCATAGATCTATCTCATAAACAATTCATGCTTGAAAGAACTTTAATTAAATTTACAGCTCAATCATAATAGGATAGGAATTCAATTGCACAAGGTGCGAATCTCAATAATCAGTATAGATGTGAATAATCGACAATAATTATTCACTAACATGCTTCGAAAATAATAACTCGAGATTGAGTTAGGGAACTTGCAATAATGTAAGAAGTTTAGGGTTAGGAACTTGCATGTCTGCTCAGCTACAAATAATTCTAGCTTTAACTAATTGACCTTGAAGAACCTATCATTGATAACGTCGATCTATCAATTAGTACTGCGTAGTTGCATTTCGATACGCTTACTCGTGCTATTTATTTAACAATTAAGCAAATCACATAGCACACATAAGCAAATAAACTATCGTAATTCCTATAAGACACTCAACTGGTCTCTGGGTTGATGGTTTAATTAATTAACAATGTTTCCCTTAAGTGATAACCACTTATTAAACCCTTAAACAATTAATAATAATTGTTTAATTAATTAACAATGTTTCCCTTAAGTGATAACCACTTATTAAACCCTTAAACAATTAATAATAATTGTTTAATTAATTAACATTACATTTTCTTAAGTAATATTCATTTATTAAACCATTAAACAATTTGTTATGATTGTTTAATTAATGGGTTATTAAACTCTCTCTATTTTATTAACTCTATCTTCATTTAATTACTATTAAATAGTAATTAATTAATTATCTTTAGTTATTATTAATAGTAATTAATAACTAATTACAGTTACTTATTATTTAATTATTAATTAAATAATAATCGAATTATAAATTTTAATTGTCTCTAATTATTATTTAAGATTTAAATAATAATTAGTTAGGTTTATTCATTATTTAAAGTTAATCAAATAATAAATAATTAATTAGTGAGTAATAATTATCTTTAGTTATTATTTAATAATAAATAATAACTAATTAGGTTTATTTATTATTTAAAGTTAATCAAATAATAAATAATTAATTAGTGAGTAATAATTATCTTTAGTTATTATTTAATAATAAATAATAACTAATTAAATTTATTTATTATTTAAAGTTAATCAAATAATAAATAATTAATTAGTAAATATGAATTATCTTTAGTTATTAATAAATAATAACTAATTAGATTTATTTATTATTTAAGGTTAATCAAGTAATAAATAATTACTTAGTGAATAAGAATTATCTTTAGTTATTATTTAATAAATGATAACTAATTAGGTTTATTTATTATTTAAAGTTAATTAAATAATAAATAATTAATTAGTGAGTAATAATTATCTTTAGTTATTATTTTAATAATAACTAATTAGGTTTATTTATTATTTAATGTTAATCAAATAATAAATAACTAATAAGTGAGTACTAATTATCTTTAGTTATTATTTAATAATAAATAATAACTAATTAGGTTTATTTATATTTTAAAATTAATCAAATCATAAATAATTAATTTACAATTCTTAATTATCCTTAATCATTATTTAATAATAATTAATCAATTACTTAACTTTATTTATTATTTAAACATAATTAAATAACAAATAGTTAATTTTTTTTTTCTAATTTTCGTTCTTGATTTCCAGATTTGGGGTCTCTCACCAAAACCTTCATAAAACGAAATCTACAACTTCGATTTACGATCCGTCGATTTTATTGGATTTGTATCTTCCTGAACTACACTTTTCACTTATCAAACATCAAATTTGGTTAAGTTTAGGTCTCGGAAAACAGGCTCAAAGTCAGGGGTCAGCAAGGTTGTTCAACAGTTGGCATGCTTTGGTAATAAATTCATGGTTTGCTCATTTTTTAACATATTTGAGTGATTCAAAAGGGATTTTGTCCCTAACCTATGGATCTAGCATATCAAGAAAGAAAATCACAAGATCCCTTTATAGATTTCAAAATGACAAGCATATAACAACCTTTTTCAAATAAAATTTCCGGAAATCTCCTTTACTTCCTTTCTTCTAAATTTTTCCAACATAAACTCACACATATGAACAAGCAAAACATTATATATTCAAGATCTAACCTTATCATAAGGTTCTAGCCATCAAGAACATAAAACTTCAATGATCTATGTCCAAACACATTAAAATAGCTTAAAGTTTGGAGTTATACCTTTTTGATTTCTTCTTCTTCTTTTCCTTCCCAAAATAGGTTGTGAATGGGGATGACCTAAACAATCAAGACCCTCTTCTTTCTCCCACAAGATTTGTTCTTGCTTCTCTCTTCCAACTCACAAACTCTCTCTACACTTGGTGAATAATAAGTGAGACAACCCTTGTTAACTTTGGTGAGGGGTCCTATTTATAGGAAAGTAGAGACCATGGGCAAAATAGTCATTAATCATAACTAGGCAAGGGCAATTTGGTCAATTCATCAATAGTAGGAAGTTTCCTAGCAACTTCCTCAAGGGTATTTTAGTCCTTTCCCAACCTCTTTCAAGGTTAAAATAGTCTTTTCGCAAAATCTTAATTATCCATTAGTTATTACCCATTCTTCATTGGTTATTAGACATTGGTTATTATCTTGCCATCATTACATTGGTTAAACACAATGGTTATTATCCCGCCATCATTTCATTGGTTATTAACCACTTGGATATACAATGGTTATTGCCCTTACATAATTACCTTGGTTATTAACCACTCTTGGCCATTTTAGTCATTACCCACCAATTCCTACACTTGACTCACCTATGGTTATCTCTTAACCATAGTTATATCATACCTGCCAACACGAGTATAGACACATCTTATACATCTCCCACCAATTAACCCAAGCTGGTTTAAATAGAACACAACGTTAACTCATTGAATTAAATTAGATTTAATTAATAAGGACGTTCAAAATTCACGGACATTACATCCCTCTCCCCTTATAAAAATTCCGTCCTCGGAATTGCAAAAATAGGGTTACTCAAATAAGAACGGATAATTCGCCTTCATTTTCTCTTCGAGTTCCCACGTAGCTTCTTCGACTGCGTGATTCCTCCAGAGAACTTTGACGGAATGTATGGTCTTGTTTCTCAGCTTCTGTTCCTTCCTATCGAGAATCTGGACAGGAACCTCCTCGTAACGATAAGTCCTTCTCGACTTGAATTGGCTCATAGGAAATAACATGCTTGTAGTCTGGCTTATATGGACGTAACACCGATACATGAAACACGTTGTGAATGTGCTCAAGCTCAGGGGGTAATGCTACCTCGTACGCCACTTCGCCTATTCTCCTCAATATTTCGAAAGGTCCTATGAACCTAGGGCTCAGCTTGCCCTTCTTCCCAAAGCGGATCTTCCCTTTCCAGGGAGATACCTTCAAAAATACATAGCTGCCAACTTCAAAGTCTCGCTTCTGACGATGTAAGTCGGCATACTTCTTCTGACGATCCTGGGCCGCTACTAACCACTGCCTTATTACTTTAATGATTTCCACGGTTTGTTGTACCAATTCTGGTCCCAACAATCTCCGTTCACCAACTTCATCCCAACACAACGGCGTTCGACACTTCCTTCCATATAATGCTTCGTACGGTGGCATACCAATGCTAGCGTGGTAACTATTGTTGTAAGCGAACTCTACCAAGGGCAAATGATCGTCCCAGCTGCCACCTAAGTCCATCACAACTGCCCGGAGCATGTCCTCTAAGGTCTGAATAGTTCGCTCGCTCTGACCATCGGTCTGAGGATGATACGCCGTACTCATTCTCAACTGTGTTCCCAGTCTCTCCTGTAGGCTTCTCCAAAAATTTGACGTGAAGCGCGGATCTCTGTCAGATACAATAGAAACCGGCACCCCATGTCGCGATACTATCTCCTTTACGTAGAGTTTCGCCAACTGCTCCAATTTGTACCTGATCTTGATCGGTAGAAAATGGGCAGACTTGGTCAACCGATCTACGATCACCCAGATGGCGTCTAGACCCTTTTGTGTTGTCGGGAGTCCTACCACAAAATCTATAGTGATGTGCTCCCACTTCCACTCGGGAATCTCTAAGGGCTGCAACAATCCGCTCGGCCGTTGGTGCTCTGCCTTGACCCTCTGACAAGTTAAACACCGGCTGATGAATTCCGCAACTTCCCCTTTCAAATGCGGCCACCAATAATGTTGACGAAGATCTTGATACATCTTGGTGCTACCCGGATGTACCGAAAATCTCGTATTATGGGCCTCCTGCAATATTTCTTCCCTTAAGTCTGGTACATAGGGTATCCAGATCCTTCCCTCGAATCTCAGCAGACCCGTGCTGTCAACCTTGAACTTCAACGTTTTTCCTTCCGATAGTTGCTTCTTAATGCTAATGCATTCTTCATCAAATTCTTGAGCCTCCTTTATCTTATCCAGTAGAGTCGGACCCACTGTCACGGTGAACAATTTTTCGTCCGTCTCCATTGGATACTTAACCTCCAGTTCCAGGCGTCCAAAGTCCTTTATCAGCTCTGCCTGAGTTGTAAGCCTCATCAACTTCTCTCTGCCTTTCCTACTCAGGGCATCTGCCACTACATTTGCTTTGCCCGGATGGTACATAATCTCACAATCGTAATCCTTGATTAATTCTAACCATCGGCGCTGTCTCATATTCAGCTCCTTCTGAGTGAAGATATATTTCAGACTTTTGTGATCTGTATATATCTCGCACTTCTCTCCATATAGGTAGTGCCTCCAAATCTTCAAGGCGAACACTACTGCTGCTAATTCCAGATCATGAGTCGGGTATCCCTTCTCATAGTCCTTCAACTGGCGTGAAGCGTACGCAATGACCCTGCCGTGCTGCATTAGTACACAACCAAGGCCCTTGTGTGACGCATCACTGTATACTACAAAACCTCCAGTGTCGTCTGGTAATGCTTGGCTAAGTCTCTTCTTCAAGTCCAAGAAACTCTCCTCGCACTTCTCTGTCCAGACGAACTTTACCGTCTTTCTAGTCAGATTGGTCAACGGTGATGCTATCTTCGAGAAATCCTGGATGAATCTCCGATAGTATCCCGCTAACCCTAGGAAACTCCTGATCTCCGTTGGCGTCTTTGGCTGCTCCCAGTTGATAATGGCTTCCACCTTTGCTGGGTCTACCGAAACACCACTACTGTCAATGACGTGTCCAAGAAACTGCACCCTCTGCAACCAAAATTCACACTTTGAAAACTTCGCGTACAGTTTCTCCCTTCTTAATGCCTCCAAGGCAATCCTTAGATGTTCAGCATGTTCTTCCTCTGACACTGAATACACCAAGATATCATCGATGAATACTACCACGAACTTGTCCAAATACTGCTTGAACACTTTGTTCATCATATCCATGAATGCCGCTGGTGCATTTGTCAGGCCAAATGACATAACCAGAAACTCGAAATGTCCATAACGAGTTCTGAATGCCGTCTTCGGGATATCCTCCCGTCTCACCCTTAGTTGATGATAGCCCGTCCTTAAATCGATCTTTGAAAAGTATTTCGCTCCCTTGAGTTGATCAAACAGATCGTCTATCCTGGGCAGCGGATACCTATTCTTAATCGTAACTTTGTTCAACTCACGGTAGTCGATACAAAGCCTCATCGAGCCATCCTTCTTCTTTACGAACAGAACTGGCGCTCCCCATGGTGACACGCTCGGCCTGATATAACCCCTGTCTAACAGTTCCTGCAGTTGAATCATCAGTTCTTTCATCTCTACTGGTGCCATTCGGTAAGGCGCCTTAGATATCGGTGCCGTCCCGGGTACCAAGTCGATTGCAAATTCTATCTCTCTATCCGGCGGCAGTCCCGGAAGTTCATCTGGGAAGACATCAGCGAATTCCCTTACAACGGGTATCTGACTCAGTTCACCCTCGACCCGTCGAGTATCTACCACGTGAGCTAAATAACCTATACAACCCTTCTTAAGCAATCTCTTCGCTTGCATCATCGTCAGACAACAAGATTGTCTCGGCGATTTACTACCATAGAACACCACCTTCGACTTACCCGGAGTCTGCAGGTGTATGCACTTTTTCTTACAGTCAATGACCGCCCCGTGGCTCGCTAACCAATCCATCCCAAGGATTACATCGAATTCTCCAAGACGGATCGGCAACAAGTCCACGTTAAGCTTAAACCCTCTCACATCAACACAACAATTCTTATAAATGTAGTTTACGGGGATAATCTCTCTGTTCGCTACTTCTACATTCATCGGGTGTTCTAACAGTTCACTAGGCAAATTAAGTCTTTGAGCAAATTCATCAGAAACAAAAGAACATGAAGCTCCCAAATCAAATAGCACATAGGCATCTATGTTGTTGATTGGAATAATACCTGACACCACATCTCTGGATGCCACAGCATCTTGTATTGTCATGTTGAAGGTCCTCGCTGTTGGCTTATTTGGCTGGGCTGGTCCTCCACTGGTTGTTCTCGAGTTGTTGCCCCTATTGCCATTTCCGCCATCCATGTTTCTCTTTCGGGGACATTCCTTGCTCCGATGTCCTATCTCTCCACAATTGAAGCAACCTCCTTTCTTCGCCTTAGGACAATTGGGCGAGATATGCCCTTCCTGTCCACAGGTATAACAGACCATTTTCCCCTTCATACACTCTCCCGAGTGACCCTTTCCGCAATTCCCACATACCGGTCTTTTCTGCTGCGTGTTCCCTTTCTGCATTTCAGAATTTGCTACCACCCCCCACTGCTCCATGGACGCTTCCTGCTGTTGCTGCCACCACTGCTAACATTCACATTTCCTCCTTCTACCTTCTTCTTGTTCCTTTCCCGATTATATTTCGAAACCGCTTCACTCCCACCTTCAGCAATGAGAGCTTTCTCCAACAAGGTTGAGAACGATGTAATTTGCAAAACCGCTACCTTGCTGTAGATCCACGGCTTTAATCCATTCTCGAATCTCCTGGCCTTCCTCACCTCAGTATCCACCTGATGTGGGGCGAATCTAGCCAATTCATTGAATTTTGCAGCGTACTCCGACACTGACAAATTTTCTTGCTTCAATTCTAGAAACTTGATTTCCATTTTCACCTGCGTACTCTCGGGAAAGTAATTCTCGAAAAACAACGTCTTGAAAGCTTCCCACGCCACGACTCCAGTTCCAGCTTTGTTCTGATTGGCTTCCCACCAGAAGTTAGCCTCACCTTTCATTAAGTAAGTAGCAAAAACTGTCTTCTGCTCCTCAGCGACTCTAGCAATGACAAAGGCCTTTTCAATCTCCTTTATCCATGACTGGGCCTCTATCGGGTTCGTTGTTCCTCTAAATTCTGGAGGCCCTACTGCCTTAAAGTCTTTAAAATTGGCTAAGTGGTTGCCTGTCTGGTTTCCTGTAGTAGTGGTTTGATTTCGCAAGGCTTCTGCCATCATGTTCACAAAATCTTGCATTGGGTTTGGTGGAGTTTCCTCTACATTGTTAACTGACTCTTCGATCCTATGATTTCGTAGGATTCGTCTGGGCGGCATTATCTGTTTAAGCAAACCCTAACACGTTACTCGGGCTTCCTTAAAACATAAGTATTCGGCATGTATATAATAATCACATGACTCTTGTGTGGGAGTTTTAGATTACCCAACCTCGGAAATTTCTGCTTTCCCGATTAGTGATTTAAGTTACTAAGATACCGATTCAGTCTCACTGAATTAACATAATCATTGCTTAAATGGTATATCAAGTAAAATTCTCAAGCACATACCATAATAATGCATCTATATTCATATACCGACTTAAGCGTCTTACACGTTTATCACAGGCATATTGTCATAATTGCTACCATCCCATTTAATATAATAAAAGGTGGGATTCACTTAAACCATTCTTTCCTACCTACATAATTGGGAAGTACATCCTACATACGAACTACCTCGCACCTTGCTGAGGTTAATACAAACTCTAGTAAATCAAATGAT
The DNA here is from genome assembly GCA_034770075.1 of Aralia elata. Lineage (NCBI taxonomy): Eukaryota > Viridiplantae > Streptophyta > Magnoliopsida > Apiales > Araliaceae > Aralia > Aralia elata. The sequence goes on along the minus strand of CM068388.1, from coordinate 26,733,715 downwards.
AGTACCAATAACACTGCTCCAGGCATAACCACCCACTTCTAACTATCCTCTAAGGGACACAAGGTGAATGCAACTCAACGCTTGCTCTCGCTACTGGAGAGCAGATCCATCCATTTGGCGTCGAACTGCATAAAGGCGATGTCTAAGGCTCGCTCCAAATCATATATCATCACATCTTTAGCTTTCACCTCATCCCTCAACTGTCTTAACTGTAGCTCTCTCTGCTGCAGCTTCCCTCGCAACTCGGCTAACTCAGCCTGGGCCCGGTAAGCAACGTCGTTGTACTACTGTTCAGAAATCTGGAGGGTGTGGTCCTGTGTCTCTAGTTGTTCAGCCCTAACCTCTAGCTCGGCGTTCCTTGCCAGCAAATCTCCTATCACATCAGGCTCTATGGGCTCCTGGGTCACTGGACAGCTATCTTGACTCTCGTTCGACATCCTACAAACATCGCACAATAAATCCATATTAGTACCACAATAAAATATATTCATTGATGAAATGAAATGATATTTTATTCGGTACGACTAGAACTCTATGAATCTCCCCAACCCATCACCTTCATACTCTATGTGAGCTTTCTACTAAGGTTATATCCTAGGTTTCTTGTTCCTAACGTTTATAACCTACAACTCTGATACCAACCTGTGACACCCCCAAATCCGGGTTTCCTAACCTCGAATTCGGTGCTCACGATTTCTCAATAACAACATACTTTCTAACTAAATGCGGAATAATAAACATACATTGTTTATCGAATAGAATTAAAGTCTTACAATTCCGGTCCCAAGGTTCTTTAACCTTAACATAAAACGTACCCTTAATACAATAAAAGGTTCACCTAATCAAACAACATTCAATAATAACTAGTACATAGGCACTATTGGGCATCTATTCCTGCACCTTCCCCTTTCCTTTGTCTCCTCTAGACGTTTCTGCCTTAGCTGAAATAAAGATCATGATATAGCAAGGGTAAGCAACTAATTTGCTTAGTAAGTATATACACAAGAGATATATCATGATAGAAGGAAATTTTTGCTTTCAATGTTCAACAACAGTATAAGGGTGTGAAGGAACATGAATTAGTAAACAGCAGTTGAATATCCGAATAATTGAATGACAATTACTGAGTGGTTTGAAATAACCAAGGACGTTTTCCAAGGTTCTCAGCATGTAAGCTGGACCTCTTAAAAAGTATTGGTAATCGAGGGGATCAGCCTCTCATACCCCGTGATTTATGCATAAACACTTAATAACCAGCATTGATATCATGCCTTAAACAAGTTTATCCTTTTCTCAGCCAAGAGTTCTTACCATAGCAATTTAATAAGAACAGCTTTTAAAATACCATTGTCTTAACCAATTTAGACATGCTGGATCTAGCTGATACGAATAGCATAGATCTATCTCATAAACAATTCATGCTTGAAAGAACTTTAATTAAATTTACAGCTCAATCATAATAGGATAGGAATTCAATTGCACAAGGTGCGAATCTCAATAATCAGTATAGATGTGAATAATCGACAATAATTATTCACTAACATGCTTCGAAAATAATAACTCGAGATTGAGTTAGGGAACTTGCAATAATGTAAGAAGTTTAGGGTTAGGAACTTGCCTGTCTGCTCAGCTACAAATAATTCTAGCTTTAACTAATTGACCTTGAAGAACCTATCATTGATAACGTCGATCTATCAATTAGTACTGCGTAGTTGCATTTCGATACGCTTACTCGAGCTATTTATTTAACAATTAAGCAAATCACATAGCACACATAAGCAAATAAACTATCGTAATTCCTATAAGACACTCAACTGGTCTCTGGGTTGATGGTTTAATTAATTAACAATGTTTCCCTTAAGTGATAACCACTTATTAAACCCTTAAACAATTAATAATAATTGTTTAATTAATTAACAATGTTTCCCTTAAGTGATAACCACTTATTAAACCCTTAAACAATTAATAATAATTGTTTAATTAATTAACATTATATTTTCTTAAGTAATATTCATTTATTAAAACCCTTAAACAATTTGTTATGATTGTTTAATTAATGGGTTATTAAACTCTCTCTATTTTATTAACTCTATCTTCATTTAATTACTATTAAATAGTAATTAATTAATTATCTTTAGTTATTATTAATAGTAATTAATAACTAATTACAGTTTACTTATTATTTAATTATTAATTAAATAATAATCAAATTATAAATTTTAATTGTTTCTAATTATTATTTAAGATTTAAATAATAATTAGTTAGGTTTATTCATTATTTAAAATTAATCAAATAATAAATAATTAACTAGTGAGTAATAATTATCTTTAGTTATTATTTAATAATAAATAATAACTAATTAGGTTTATTTATTATTTAAAGTTAATCAAATAATAAATAATTAATTAGTGAGTAATAATTATCTTTAGTTATTATTTAATAATAAATAATAACTAATTAGATTTATTTATTATTTAAAGTTAATCAAATAATAAATAATTAATTAGTAAATATGAATTATCTTTAGTTATTAATAAATAATAACTAATTAGATTTATTTATTATTTAAGGTTAATCAAGTAATAAATAATTACTTAGTGAATAAGAATTATCTTTAGTTATTATTTAATAAATGATAACTAATTAGGTTTATTTATTATTTAAAGTTAATCAAATAATAAATAATTAATTAGTGAGTAATAATTATCTTTAGTTATTATTTAATAATAACTAATTAGGTTTATTTATTATTTAATGTTAATCAAATAATAAATAACTAATAAGTGAGTACTAATTATCTTTAGTTATTATTTAATAATAAATAATAACTAATTAGGTTTATTTATATTTTAAAATTAATCAAATCATAAATAATTAATTTACAATTCTTAATTATCCTTAATCATTATTTAATAATAATTAATCAATTACTTAACTTTATTTATTATTTAAACATAATTAAATAACAAATAGTTAATTTTTTTTTCTAATTTTGGTTCTTGATTTCCAGATTTGGGGTCTCTCACCAAAACCTTCATAAAACGAAATCTACAACTTCGATTTACGATCCGTCGATTTTGTTGGATTCGTATCTTCCTGAACTACACGTTTCACTTATCAAACATCAAATTTGGTTAAGTTTAGGTCTCGGAAAACAGGCTCAAAGTCAGGGGTCAGCAAGGTTGTTTAACAGTTGGCATGCTTTGGTAATAAATTCATGGTTTGCTCATTTTTCAACATATTTGAGTGATTCAAAAGGGATTTTGTCCCTAACCTATGGATCTAGCATATCAAGAAAGAAAATCACAAGATCCCTTTATAGATTTCAAAATGACAAGCATATAACAACCTTTTTCAAATAAAATTTCCGGAAATCTCCTTTACTTCCTTTCTTCTAAATTTTTCCAACATAAACTCACACATATGAACAAGCAAAACATTATATATTCAAGATCTAACCTTATCATAAGGTTCTACCCATCAAGAACATAAAACTTCAAGGATCTATGTCCAAACACATTAAAATAGCTTAAAGTTTGGAGTTATACCTTTTTGATTTCTTCTTCTTCTTTTCCTTCCCAAAATAGGTTGTGAATGGGGATGGCATAAACAATCAAGACCCTCTTCTTTCTCCCACAAGATTTGTTCTTGCTTCTCTCTTCCAACTCACAAACTCTCTCTACACTTGGTGAATAATAAGTGAGCCAACCCTTGTTAACTTTGGTGAGGGGTCCTATTTATAGGAAAGTAGAGACCATGGGCAAAATAGTCATTAATCATAACTAGGAAAGGGCAATTTGGTCAATTCATCAATAGTAGGAAGTTTCCTAGCAACTTCCTCAAGGGTATTTTAGTCCTTTCCCAACCTCTTTCAAGGTTAAAATAGTCTTTTCGCAAAATCTTAATTATCCATTAGTTATTACCCATTCTTCATTGGTTATTAGACATTGGTTATTATCTTGCCATCATTACATTGGTTAAACACAATGGTTATTATCCCGCCATCATTTCATTGGTTATTAACCACTTGGATATACAATGGTTATTGCCCTTACATAATTACCTTGGTTATTAACCACTCTTGGCCATTTTAGTCATTACCCACCAATTCCTACACTTGACTCACCTATGGTTATCTCTTAACCATAGTTATATCATACCTGCCAACACGAGTATAGACACATCTTATACATCTCCTACCAATTAACCCAAGCTGGTTTAAATAGAACACAACGTTAACTCATTGAATGAAATTAGATTTAATTAATAAGGACGTTCAAAATTCACGGGCATTACAAGACCCGGCGCAGATAAGACGATCAACCGGATACGAGACCCAGTGATTACGAAACGAGCGACCGGATACGAGACCCGGCGCAGACAAGACGATCAACCGAATACGAGACCCGGTGATTACGAGATGGGCGACCAGATACGAGACCCGGCGCAGACAAGACGATCATCTGGATACCAGACCCGGTGATTACGAAACAAGCAACCGGATACGAGATCCGGTGCAAACGAGACAACTGATCGGATACGAGACCCGACGATTGTGAGACGACGATGATTATAGCAGCGATTGAGTGAAAATGTTGAGATCAATGCTCACAATAAATTTACGGTTGCATGATGCATTGACACCTTTACGAATGTTTTGCATGCATTACATCTTATGTTGCATCATAAGCTATATGTGTTGCATCATGTATGTACTGTCATTCTTATGCACTGTCATTCATGCATCGTGTGTCTACTTCTTTATCATGTTCATTTCATTTAACATTTCATAAACATGATAAAGAGGGGCAGCTGTAGACACCCAAATTTTGCACTTACTATACTAACCCTGATAGGAGGGCAAAATCTTCAATGAACCCAACCTACGAGAAAGAAAGGTGGGCATAAGTACGAATACTCAGAGCCACCGCAACGACGTACGATCAAAGCCGACACGACAACGATCAAAGCGAAATGATATGGCACATTTTCCAGCGGTTCCCGGACTATAAAATACAAGTCTTTTAGAAAAAACCAACGGTACGACACAAGAATCAAGGTGCGGCTCGAAAATCGAGAAAATCAGCCCACCCAGCCGCGGATTGATCTGCGGCCAACGATTAAAATAATTGAAGTGCGCGGCGGACTGCTGACGTGCGCAGCGGGCGCGGAGAAACCAAGGTCAGCCGCTGATCAATCTGCGGATGCCCTTGGCCAGCCTTTATCAGCTCATTTCTTCATTCGGATACAGGAGTTTTGACGGCAGCAGAAAAGAAAGAAGAAAGGAGAGGAAGAACAGCAAAAAACAGTAGCGAGAAATGAGAGAAAAGAGAGAAAAAAAAGTGAGAATTTATACCCTTTGGCTAGATTGTATCACATATATTTTCTACTCTATTCAATATACGAGTTTATACGAATCGTGGTATCATTTGCAAGGTGAAAAGCCCTCTTTTATAGCATTTTTGGTATATCATTTTGTTAAGCTTTTGGTCATTTGGGTTACATTAAATGTAATTTTTCTTGTATATTGTTGAGGATACATGGATTAGGGATTATTAATGAGGGTTCCAACGGAACAAAATTCTTCCTAATGACCCGATGATATCCATTTGGTGATTTTAGCTTGTTTAATTGTGTACTGTCCATTTTGTGGGTGTGTGGAAATTGTGGATGTGAGCCTAGGAACGCGACCCCGTGATCCAAATCCGATGATGGACATTTTTGGGTGTATGTAATAGGGTCGATATGTCCTTGATTGTAAATATGTAATCGTCGGGCCTTAAAACGTCATCAAGTGGAAATCGGGTTTAAGGCCCCGTAATAGTGAAATATGCGATTGCGGGCATTTGGGGGTTATTTCGATGGCTTACATGCCCATGAATAGCCCCAATGCATTTTAATGCTTGATTTGATTTACGACACAAAATTAATTTCAAAGCTAAACGATGAAGATTTTCATAAAATCAATCAAATTAAGTTATTAGCATCACGAAGATAAGAAATTGGAAGTGCTAATGAATATCGATTCCTCTTTAAACGAGAAGGCTAAAGAAAATCGTTTTCAAATATCACAAAAAATGGTTTTATAAGAATAAATAACGTTTTATTAAATCTTTGTGCATAGGGTTAAAGAGATCCTAGAAATTGTCCGTCATTCTATTTACGAAAGCAACGTATAGGTCTCGATTCCTATTTTGACGAAGGTTTAAAAAACTCTTATTTTGCCAAAACGACACCTAATGAAAATCTCATGGCTTTTGACAATTAAAATCAAACCTTTCTCATAATAATAATAAAGCTTTCTCGTATAGGCCGAAAGACATTCTAAAGCATTCTCAAAATAAAACACGACTTTTCATAAAAACCCAAATGGTTTCTTCATGCAAACTCACCACAACATTCACATAGGCACACACGCACGCACACACACATTTTAAGAATTAAAGGATAGGAAAAGCATCGAGATTGCGGTAACCGTGTTTCACGGAAGTCGGGGGGTGCCTTACACCTTCCCCTCACTTAAACAAGCCCCCGAATTCTATGAATCTCGGTTCGCAGACCAATTAATTCGGAGTCACATATGAGCCAGCAATTTATGAAAACGAAACTCGGATGAGTTGGTACATCCATTTCAAATATACCAACTGGCGACTCTGGTCATTTGGCTCATCATAACAAACGATCTTTCGAAACCCCGTCGACACTAGTGCCGACCTTTTCTAAAAAATCATCTAATAAAAGGCTAAAATTGGAAAGGTTAACAACGCCACATAAACGATTCTTCCCGGCGTCGACAGTTAACATACAAAATAATTCACTTAACACATTTAACACATTAGCCATCAAAACTAATTACATAGAAGTAATTTTAAGAAGTGTGAACTAAAAACTTAGAACTAGATTATTACCTTTAATTCTTCTTCAGACTTAGCATAGATGATTAGAATGGCTTGATTATCTTTCTTCTTCCTTTTTTGATTTTCAGACTTTGGCTCTCAATTCACAAAGAATTTCTTCTTTCTATTTCTCTCTTCCTCTTTATTTCTCTCAGCCTTATGAAACTAAACTAACAAACACATTACGTATATTTTAACTTGGCTATCAGTTATACAAACAAAGGGGTTTTAGTTGTTATGGAATAGAAAGAGTCACTAGGCCATGTTTGGTAAAACCAACTTAAGTCCCCTTTCTACTTTATTTTAATAATCCTCTTATTGTATGACACATTTGTCACACCCACTACACCAACCTTATAATTTCATATTAAATTACATTAGGTTTATTAATAAACTGAAGTTATTAATATATCAAATGAATCTTTATCAACATAATTATAATTTATTAAACAAATTATTAATCCTCTAATTTAATTATTTAATTAAATTAGAATATTATCATTCTATTAGCGTAATAAAAATACGCACAGATTAGAAAATCATTTAACATAATTTAATTAATATTATCACACTTAAATAAATTATTCCACAATAATTTCCATCAAATATTTATTTTATTTAATAAATATCCCAACTAAAATATTTATTTTATGTGATACATATTTTTAATTATTTATAAAAATCACATTCGTTACATCCTTCCCTCCTTAAAATGATTCTGTCCCCAGAATTATGATAGAATTAACACATATGTTACATTATCCCCTCCTTATAAGGATTTTGTCCCCAGAATCGCAATACATGAATTAGAAAAACTCAGGATAATTTTGTATCATCTTGTTTTTGAGTTCCAATGTAGCTTCTTCAGCATTGTGGTTTCTCCATATTACCTTAATAGAAGGTATTACTTTATTCTTGAGAACTTATTCTTTCCTGTCAACCATCTGAACATGAATTTCTTTATAAGATAAATCTTTCTCAACTTGCAAGGATTCTTACTGTATGACATGTTTATAATCAGGTTTGTACGGTCGTAGTACCGAAACATGGAAAACATTGTGAATGTGTTCTAACTCTGGAGGTAAAGCTACCTCATAAGCTACTTCTCCTATCCGCCTCAGCACTTTAAAAGGTCCAATAAACCTCGGACTCAGCTTTTCCTTTTTGCCAAATCTTATTTTCCCCTTCTATAGAGATACTTTCAAGAAAATAAAACTTTCAACATCAAATTCTTGCTTATGTAGGTACTGATCGACATACTTCTTTTGTCTATCTTGAGCAGCTAACAATCTGACTCTTATCACCTTGATAATCTCTACAGTTTGTTATACCAATTCTTGTCCTAACAGTCGGCGTTCACTAACTTCATCCCAACATAGTGGAGTTCTGCACTTTCTTTTGTACAACGCTTCATAAGGCGGCATACCAATACTTGCGTGATAGCTATTATTATAGGCAAACTCAACTAGAGGTAAATGGTCGTCCCAATTCCCCCCTTAAAATCCATGACACAAGCTCTCAACAGATCTTCCAATGTCTGGATCGTTCTTTCGCTCTGGCCATCCGTTTGAGGATGTATGTCGTGCTAATTCTCAACTGTGTCCCCAAGCATTCTTGTAAACTCTTCCAAAAATTCGATGTAAAATGCAGATCTCGGTCTGACACAATTGACACCGGAACACCGTGCCTTGAAACAATCTCCTTAACATATAATTTTACTAATTGATCTAAATTAAATCTAATCTTAATCGACAAGAAATGTGTTGATTTTGTCAGTCGATCCACAATAACCCATATCGCGTTATAACCCTTTTGAGTAGTTAGAAGACTTACCACGAAATCTATCGTAATATCCTCCCACTTCCACTCAAGTATCTTCAACGGTTGTAGTAAACTGCTTGGCCTTTGATGCTCTGGTTTAACTTTCTGGCATGTTAGGCACTTTGCAATACATTCAGCAACCTCTCTTTTCATATTCGGCCACCAAAAATGTTGACGAATGTCCTAATATATTTTCGTACTCCCCGGGTGAATCAAATATCTCGAGCTATGGGCTTCGCTCAAAATTTCATCTCTGACTTCTTATACCGGCGGAACCCAGATTCTGCTTTCAAATTATAATAACCCTTCGGTATCGATTTTGAATTTAACTTCTTCCCCTTCAGACACTCTCTTTCTTAATTTCTCACAGTCCTCATCCTAGAGTTGTATCACATATCTCAATAAAGCTCAACAAATGCTCATTAGGGTTGTCATTAGCCAAACCCCGAAACTGTAACGAATTTTGCACCATTTGTATTGTTCCCGGTTTCAAAGGCATTTGCAGTTATTGCCGGTCTTGTGATACTAGACTGTAAATCACTTATCTGCGGTGTTACATAGTCTCTCAATGCTTTTTGTTCCTCTGCCGCCATATTTTCTTGATTGTTAGAATCCTTGATTCTTTCTCTTCTTAGTCTTCGGGTATTTCTCTCGATCTCGGGATCGTAAGGAAATAACTCAAGACTTTTTGATCGACGCATACAAATCAAGGGTACCTACACAATCAAGTAAATAAAAATTAAAAGAAAGTCTAAATTAAGATCAATTCAACTATAATCAATATTGGTAAAATTATTGTAAAATTGTGACGCCCCCAAATCCGGGTTTCCTAACCTCGAATTCGGTGCTCACGATACTCAACGACAAACATACTTTTTAACTAAATGCGGAATAATAAACATACATTGTTTATTGAAATAATAATAAAGTCTTACAATCTTAGTCCCAAGGTTCTTTAACCTTAACATAAAACGTACCCTTAATACAATAGAAGGTTCACTTAATCAAACAACATTCAATAATAACTAATATATAGGCACTATCGGGCATCTACTCTTGCACCTTCCCTTTTCCTTTGTCTCCTCTAGACGTTTCTGCCTTAGCTGAAATGAAGATCATGATATAGCAAGGGTAAGCAACTAGTTTGCTTAGCAAGTTTATATGCAAGGGAGATATATCAGTATAGAATTGTGAAGAAATATGAATTATCAGTCAACAGTTGAATATTCAAATAATTGAATGCCAATTACTGAGTGGTTTGAAATAACCAAGGACGTTTTCCAAGGTTCTCAACATGTAAGCTGGACCTCTTAAAATGTTTTGGTAATCGAGGGGATCAGCCTCTCATACCCCGTGATTTATGCATAAACACTTAATAACCAGCATTGATATCATGCCTTAAACAAGTTTATCCTTTTCTCAGCCAAGAGTTCTTACCACAACAATTTAATAAGAACAGCTTTTAAAATACCATTGTCTTAACCAATTTAGACATGCTGGATCTAGCTGATACAAATAGCATAGATCGATCTCATAAACAATTCATACTTGAAAGTACTTTAATTAAATTTACAGTTCAATCATAATAGGATAGGAGTTCAATTGCACAATGTGCGAATCTCAATAATCAGTATAGATGTGAATAATCGACAATAATTATTCACTAACATGCTTCGAAAATAATAACTCGAGTTTGAGTTAGGGAACTTGCCTGTCTGCTCAGCTACAAATAATTCTAGCTTTAACTAATTGGCCTTGAAGAACCTAACATTGATAATGTTGATCTATCAATTAGTACTGCGTAGTTGTATATCGACACGCTTACTTATGCTATTTATTTAACAATTAAGCAAATCACATAGCACACATAAACTATCGTAAATCCTATAAGACACTTAATTGATCCTTAGGTTGATGGTTTAATTAATTACCAATGTTTCCCTTAAGTGATAAACACTTATTAAACCCTTAAACAATTAATAATAATTGTTCAATTGATTAACATTACTCTTTCTTAAGTAATATTTATTTATTAAACCCTTAAGCAATTTATTATGATTGTTTAATTAATGGGTTATTAAGCTCTCTCTATTTTATTGACTCTATCTTCAATTAATTACTATTAAATAGTAATTAATTAATTATCTTTAGTTATTATTATTAATAGTACTTAATAACTAATTATATTCACTTATTATTTAATTATTAATTAAATAATAATCAAATTATAAAATTTTAATTGTCTTTAATTATTATTTAAGATTAAATAATAATTAATTAGGTTTGTTTATTATTTAAAGTTAATCAAATAATTAATTAGTGCGTAACGATTATCTTTAGTTATTATTTAATAATAAATAATAGATAATTAGATTTATTTATTATTTAAAATTAATTAAATAATAAATAATTAATTAGTAAATATGAATTATCTTTAGTTATTAATAAATAATAACTAATTAGATTTATTTATTATTTAAGGTTAATCAAGTAATAAATAATTACTTAGTGAATAAGAATTATCTTTAGTTATTATTTAATAAATGATAACTAATTAGGTTTATTTATTATTTAAAGTTAATCAAATAATAAATAATTAATTAGTGAGTAATAATTATCTTTAGTTATTATTTAATAATAACTAATTAGTTTTATTTATTATTTAATGTTAATCAAATAATAAATAACTAATAAGTGAGTACTAATTATCTTTAGTTATTATTTAATAATAAATAATAACTAATTAGGTTTATTTATATTTTAAAGTTAATCAAACCATAAATAATTAATTTACAATTCTTAATTATCCTTAATCATTATTTAATAATAATTAATCAATTACTTAACTTTATTTATTATTTAAACATAATTAAATAACAAATAGTTAATTTTTTTTTCTAATTTTCGTTCTTGATTTCCAGATTTGGGGTCTTTCACCAAAACCTTCATAAAACGAAATCTACAACTTCGATTTATGATCCGTCAATTTTGTTGGATTCGTATCTTCCTGAACTACACTTTTCATTTATCAAACATCAAATTTGGTTATGTCTAGGTCTCGGAAAACAGGCTCAAAGTCAGGGGTCAGCAAGGTTGTTCAACAGTTGGCATGCTTTGGTAATAAATTCATGGTTTGCTCATTTTTCAACATATTTGAGTGATTCAAAAGGGATTTTGTCCCTAACCTATGGATCTAGCATATCAAGAAAGAAAATCACAAGATCCCTTTATAGATTTCAAAATGACAAGCATATAACAACCTTTTTCAAACAAAATTTCCGAAAATCTCCTTTACTTCCTTTCTTCTAAATTTTTCCAACATAAACTCACACATATGAACAAGCAAAACATTATATATTCAAGATCTAACCTTATCATAAGGTTCTAGCCATCAAGAACATAAAACTTCAAGGATATATGTCCAAACACATTAAAATAGCTTAAAGTTTGGAGTTATACCTTTTTGATTTCTTCTTCTTCTTTTCCTTCCCAAAATAGGTTGTGAATGGGGATGGCCTAAACAATCAAGACCTTCTTCTTTCTCCCACAAGATTTGTTCTTGCTTTTTCTTCAAACTCTCTCTCTATACTTGGTGAATAATGAACCAACCTCACTATCATTGGTGAGGGGTCCTATTTATAGGAAAGTAGAGACCGTGAGCAAAATAGTCATTAACCATGACTAGGCAAGGGCAATTTGGTCAATTCATCAATACTAGGAAGCTTCCTAGCAACATCCTCAAGGGTATTTTAAACATTACCCAACTTCTTTTAAGGTTAAAATAGTCTTTTTGCAAAATCTTAATTATCCATTAGTTATTAACCATTCTTCATTGGTTATTAGACATTGGTTATTATCTTGTCATAATTACATTGTTTAAACACAATGGTTATTATCCCGCCATAATTACATTGGTTATTAACCACTTGGATATACAATGGTTATTGCCCCTTCATAATTACCTTGGTTATTAACCACTCTTGGCCATTTTAGTCATTACACACCAATTCCTACACTTGGCTCACATATGGTTATTTCTTAGCCATAGTTATATCATACCTGCCAACACAAGTATAGACATAGCTTATACATCTCCCACCAATTAACCCAAGTTGGTTTAAATAGAACACAATGTTAACTCATTAAATTAAATTAGATTTAATTAATAAGGATGTTCAAAATTCACGGGCATTACAAAAATAATTCCCCGGCAACGGCGCCAAAAACTTGTTGCTCGATTTCGCAATCAATAAAACACGCGCAAGTATACGCGGTCCACAAGTAATATAAGATAAGTAAAGTGTCGAACCCACGAGGAATTATGTTAAATAATTACCAAATATCAATCGCATGTAAAATCAATCCAATTTAAACAATGACAATATGGTTTGTGTTTGTTATTGATTAAAACTAAAATAAAGGTAATTTAGAAAACAAGATTTTACTAACACGGATAGAATTCAAGATAAAAAGGTCTAAGATTACAATTTCCCCCAACTCTTCATTTAAACATCATACTCTCTCTTGCTTGTATAATTAGAACATAAGAATTGTTATCCGAGAAATCACAAGTATATATAAGCCTCTCTCGATGGTCGAATACGTATTTCCTATTGTGGTGTATAGATATATTTCTATTCTACATACTAGCAAGAATCTCATATCAAGAACAATTAATAAGACACATGTCACGTAAAATCCCATTAACCATTCTATCAATTACCAACTTTCACAATAGAAATCATTAAGCAAGAATTCTCAATTGGATACATGTGGTATTTAGGTATATGTCTATCCTAAATACAATCAAATTATAAATCCTCAAGAATAATACATAAGACTCACGTCACATAATCTCATACATTAACCATAAAGAATATCTAATTTTCACATGAATTCATAACTAGGACTCAACTTACACTTCCTCTCTCAATTCCATACAAGTTACCAAGGTAATTACGGGCCAAGCAATTAATCCTTAAGCAAAGGTTATGAACTCCAATTCATGTAATGACTAACTACCAATCAAAGAGAGAGCATTCAATTTAAACTACAAGTTGGGTTCCATTGCAATCTTAGAATGAAGAGTTTAGCTCATATTAAATCTCAATAACATCATAATCTGATTATAGTACATGGTTGAAGTTACAAAATAAGAAAGAAGAACTAAAACATATGAAGATACACCCTTTTTGTGATAAGATTCCCGAATTGGTGTGGTATAGCTCTTCTTCTCTAATCCTTGCCCTCCTATTTCGTGCTCCTAACCTCCTTGGTTGATGAAATTCTGATAATTTTTCCTTTTGTTCCTTTGTTCTTCTCTTTTTAGCTCCAAACCCTAGTTTTTCAATAATGTGTAACCAAGCTTGAATGATGAAATACCAACTCCCTGGATGCCTGATAATTCTCTTCTCTCTCCTCATATTCCCGTTCCTCAATTTCCTCCTCTAGTGCGCCACAAATGCAGAACAGACAAAGCAAGCCGCACCTGCAAAACGCCGCTCTCGCCCCGGCGAGAAAAACAGCCTGGGGAGCTCGCCCCGGCGAGGTTTTTAGCCTTGGAGGCTCGCCCCGACGAGAGCTCGCCCCGGCGAGAGCTCGCCCCAGCGAGGAAAATGGCCTGGGGGGCTCGCCGCGGCGAGGTCTCATGTCCTGCAGAAATTACTCTTTTGCCCCTGGACTTGCTAAAAACCGCCACGGTCGTCCACAACTGTTCCCTGCACAACAAAAGCATAAAACAAGTAAATAGATACTATAAACACCTAAGGATAGCAAAGAATTGAGTTCAAAAGATAACTAATTCGTAGGTATAAAACCCACTCATCAAATACCCCCAAACTTAAGACTTTGCTTGTCCTCAAGCAAAAACAACGGAAATGAAAAATACACAATGTAACTAATTAAATGAATGCAAACGCATGAACTATAAGCCTAGAGCAGCCAAGATAAGGAAATCAAGCCTCAACAATCAGAAACAAATAAACGACAACATCTCAACTGTAGGACTATCAGAAATGAGACATGCACCAAATTTTGCCAAATGATTAACCCTTATGTGTGTGTGTGGTCAGAAAGACAGAGTACGCAATGATCATAATTCAATCTAAGAACTATAGTGCTCAAAAGAAGATAAAATAGTCAAAAACCAACTACTAGCATCTCACATGCTCACTAGCTTTTATTTTCACACTCTATTTAGCTATATTCTATAACAATCACCGAGTGCGTTTTACGCTCCATCTCGATGATAGTTTTATTTACATCTAGATCTGTGCAATGTCTATCTTCATTAGGCATTTCAATGTCACCCATGTAGCAAACTTTCCACCGATGACTCCCAAACCAGATGGTTTTAGGGCATCAAGCGTAAAACGCTCCAACGGGCTTACTTGTTCGAATGAGAAAGGCCACAAAGATAAACTAGTCAAGATTTACTCATATCTGTCTATATTTCATTTTCAATTATAACCAGCATTCAAGACAGACATTGAAGCAGTAAATAAGCATAAAATAATTTTTTTTTCACTAAAAACAAAGCAGACGATGAATATGTACAAAGATCATCACATAAATGACAATAACAGTAATAATCATTAATAGCAAGAAAAGTCATTTTGATGATATTATAAATGCTTAACTATAATATAGATTTGAAACATACTACATGAATGCAAAACTACAACTAAATGCAACATACTAAAATACTATAACTAAAAACTCTAAACACCCCCAAACTTGAAATAAACAATGTCCTCATTGTAGAAAAGATAAAGACATGAAGAATTGAGGACTTCCCTTGGATATCAATCGGCGGGGTGGTCGTCCATCTCCTCGACGTCAGAGTCTGATGGTGGGAAAGGTGGTAGTGGCGGAGGCACGGGGAAGGGAAGTGGAGCTGCACCCGGGTACTATGCTGCTAGAACTGCGCTAAAGCTGGTGGTGAAGTTCCACATGTGCTCCTGCCTCTCTGCTATGCGCTGATTCTGCCTCTCTAGCCTCTTAGCTCGTCTGTCTATAAGTAACTGGAGGGTGCGGATCTGAGAGCTGAACTTAGCCTTAGGCCGTGATGAACTAGCAGGCAACTGCACATCATCCTCCTCATCCTCGGAGGTAGCCACAATGATAAAGCCTCGGCCTCGAGGATGTGACTCGGCTCCGTCCCATACCTTGTACCTCGCAATCAGTCTGTGGTCGAGGATCTGTGATGGCTGCTGTGTGACCTCATCATCTCGCCACTATACCCCTGCCTGTCTGCACAATCCACAAATGAGGGAGGGGTGAGGTAATCCGCCCTGAACATTACCCCTCAGAAGCCGGCGGATACTACCCTCAATGATGTTCCCTACATCAATCGAGAAATCCATGACAATAGCGTATAGTAATGCTGCCTTCTCCTTCGAAACATCGCTCACGTGCTGGGATGGCATGAGCTTGGCACTCAGGAAGGCGTACTAAATCTTTCCATACAGGCTGAGGTCCTTGCAGAGGAAGAGAGAGGCACCTCTTTCTCGTTTAGTGATCCATGTGGTACCTGGCTTACACAACTCTGTTACAATCTTATCAAAATCAGGCTGAGAGCGAATGAGCTCTGTGTACTGGCATACGGCAGGAGGCACCAAGTTATAGTAGTGATTAATAGCCTGTGCACTAAAAGGTACCCTCATCCCCCTGACTATGGCCTCAAAAGGCTGTCTGTCCTGAGCGTTGGCGTAGAATTCCTGTACCACTGGAACAACTGTCGGGTCGGGGTGGTGGGTGAAAGTGTCCCACACCCTCTCATCTATCTGCTCCCAAATCTCCCCGTCAACCCCCCTCTCTGGCCTGAGACCTCGCTCGGGAGTTAGAGCTTTACCCGTGATGAAGTCATCAAATCTGTCTACTGCCTCGGCACTAACAAATTTACTGTGCTCATATTGTCGTGGCGGTGCGGAGGAGGATCCCTCAGTACGAGATCTCTTAGGAGGCATGGTAGCAACAAAGCAGAATCTCTTTTTCAAAACAGACCTAAACACCACTGATTTCAACTCACTGATATACTGAATTTCCCCCAAACTCAAATTTTTCACAACCCAAAATTTCCTGCAAGAAGTCTCAATATGCACAAAATATATTCCCAATCCTCCAGTTGAGCCAACACAAACTCAACTGGGAATCCAATATCAACAGTGCAGTAAATGAATGGCAGTGCAAATAATCAACACAGATACGCCCAATTCAGTGCTTAAGAAACTCAATTACAACCCAAATGAATTCTTAGATGCAATAATAAACCAAATTAACAGTAATAACAGCCAAATGCAATGAAAATCCAGTCCACAATGGTATACCTTGCCACTGGCAGTTTCAAGTATGAAGAAGGAGGAAGTGCCTGCTTGACTTCACAAAATTGCAGCTTGAATCCTCACAGAGATGTATTGAGACTGAATCCCAGCCCCGGCACCTCAAAATAATTGACCAAATTCGAGCGGCACCAATGGTGGTGACTGTCACGGGTGGAATTGGGTGAAACCCTAATTGGAGATGGGTTTGTATGGAGAGGGGTTGCAAGATCCTTAATTAAATTGAAATTGAGAGTGGGTTGTATGGTAATGGTGAATTTTGAGCGGTTTGGGTTGATTTGGAGGTGGAGCTTTAGGTTGCAGAAGAATGGGAGTGAAGGAGAATGGTGCAGAATCGAACGGGAAAGGATTTTTAAGTTCTGCAATTCCGCGCCTCTTGCCGGGGCGAGAGATTTCCTCTTGTTTTTCTCCCCGGGGCGAGCTCTCGCCGGGGTGAGAGATTCCAAGCCTAAAAACCTCGCCGCGGCGAGCCCCCTGCTGAAGCAAAAATTTGATTTTTGAAAATTGAATATAGGGACCATGCATGTTATCACTCCCTTGTATCCTTGCAACATACAAAACAGATATTAGGAACATAGGGCCAAAAATGACTCTCAAAAGCGACATGGTGCTAAAAATCCAAAACTAACACACAATACACTAAATATAAAAAACTAACTACCATGGAAAATGCAATAATTAAGACACACAACTGAATCATAAAAGGATACGGAAGACGGTGGGTTGCCTCCCACCGAGCGCTTGGTTTAGAGTCCTCAGCCCGACTTTTCATCAATTTCAAGGTTGATCGGCTAAAGTGATCGAGGTCCTCTGGCGAGCAAAGCCGCCACCCCAGTAATGCTTAAGACGCTGCCCATTAACTTTGAATGTTTCCTCCGGATTATCACCATAGACTTCCACAGCCCCGTGAGGAAATGCGTGCTTGACAATGAAAGGCCCCGACCAACGTGACTTAAGCTTTCCTGGAAAAAGCCTCAATCTAGAGTTGTATAGCAATACCGCTTGGCCAGGCTCAAATTTTCTGTCAACAATTTTCTTATCATGCCATCTTTTTACCTTCTCCTTGTACAATTTTGAATTCTCATAAGCTTGCAGTCGGAACTCATCAAGTTCATTGAGCTGAAGAAGCCTTTTCTCGCCTGCAGCTGTGCGATCAAAGTTCATCTTTCTTATGGCCCATAACTCCTTATGCTCAAGTTCAACCGGGAGATGGCATGCCTTGCCATAAACAAGCTGGTACGGTGACATACCAATGGGTGTTTTAAAAGCCGTTCTGTACACCCACAGTGCATCATCCAGCTTTGTTGACCAATCTTTTCTTGTGGGATTGACGATCTTTTCCAGGATTTTCTTCACTTCTCTGTTAGAAACCTCAGCTTGTCTATTGGTCTAGGGGTGATATGCAGTAGCAATTCTATGAATGACCCCATATTTTCCCAAGAGGGCAGCAAAGTGCTTATTGCAGAAGTGACTCCCTTCATCACTGATCATGGCCCTTGGAGTACCGAACCTTTTGAAGATATTCTTTTGAAGGAATTTCAGCACTACCTTGGAGTCATTAGTGGGCAATGCAGCTGCCTCCACCCATTTAGATACATAATCTACTGCCAAGAGAATATATAGATTGTTGAAAAAGGGTGGGAATGGCCCCATGAAGTCTATACCCCAAACGTCAAAGACTTCAACCTCTAGGATCATGTTTAACGGCATTTCATGTTGTTTAGAGATGTTCCCCATCCGTTGACATCTATCGCATCTTAGAACAAACTGATGAGCATCTTTAAACAAAGTTGGCCAAAAGAACCCTGCTTGCAACACCTTAGTGGCTGTTTTCTCACCTCCGTAGTGTCCTCCATATAACGAATCATGATAGTGATGAAGAATGCTCTCAACCTCGCTTTGTGGAACACACCTTCAAATCATTTGGTCCACACAATGTTTGAACAGATATGGCTCATCCCACATGTACCTCTTCACGTCATGAATAAACTTTTTCTTTTGCTGCCACGACAAGTCCAGTGGGAGTGTGTTACTAACCAAGTAGTTGGCAAAATCAGCATACCATGGAATTTCGCCTTGAACCACAAACAACTGTTCATCCGGGAAAGATTCATTTATTAGAACTTTGTCTTCCTTATCAAGACCCGGATTCTCCAATCTAGATAGATGTCGGCTACTTAGTTTTCAGTTCCCTTTCTGTCCCGAATCTACAAGTCAAACTCTTACAGCAATAAGATCCATCTAATCAATCTCGGTTTAGCATCCTTCTTAGCAATTAGATATCGAATGGTTGAATGGTCTGTGAATACAACCACCCTTGTTCCAATCAAATAAGATCGAAACTTGTCAAATGCATAAACTACTGCAAGCAACTCCTTCTCAGTAGTGGTTTAATTGAGCTGTGCATCAGTTAAAGTTTTGCTGGTGTAGTAAATAGCATGAAAAACCTTCTCCTTGCGCTGTCCCAAAACAGCCCCAACCGCATAATCACTGGCATCACACATCAATTCGAAGGGTTTTGACCAATCCGGAGCAATGATCACTGGTGCAGTGGTTAATTTCTTCTTTAAAAGCTCAAAAGCGATCAAACACTCATCGTCAAACTTGAATGGCACATCTTTCTCTAGTAGACTGCATAAAGGCTTTGTGATCTTAGAAAAATCCTTAATGAATCTTCGGTAAAACCCCGCATGTCCTAAAAAACTGCGAATGCCCTTCACTGAGGTTGGTGGAGGTAAATTTTCAATTGTTTCAAGTTTTGCTCTATCCACCTCAAGACCTTTGGATGACACTTTATGCCCAAGTATTATTCCCTCTTGCACCATGAAGTGACATTTTTCCCAGTTGAGCACTAGATTAGTTTCCACATATCTCTTCAGTATTAGAACTAGATTTTCCAAGTAGTTGTCAAATGAGTCACCAAACACTGAGAAATCATCCCTGAAAACTTCAACATTGCGTTCTACCAAATTCGAGAAAATAGCCATCATGCACCTTTGAAAAGTGGCCGGTGCATTACACAATCCGAATGAGACCCTTCTAAAAGCAAAAGTACCAAATGGGCATATGAAGGTAGTCTTTTCTTGATCTTCTGGAGCAATAGCAATCTGATTATATCCCGAATATCCATCCAACAAGCAATAGTACTCATGTCCAGCTAGTCTATCCAATATTTGATCAATGAAGGGTAATGGGAAGTGATCCTTTCGAGTTGCTTTGTCAAGCCTCCTGTAATCCATGCACACCCTCCAACCAGTTACTGTTCTTGTTGGAATCAATTCATTATTCTCATTGGCTACAACTGTCATGCCCCCTTTCTTGGGTACACACTGAACTGGGCTCACCCACGCACTGTCAGAGATAGGATAAATTATTCCAGCATCTAACCACTTCAAAATCTCTTTCTTTACCACCTCCTTCATGATTGGGTTGAGTCTCCTCTGATGTTCCACAATGGGCTTACTATCATCCTCCATCAAGATTTTGTGCATACAGTAAGATGGGCTTATTCCCTTAATGTCGGCGATGGTCCATCCAATAGCAGATTTGTACTCTCTAAGAACCCGCAACAGCTTGCTTTCCTGAAACTCGTTAAGCACAGATGCAATAATAACAGGTAAAGTAGCTGAATCACCTAAATATGCATACCTGAGATGGTTAGGCAAAGGTTTTAGCTCAAGTAATGGAGGTGCCTCAAGGGATGGTCTCAACCGATCTGTAGCATTCTCAGCATGCTCAAGAGATTCAAACGGGATTTGAAACTTGCTTCCCCATGGCACTGTATCCAAAATCTTTAGATATTCAACCAAATCTGGATCTTCCATGTCAAACTCTCCCAGAAGTGCAGTCTCTAATGGATCATTATTTAACACATTCAGAAACTCATCATTCACAGCTCGCTCGATAACATCCACTTGAAAATATTCTTCCTCATCCGAAGGGAATTTCATGGCCTTAAATACATTGAAGGTCACTTCTTGATCCTGAACCCTCATAGTGAGCTCTCCCTTTTGCACATCGATTAAAGTTCTCCCAGTAGCTAAAAATGGTCTCCCCGGAATAATAGGAATGTTTTTATCTTCCTTAAAATCTAAAATGATAAAATCAGCTGGGAAGATGAACTTATCCACCTTAACAAGAATGTCTTCAACAATTCCCCTTGGGTATGTAACCGACCTATCGGCAAGCTGAAGAGAAATGTTTGTAGGCTTTGGTGCAGGAAGCCCCAACTGAGTATACACGGATAATGGCATGAGATTAATACTAGCACCCAAGTCACACAAACATTTGTTGAAAGAAAGGCTACCAATAGTACACGGTATAGTGAAGCTGCCTGGATCTTTCAACTTGGGGGGTAGCTTTCTTTGCAACACGGCACTACATTCCTCCGTCAAAGCTACTGTCTCAAAGTCATTTAGTCTTTTCTTCCTAGATAGAATTCCTTTCATAAATTTGGCATAGCTAGGCATCTGTTCTAAGGCCTCTACAAAAGGAATGTTAATTTGTAGCTTCTTGAAGACCTCCAGGAATTTGGCAAACTGTTTATCTAACTTTTGCTTCTGCAATCTCTGAGGGAAAGGTACTGGTGGATACACCTTTGGAGTAGGCTCAACACTAGGTTTATCTGCGGTATCTCTCTGTTCCGACTCAGGTGGTACACTGCTGTCCATTTCCTTAGAAAAATCTGCATTATTCAAGTCCGGAGGAGAGCTTGAGTGGGCTGCCCCCTTTTGCAATTCGGGCTCCTGTAAGGTTTGTTTACCATTTCTGAGAGTTACTGTCTGACATTCCTCTTTCCCATCTCTTCTTGGATTAGTCTTTGTGTTACTAGGAAGAGATCCTTGGGGTCTATTTGACATAGAACTAGCCATTTGCCCAATTTGATTTTCCAAAGCCTTAAGTGCTGCTGCTTGGTTTTTTATCAAGATATCCTGGTTAGCCATGTGTTTCAATATCAACTCTTCAAAATCTGATTTTCTCTCTGGTTGTGATTGTGAGGTTTGAGTTGTATGATGTTGTGGCTGATTTTGGAACCCTGGTGGATGGTGTGGCTTAGGAGCTTGCTGAAAATTTTGATTGTTGCTCCATGAAAAGTTAGGATGGTTCCTATTCCCAGCATTGTAAGTGTTTTGGTACTGATTTGGCGGTCTCTGGTAGCTACTTACAAACTGAACTGCCTCGTGGTCAAATGGGCATTGGTCGTTGGCATGTGTCCCTGCACATACTTCACATACAACAGCCACCTGCTGCACTTTTGAATCAGTCAAGGAATCAAGTTTCTTTGACATTGCTGCCATCTGAGTTGCTAAGGCTGTGATGGCATCCACCTCTAATACTCCGGCTACCTTTGGTTGACTCATCCTAGCAGTAGGCCATTGGTAGTTATTTGCAGCCATAACCTACAATAAATCAAGTGATTCCCCATAATTTTTAGCCATAAAAGATCCTCCCGCAGCTGCATCTAAACTAGATCAATTGTGAGATCCTAATCCATTGTAGAAGGTATTCAATTGCATCCATGGAAGGAATCCATGATATGGGCATCTCCGAAGCAAATCTTTAAATCTTTCCCAAGCTTCATACAATGATTCTCCATGGTGTTGTTCAAAGGTAGCAATTTCATTTCTCAATCTAGCAGACTTTGCAGGAGGGAAAAACTTTGCCAAAAATTTATGTGCTAAGTCTGACCATGTAGTGATGGATTCCGGTGGAAATGAGTGAAGCCAACTCTTAGCTTTGTCTCTCAAAGTGAACGGAAAAAGTCTAAGTCTCAAAGCATCATCCGTCACTCCAACAAATTTGAAAGTATCACATATCTCAATAAAGCTCAACAAATGCTCATTAGGGTTGTCATTAGCCAAACCCCCAAACTGTAACGAATTTTGCACCATTTGTATTGTTCCCGATTTGATTTCAAAGGCATTTGCAGTTATCGCCGGTCTTGTGATACTAGACTGTAAATCACTTATCTGCGGCGTTACATAGTCTCTTAATGCTTTTTGTTCCTCTGCCGCCATATTTTCTTGATTGTTAGAATCCCTGATTCTTTCTCTTCTTAGTCTTCGGGTATTTCTCTCGATCTCGGGATCGTAAGGAAATAACTCAAGACTTTGTGATCGGCGCATACAAATCAAGGGTACCTACACAATCAAGTAAATAAAAATTAAAAGCAAGTCTAAATTAAGATCAATTCAACTATAATCAATATTGGTAAAATTATTGTAAAATAATTCCCCGGCAACGGCGCCAAAAACTTGTTGCTCGATTTCGCAATCAATAAAACACGTGCAAGTATACGTGGTCCATAAGTAATATAAAATAAGTAAAGTGTCGAACCCACGAGGAATTATGTTAAATAATTACCAAATATCAATCGCATGTAAAATCAATCCAATTTAAACAATGACAATATGGTTTGTGTTTGTTATTGTTATTGATTAAAACTAAAATAAAGGTAATTTAGAAAACAATGTTTTACTAACACGGATAGAATTCAAGATAAAAAGGTCTAAGATTACAATTTCTCCCAACTCTTCATTTAAACATCATACTCTCTCTTGCTTGGATAATTAGAACATAAGAATTGTTATCCGAGAAATCACAAGTATATATAAGCCTCTCTCGATGGTCGAATACGTATTTCCTATTGTGGTGTATAGATATATTTCTATTCTACACACTAGCAAGAATCTCATATCAAGAACAATTAATAAGACACATGTCACGTAAAATCCCATTAACCATTCTATCAATTACCAACTTTCACAATAGAAATCATTAAGCAAAAATTCTCAATTGGATACATGTGGTATTTAGGTATATGTCTATCCTAAATACAATCAAATTATCAATCCTCAAGAATAATACATAAGACTCACGTCACATAATCTCATACATTAACCATAAAGAATATCTAATTTTCACATGAATTCATAAATAGGTCTCAACTTACACTTCCTCTCTCAATTTCATATAAGTTACCAAGGTAATTACGGGCCAAGCAATTAATCCTTAAGCAAAGGTTATGAACTCTAATTCATGTAATGACTAACTACCAATCAAAGAGAGAGCATTCAATTTAAACTACAAGTTGGGTTCCATTGCAATCTTAGAATGAAGAGTTTAGCTCATATTAAATCTCAATAACATCATAATCTGATTATAGTACATGGTTGAAGTTACAAAATAAGAAAGAAGAACTAAAACATATGAAGATACACCCTTTTGTGATAAGATTCCCGAATTGGTATGGTGTAGCTCTTCTTCTCTAATCCTTGCCCTCCTATTTCGTGCTCCTAGCCTCCTTGGTTGATGAAATTCTGATAATTTTTCCTTTTGTTCCTTTGTTCTTCTCTTTTTAGCTCCAAACCCTAGTTTTTCAATAATGTGTAACCAAGCTTGAATGATGCAATACCAACTCCCTGGATGCCTGATAATTCTCTTCTCTCTCCTCATATTCCCGCTCCTCAATTTCCTCCTCTAGTGCGCCACAAATGCAGAACAGACAAAGTAAGCCGCACCTGCAAAACGCCGTTCTCGCCCCGGCGAGAAAAACAACATGGGGAGCTCGCCCCGGCGAGGTTTTCAGCCTTGGAGGCTCGCCCCGGCGAGGAAAATGGCCTGGGGGCTCACCGCGGCGAGGTCTCATGTCCTGCAGAAATTACTCTTTTGCCCCTAGACTTGCTAAAAACCGCCACGGTCGTCCACAACTGTTCCCTGCACAACAAAAGCATAAAACAAGTAAATAGATACTACAAACACCTAAGGATAGCAAAGAATTGAGTTCAAAAGATAACTAATGCGTAGGTATAAAACCCACTCATCACATATTTAAATCCTTCTGTGTGAAGATATACTTCAGACTTTTATGGTCTGTGTATATCTCACATTTCTACCCATAGAGATAGTGCCTCCAAATCTTCAAAGCAAATACTATCACAACTAATTCCAAATTATGGGTTGGATATCTTTTTCATAATCCTTTAACTGTCGCGATGCATACGCAATGACCTTGCCATTTTGTATAAGCATACAGCCTAGTCCCTTGTGCGATGCATCGTTATACACCACAAAATTCCCTATATTATCTGGAAAAGATAACACATGTGTCATACTTAACCTCTTCTTCAATTCTTAAAAATTTTCTTCGCATTTCTCTGTCCAAATGAACTTAACTACTTTCCTTGTCAAGTTAGTCAACGGAGTGGCTATCTTGGAGAAATCTTGACTAATCGTCTATAATATCATGCCAATCCTAAGAAACTCCTTACTTCTGATGATGTCTTCGGCTGATCCCAATTTATCACAGCTTCTACCTTTGATGGATCTACCAAAAATTCGTCCTTGTCAATCACATGTCCAAGAAATTGTACATGCTCCAACCAAAATTCGCATTTTGAAAACTTCGCATACAACTTCTCTCTTCTTAATGCCTCTAATGTCACCCTCAAGTGTTCTACATGCTCTTCTTGGATTTTAGAATATACCAATATGTCATCGATGAATACTACCACAAACTTGTCTAAAAATGGCTTAAACACCCTATTCATTAAGTCCATAAACGTTGCAGGTGCATTAGTTAAACCAAATAACATTACCAGAAACTCGTAATAACCATATCGAGTTCTAAATGCCGTCTTCGGTATATCTTTCTTCCTCACCTTCAACTAATGATATCCACTTCACAAATCAATTTTTGAGAAATACTTAGCTCCTTTCAACTAGTCGAACAAATCATCAATTCTTAGCAACGGATACCTATTCTTAATAGTGACCTTATTCAACTCTCTATAATCAATGCAGAGTTGCATTGATCCATCCTTCTTCTTAACAAATAACACCAGTGCCCTCCACGGTGATACACTTGGTTGAATATACTTCTTATCCCATATTTCTTGCAGTTGAACCATCAACTCCTTCATCTCTACTAGAGCCATACGGTACGGGATTTCGATATAGAGGCAATCCCTGGTGCTAAATCGATCACAAATTCAATTTCTCGATCAGGCAAAAGTCTTGGCAAATCGTCTGGAAACACATCCGTAAAGTCTCTAACAACCGGTATCACCTTCAGCTTTACACCCACCTTCCGAGTATCGACTATGTAGGCTAAATATCCTACACATCCTTGTCTCAATAACCTCTTGGCCTGCATCATCGTCAGACAACTTGCTTGTCTAGGCGACTTGCTGCCATAAAATACTACCTTTGACTTCTTCGGAGTCATAAGGTTTACACATTTTTTCTAACAATTAATTATTGCCCCATGGTTAAACAACCAATCCATTCTTAGGATCACATCAAATTCCCCAAGTCGAATCGGAATCAAATCCACCGACATCACATGACCCTTAATATCTACACGATAATTTTTGTGTACAAACTTAACAGGAATCACTTCCCTATTCACAATTTCTATATTTAGAGGGTAACCTAACTCTTCTTGAAGCAATTTTAATTTTCTAGCAAATTCATCGGATATAAATGAACAAGTAGCACCCGAACCAAATAATATGTAAGCATTTATATAATTGATCGGAATGATACCTGACATCACATCCTTTGACTGCATAGTATCCTGCACTGTCATGTTGAATGTTTGGGCAGTTGGTCGATTTGATGGCGCTAGTCTGGTGATAGTCAGCTTGCCACTGTTGTTGTTACTACCTCTACCTCCACTAGCTTCGCCTGCTACTTTCTTAGGAAAATTGCGAGCAAAGTGATCCTTCGACCCGCAAGTGAAACATGTTCCCCACTTTGGGTTAAGGCAATTTGTCACGATATGACCTTCTTGACCATAGTTGTAACATACCCTTTTACCTTTCATGCACATTCCCACATGATTCTTCCTGCGGTTGCTACAAGCCTCTATTCTCTTCTTCTGATTCTCATGCTGATTCCCAGCAGTAATACTATCATTCCATCTCTTTTTTTTACCATTGCCACCATGACTACTTGATGCCTTATTATCACTCTTACTCTTCTTCTTCTTCTTCTTCTCTTGGTTGTATTTAGTTAGAGCATCGCTTCCTCCTTCTGCGATAATCACCTTTTCCAATACTGCTGCAAATGAACTAAGTTAAAACATCGAGACTCGACTATACATACATGGCTTCAGTCCCTACTCGAACCTCCTCGCTTTCCTCTCGTCAGTGTTGACTTGATATAGCCCAAACCTTGCAAATTTATTAAACTTGGTGGCATACTCGGGCACCGTCATCGTCCCTTGCTTTAACTCCAGAAATTAAATCTCCATCTGGTTCTACGAACTCGACGAAAAATACATCTTGAAAAACATCTCTTTAAACCTCTCCCAAGGAATTATCCCCTGACCACCTCGACACTTGTTCGTCTACTACCAATAACTAGCTTCTGCCTTCAGCATAAAAGTTGCGAAGGCAGTCTTTTGATCTTCGTTAACCCTAGCGACATAGAACACCTTCTCCATCTCCATAATCTAAGTTTGAAGTTTAACCGAATTCATAGATCATAGAAATTCTGGTGGTTCAACAGCCTTGATGCCCTTAAAAGTCATGGTCTGTGCCTGAGGTTGATTTGCAAACGCTCTTGTTAGCAAATTTACCAACTGTTGCACCGGGTAAGCATCAGCTTCGTTATTATTTGCAAACCCTCGAGGGTTTGTTGACGTGGTTGTCTTCTTCTTGGTGGCATCTTATTGTTTGAAAATTCACGCTATTAGATCATTATTCATTCACGTACAAAAACATTTAAGCTTATCTTAAACATTTTAAAATAACACGTAACATAACCAAGAAACTTTAATATTTATTCTTTTCTGCTTTGAAATATAACAGAGTTAGCATCATTGTTATTTACATCATCTATCCCAAAATAATAAAATTCCAAGATTACATCATCATATCCCATTAGTATATCAACATTTGGGATTTACATCTTATTAACTCTTATAGTTATTCACATATTACTTGTATACTCCCCTAGTAACCTGTAAGGACATTACACGTCGTACAGCTTCATTGCGCTCTTGCTCCATGATACGAATCATCGTCCTACGATCCATTATGTACCACGGGCAATCCTCAAATTGCACTAGATAATAAAAAACTCGATCCTAAGCTCTATCAAGCATCGTGTGAAAAACATACTCCATCTTATCAATTTTAGCCTTCTTTAACCGAACTTCATTCTTAACACGATCAACGCGTCGAGCAGCATTCATCCATGCATCTTTCGCTCTAGTTCTCTTTGCTAACTCCTCTCTCAAATCATCCTGTAAGTTCTCTTTCTCAGCCACCAACTGTCCCCTCTAATATTTGGTCTATGCCAACCTCTATTTAAGCTCTGCAACACGCGCAGTAAGATCTCGAACCACTGTTTCTTTTTGTTCTAGGACAGTTTGACGCTCTATAACTTGACCTTCTAACTCCTCGACACTATCCTGTAACTCTATGTTACGGTCATACACTTCATTAAACATCTCAGCTCCTAATGAGGAAAGTGGTATCTCATTAGGGTCCTCCTCTTCTTCCTCCTCTACCCCAATCTCCTCAGACGTTTCCTCCGAATCAAACTCAGGCTCAAACCTCGAACCCACAACAGTAATCAATGGAGATGGCTCCCTCGGTACTAACTGCTCCCAGATTGTGTGAATATCTCAAGACTCCTCCTTTCCAATCTGACTGGGATCTCCTATCTCAGTCATCTTTCCCTCAAAATATTTTAAGTTTTAATTATTATTCGATACTACTCGCGTGCACATAAGTTATTAACAAGTAAGCACATAAATCACTTAATTATTTCTCTTCAATGAATTTCTTAATTCATTCCTTAGAACTCGATAAGAGTTTTACCACCACTATATTTTCGATCTCCTATATGGTTATAGCCTAAGGTTTCCCCACCTATGGTTCATAACTCAAAGCTTTGATACCAATTTGTGAAACCCCTAAATCTGGGTATTTTAATCCCACAGATTTGGTGCTCACTATTCATCACATTCATATCTAACTACCCACAATAAAGGATAATAACAATAATAAATTTAATAAATAATACTCCCATTAGAGGCTTGCATAATTAATATGAAATCCCAAGTCATCTAACCTTTAATTATTACATCGTCAGCAAAAAAAATTATAATTATAATTAAATCTAATTACAAAATAAACTTCTTGAATGGAAAATAAACTAATCATCAACTACTTGTGCATTTTGGCCTTGGCCTTGCTTGAAGATGGCTCTTCAGGTTTCTCGTTCTTAGCTGAAATATTTTTATGCAAGAGTGAGCAAAGCAATTGCTCACTAGGATGATAATAAATATTAACAATATATGAATCATCAATGGATAAGCTTTAACTGAACACATAACTTTCTCTGAAAATAGCCAATGATACTCAAGAACTATAGGCTCAAGGAAAATTAGGCTTTTGAATCAATAACAGAAATCAAGGCCAAAAGTATAACGGAGGATCACAATACCGTGAACTATGTCCTAGGTGGGAGCTGTCGTTTAACACTCCTAAATTAATCTCACTTTCTCCTCACAAATTCAACAATTAGCATAGTAGTAAGCGAGGATCGATCCCACAGGAAGTACGTGTTTAAAATCTATTCTATAATAAAAGATAGGGGTTTTAAATATCAATTATCTAGCTAAGAAAAATCAAGTAATAAGCTTAACCAAGAAATAAACAAGTTCAATTCTTTAGTTTGGATCCATCAAATTATAGTAATTAATCAGCCAAGTTATTATTATTTACCCTTCAATGAAACGTTTAGCGCTAGATAACAATAAGCTCTGCTATCTGAAATTTTTCTTAGATATTCACTGAATAAAATAAGCTCTTTACCATATTCTAACTATCATATAACCTAAAACAAGCTCTTCAGATTTAATATGACAACAGCATTAATGACTAGAGAATTAGGCAAATTTAAGCAATAAACACACAAGCTCGATTTATTTAACTTGCTTTCTAATAACCTTAGTAATAATCAAAAATTCTGACACAACCAATATTACTAATTGCTACTGGTGACAAGGAATACTATCAATTACACGTAATATTACTCCTTAATCTAGCAGATGTTAATGATCAAACTAATCCAATTAGCCATATTAAATTAATGAAATCAGTTAGCATGCAAACAATTGAAATAGATTTTCAGAATAAGTTTCATGCAAGAAGGAATAAAGAATAAAACTTGATTAATCAATTACTAGTAAATAAGGTTTCACCTCCCTTTAGAACTGAAAGTAAGAGTTTAGCCCGACATGCCTTCAATCTCCTCCAATTAGGGTTACAATTGTAGTTGTCAAGATGTGTTCTAATATCTAACTAAAAACATCTATTTATAGTTCTAAGATAATATCCTAAGTCTCTAAGAATTAAAAATCAAATTCGGAGTAGAAATCCTCAAAATTCCAAAAAGTCGACGCGAGTCAACTCTAGTCAACGCCGACCAACCTCGCCGGGGCGCCAATTTTGTACTAATTTTCCTCGTCGGGGCGAACTCGCGCCAGGGAGAAGAATTTGTTCATGATTTCTCGCCGGGGTGAGAAATTCCGGAAAAGTCTGGGTCGGGGCGGATTCAGCGCGCACTGGGGCGAAAATGGGCAGAGGCTTCCTCGTCGGGGCGAGAAACTTCAGGCCAAAATCCTCGCTGGGGTGAGAATACCAATTTTCGAATTTTTCGTCTTTTTCTCATTTTAGCTCCGATTTTCCATCTTTCTCCACTTTTGACTTTGAATCCTCCTGAAATCAATAAACAACCTAATAAATGCATATACACAATAAAACATGCAATAAACTAAATATATAGGAATGAAAATAAATGAATATTATGCACTTATCAAATTCCTCCACACTTAGTCTTTACACGTCCTCTTGTAAACTAAAACAAATTAAAGGCTATATTGAAATCATTTGAATTCTATTTAACCAAACTCCCAAAGGTTTAAATTTAATTACCATCCATGAACATTAACACCAATCAACAGAAATTTGACTAATACTTTATCAATCAACTAATAACAATAACCTCATCGTTCTCCACTAAACATCTCTAAATCAATTCGGAATCACATAAGCATCTCCTATGATTTACACAGACACTCAACTTAGTTAGTATGGAACAACAATCATGCATACTGACTCAAACCCAGAACATGTTTTTTTTCATTTTTTTTTCTTCATTCAGGTCAATGCATTTTATGTTCCATTTCACCTTTCTCATTCTTTTATTAAGTGAGTGTATTTTATGCTCCATCTCACTTTTTTTCTCACCAACGAGTGCGTTTTACGCTCCATCTCGTTGCATGTGTTTATGGGTGAGTGCGTTTTACGCTCCATCTCAACCCACCACATGTTTTCCTTTTGAGACAATTTTTTTTCATTTTTTTTCAATTCTTTTTCAAATTTCCACTTTTTTCACATGGTCCTGCAGACAAGATAAACAGTTAAACAGTTCTAACTCATGAAATCAGCGCACAAAGTCAACTCCATAAATAACTTAGTCAAGTAAACATGTATCTCATACTCAAGTACTCATGTAATACCAATTCAATCTAAATCAGTCAACTATGGGTCCTAACTCAATTATCATCATTTATCAATTAATTCAGCATCAAATAAATTCTATCAATGACATCAATCCTCATTCTAAAACCAAAAACCTTTGAAAACTTAGCCAAACACAATCATTAAGCCAAATTTTTTTTTTAGAGAATTTTCAATTTTTTCACAAAATAACTCAGATTAGATCATAAATTCCTAGAGTAAACCTAAACCCCTCCCTCATACTCAAACCTTACATTGTCCCCAATGTAAGACAATCATGCAAAGACGAAGGTAACTACTAGCTAACATGAAAATAACAAACTAAAAAGTAAAGGGATAGAAAAATCAAATCTGAGATATTGGGTTGCCTCCCAAGCAACTGCCCTTGTTTATTGTCATTGGCTCGACATCCTCTCTCTTTCTTCATTCCACATCCAATGGATCCTCGAGATTCATCACCTCAATATTTTCCACTTAAAAACCTTCATGAAAGGGTTTCAACATGTGTCCATTCACCTTAAAAACTTTTCCTGTACTTGGGCTCTGAATTTCAATTACACCGTGAAGAAAAATGTTAGTAATAACAAAAGGTCCTACCCATCTAGATCTTAACTTACCCGAAAATAATTTGAGCCTGGAATGGTAAAGGAGAACTTTTTGTCCTACAATAAAGTTCTTTCGCATGAGCCTGCTATTATGAAAAGCTTTTGTCTTCTCCTTGTAGATCTTAGAATTCTCATAAGTATTATTCCTTAATTCTTCCAATTCCTGCAACTGTAGCTTCCGTTGTTCACCAGCCTTGTCCATCTCTATATTACATTGCTTGATTGCCCAAAAAGCTTTATGTTCTAGTTCAACAGGTAAGTGACATGGTTTCCCATATACTATCCTGTAAGGTGACATGCCGATCGGAGTTTTGTATGTCGTCTTGTAAGCCCAAAGTGCATCTTCTAACCGCAAACTCCAATCCTTCTTGTTAGGGTTGACCACTTTCTATAAAATGGACTTGATCTCTCTATTGGAAACCTCAGCTTGGCCATTACTTTGGGGATTGTAGGATGTAGAAACTTTATGTAGAACATTATATTTCTTTAATAGCGCAGCTAGCAACCTATTAAAAAATGCGTACCCCTATTACTCATAATGGCCCTTGGTGTTCCAAACCTGCAAAATATGTTAGTCTTAACAAAATCTACAACAGTTTAAAGTCGTCAGCCCTGGTGGCTTTTGCTCCCACCCATTTAGAGATATAATCAATGGCTAACAAGATATACAAATTACCAAAAGAAACAGGAAAAGGACCCATAAAATCAATACCCCAAACATCAAAAATTTCAACAACTAAGATAGGAGTTTGTGGCATTTGATTTCTATACGTTATGTTACCGATTCTTTGGCAATTCTCACATGCTTTACAAAATAGGAAAGAGTCTTTGAATAGGTTAGGCCAATAAAAACCACTCTCCAAAACCTTATGAGCAGTCTTCTTAGGTTCAAAGTGTCCTCCACAAGCATATAAGTGACAAAAAGTAAGAATAAATAGGAATTCATGGTCGGGTACACATCTCCTAATAATTTGGTCAGAGCAAAATTTTCATAAATATGGGTCATCCCATACATAATATTTATTATCGCTCTTGAGTTTTTCTTTTTAGGCTTTAGAATAACCATCAGGTATATGTTTATTAATAAGGTAATTGACAATGTTTGCAAACCAAGGTAATGTTGTATTAATTTTAAACAAATACTCATCTGGAAAAGAATCCTGTAACGGTAGTGCATCTTTAATCCGCAACAGTCTACTCAAGTGATCTACTACCACGTTTTCAGCTCCCTTTTTGTTCTTGATCTCTAGATTGAACTCTTGTAACAACAAAATCTACCGTATGATTCGAGGCTTTGAGTCCTTCTTTGTCAACAAGTACCTAAGAGCAGCATGATCAAAATAGATAATCACTTTAGTACCAAGTAAATAGGATCTAAACTTGTCTAAAGCAAATACAATTGATAAAAACTCTTTTTCAGTTGTAGAGTAATTGATTTGAGCAGCATTTAATATCCTAGAAGCATAGTATATGGCATGTAAAACTTTGTTAACCCTTTGCCCTAAAACAGCTCCGACTGCATTGTTGCTAGCATCACACATGAACTCAAAAGGCAAGTTCTAGTTAGGTGGTTGGATGATAGGTGTTGAGGTTAAAAACTTCTTCAATGTGTCAAATGCTTCCTTGCACTCATTAGTAAATTGGAACTGCACATCTTTTTGCAGTAACTTACACAGGGGCAAAGCTAGCTTGGAAAGTCCTTGATAAATCTTCTATAGAAACCTGCATGGCCAAGAAAAAATCGAATCTCCTGTACATTTGCAGGGTAAGGCAAAGCAGTAATTATCTCTATTTTAACTTTATCAACTTCTAATCCCTTAGCAGATACTACATGACCAAGTACTATACCTTGTTCTACCATAAAGTGACATTTTTTCCAATTTGAAACAAGGTTAGTTTCCAAACATCTGTCAAGTACTTTAGTTAAGTTATCTAAACATGCATCTAACGAGTCACCATGGATTGTAAAGTCATCCATAAAAACCTCTATACAGCTTTCAAGAAGATCAAAAAATATACTTACCATGCACCTTTGAAAGGTACCTGGCGCATTGCATAGTCCAAAAGACATCCTCTGATGAGTAAATGTACCGAAGGGCATGTGAAGGTAGTCTTGTCTTAATCTTCTGGGGCAATTACAATCTGGTTGTAACCTGAAAATTCATCTAGAAAATAATAGTAAGTATGGCCAGCCAATCTTTCTAACATTTGATCAATAAAGGGAAGAGTGAAATGGTCCTTTCTAGTGATTGCATTTAGTTTTCTATAGTCAATACAGACTCTCCACCCCATTTGCATCCTTGTTGGCACCAACTCATTGTTATCATTTTGAACGACAGTGATCCCAGATTTCTTAGGAACGACCTGGACTGGACTCACCCATTGGATATCTGAGATTGGGTAGATAATACCTGCATCTACCAACTTTAAAACTTCGTTCTTTACTACCTCCATCATGGGTGGGTTCAATCTCCTTTGAGCATCTCTGGTGGGTCTCGCTCCTTCTTCCAATAGGATTCTATATATACAAACAGCTGGGCTTATTCCCTTCATATATGTAATTGTCCATCTAAAGACTATTTTGTGATCCTTTAGAATCCGTAGCAATTTCTCCTCTTGTGTTTGGGTCAAATTATTAGCAATTATTACAAGTAATGTGTCATTCTCCCCAAGATATGCATACTTCAAATGGACTGGAAGAGGTTTCAACTCCAAAATAAGTGTTAGGTTTGTATATAGCGCGAACATGCAATCAAATTACATAAATAGTGCGGAAGCGCGATAAAATCGGATTTTAAAATTTTATACAAACCATCACCAAGATCAATCTATGTGCTCAATTAACGATATAAACGAAAGATAAAGAGAATAAGAATTATACCCTCGTTGAACAAAGCTTCCTCGGGTACAAGTTCAACTCCTAGTCCTTCGTGTTCTCCTCGAATGCTACGGTGTGATTCCTTCCTTTGATCAACGTTAGCCACCCAAGTGTTTGGCCTCTAGAGGTGATCCACCAAAGAAGAACAAGTATTCAAGAAGTTGGGTATTTGGCAAAACCCTAGTTTCTATCTCTATAGAAATTGTAAGTACTCTCCACAATCTAATGCAAGAGTGTGTAACCCTAATCTATGAGAAGACCCCTCTTATTTATAGATGTAGGAATAACCCTTCCCTAAACTATTTAGGATTAGGGTTTGTATTATAATTAAACTCCTTTAATTAATAATGCTCCTAATCCAATTAGGAATCCATGGGAGAGTACTTCTATTAATTAATTCCCCAATCCCTATTAGGAATTAAATAATAGTAAAAGTAATAATTAATAATAAGACTCCTCTTATTAATTTATATTTAATATTTCCAAAATATTAAATAATAAATATTAAGCTATTTAATTTATTCTATCTCCATAGAGTAAATTAAATACACTTAACTTATTATTACAATTATGCCATTTACTTCTTAAATAAATATTTTCATTTTGCGGTGTGACCCTTTAGGTTCTCCATATTAAACCGGTTGTGAATAAATCAATTAGAACAATTCTAATCTTATTTAAATAAATAAATTAAACTATTTAATTCATTTAAATAAATAATATTTATTCTACAATAAGGGTAAGCCCCCTTAGCGATCAACGACTTTCCAGATAATATAGATTTCAACATTAATCACAAAAGAACCTTTGAGTAAATAGTTACCGTACAATTCAATCCTTCTACCATACAATGTCCCAATTAAATATAAGACATGGATTTACTGTCAAGTCTTATTTTATTTAATTATATGTATTTCGATTCCCAAATGCACAACTCTAAATAATGCAAATTAGAAACTCCTTTCTAATTTCATTCTGCCTTGGCCAAGGACTACTGAGTTATCATTTATCGAATCACATAGGACATTCACATATTTTACTAGACGAGGTAGATTCTTTGTTGGTCATTCACCTATCTCCATGTATAACTAATTATACCCAATCATACCCTTTGATATACCCACAAGGTCTTAAGGGACATGTCAAAGTATAACTCATCATACACAAGATACTATGATGATCTCAAGTCCAAGGATCACTTGTACTACTATCACTTTAGGAATTCCTATTGACAGGCGAG
This sequence comes from Aralia elata, assembly GCA_034770075.1. Classification (NCBI taxonomy): domain Eukaryota; kingdom Viridiplantae; phylum Streptophyta; class Magnoliopsida; order Apiales; family Araliaceae; genus Aralia; species Aralia elata. The sequence continues at coordinate 26,697,395 of CM068388.1, read as the reverse complement.
TAAAACTCCATTAGGTATTCCTTAGCGAGTCACGTTCAGTGAACTTATTCTCCAATAAGCACCTACATACTTGCTTTAGTGTCTCCACACAAATGATTATGAGATCAATCATCCTCTACCTAAGAGCAAGCAACGTATGTACTAATCTATCCGGATTCACTAATCCCCTATTTAGTAATCCAACGATTAGGAACAATTTTAGTTTGTGAGCTATCTTGAATTTAGATCTCATTAGCATGATCACCATCATGATTCTAAAAGCATTGCTCAAAACTATGGGTTTATCACATTTAATATAACAGCACCATGTAGATAATATAAAATGCCTTTTGAGAAAATTAATTCTTTATTAATAAATGAATAAGATTACAAAGTATATGCTACATCATATCGTATATGCTACATGGCTTGTGTGCATACTACTTTCAATAAGTGCCTGTGTAACAGAAGGTAATAACTTAGTATGAGACATAGGTAACTGAATGGATAATACTACCCCTTTATCTGCGATTTTTGGCAAAGAATGTAGTACTGCCACAATTTCCTTTAACTCTTATTCTTGATCGTCATATCCTTCTTTTCCTAACTCCATGCTATTTGTGATGGCAACCTCCAAGCTATCCTTGTGCAAATGGTCAAAAGATTGTTGTACTAAAGCATCAAACACATCAATAGCATAAACAGGATTAATGTCACTAGGGTACCTCAATGCCTCATATATATTAAATTGAATCTTTTTACCATCAAAATCCATAGTGAGAGTCCCGTTGTGAACATCATTGTTCTTGCCGTTTTCAAGAATGGTCTCCCTAGCAAGATGTGAGTCGGATTTGAGGATTTATCGTCCTCCATGTTTACTATATAGAAATCCACAGGAAAAATCAGCTCATTCACCTGTACCAATACATCCTCAATTACCTATTTGGGGTAAGTGTTAGTTCTATCAGCCAATTGTATGATAATTCCAATTTGCTTAAGAGGTCCTAGATTTAGAGAAGCAAAAATAGATAATGGCATGACATTTATGGATGCTCCTAAATCTAGCATAGCTTTTTCAAATCTGATGTTGCCTATTTAACAGGAAATGGTAAACATTCCTGGATCTTTACATTTTGGGGGTATTTTTCTTTATAATACTGCAGATACATTTTCTCCTACAATAATCCTTTCATCATCATTTAACTTTTTTTTGTTAGTGCACAATTCTTTTAAAAATTTTGCGTACCTGGGCACTTGTTTGATTGCATCAATTAAAGGAATGTTTACCTCAACCTTTCTAAAAGTCTCAAGAATCTCCTTTTCTTGTTTATCTTTCCACGAGGTTCTAGGTTTCTTGGGTGGAAAAGGTAAAACATTAGTCTTCAAAGGAACAAATGGGTTAAGAGTTACCTGAGGTATCGCAGTTTTTTCCTTGGTTCTTTCTTCATCAAATTCTGCAGTAGCTTGAGGAGTTACTGTAAGTTTGCAAAATCACAATCTAATTGTTCTACGCAACGAAAAATGGAAATTAAAATTTTTGCAATTTACCCATGAATCACCTTATGCATAACTATTAATTGATGAAGATTAACAAGAGATAATACCTTTGATGATTCAACTCTTGAGCCGCTACAAGATCTACTCCTCTCTTGATTTCTTCAAGCTCCTCCAATCTTCAATCCTTGGATCAAACTCAAGCTACAAAGGTATGTAGCACTCTAAAGGTGATCCACCAAGAAATGATTAATTAAGAAACAAATTATGATTTCCTAGAAATCAAGGATGGCTAATCCAAATAGTTCTTTCTTTTCTAACTCTTAAGAAATCCAAGAACAACAATTATTGATTTATTTCTAATCTCTATTAGGGTTCATCTCATGATCTCCACCAAATCAATAATGCAAGCATTCAACCTATTTTCTTCCTTTCATCTGATAATGCTTGTTGTATACTTACAAGTATACATATTCTCCTAACCCACATATAGGCTTCATTTCACACATAACACATGTTACTTGTTTAATCAACATTAAGCAAGTAACACATATTAATCTAGAAATTGAATTTCACTTGAATTTGCATTTCATTTGCATTTGCATTTGTAGGAGCATTTATTACAACTAAACTCTTTAGCAATAAATGTATTAATTCAATTCCCAAACTAATTAGGAATTAAATAATAATAATAAGATTTCTCTTATTAATTTATAATTCAATATTTCTCCAAATATATCATTATAAATATTAAGCTATTCAATTTATTATACTAATAAATTAAATACTTAATTTATTATCATTAAGCCAATTGTTTCTAAATAATATATTTCCTTTTTGCGGTGTGACCCTTTAGGTTCAATATTATGTCGGTCGTAGAATAAATAAATTAGAACTATTCTAATATTATTTACAATGAATTAAACTCCTTTAATTCATATATAAATAAATAATATTTATTCTACATCATGAGTGACACCTTCTGATAATGTATCATGACTATCCGTATAATATGAAATCAACGTTTAATCACATAGAACCTATTCAGCAGTAGGGGGGGGGGGCGTTTGCCGTACAATTCAATCCTTCTCTACCACCATACAATGTCCTGATTAAATATAAGACATGGAATTACTGACAAGTCTTATTTTATTTAATCATATGCATTTCGATTTAAGAATGCACAACTCTGATTAATGTAAATTAGAAACTCCTTTCTAATTTTCATTCAACCCTGGCCAGGGATTTCTGAGTTGTCATTTATCAAATCGCATAGGACATTCTCTCTCTTTATTAGAAGTGGTAGATCCTTTGTCGATCATTCACCTACCTCCGTGTATACTTTATTATACCCGTACATACCCTATGACATATCCTAAGGTATTAAGGAATATGACAAAGTATTACTTAACATATACAAGGTACTATGATGATCTCAAGTCCAAGGATTACTTGTACAACTATCACTTAAGGACTTCCCTATTGACAGGTGAATAAAACTCCATTAGGGTTCTTTAAGCGAGTCACGTTCAGTGAACTTATTCTCCAATAAGCACCTACATACTTGCTTTAGTGTCTCCACACAAATAATTATGAGATCAATCATCATCTTTTAAAGATCAAGCATAGTATGTACTAATCTATCCGGATTAGTAATCCCAATATTAGTGATCCAACGATTAGGAACATTTTAGTTTTGAGCTTTCTTGAATTTAGATTTCACTTGCATGATCTCATCATGATTCTAAAAGCATTGCTCGAAAACTATGGGTTCATCACATTTATTAATTCAACCAATTAACATGGATAAAATATGCCTTTTATTCTATTATTAATATTTGAATAAAATTACAAAGTAAATACTTATTACATCAAATCTAATTGGCTTGAGGGCATATTACTTTCAATCTCCCACTTGCACTAAAGCCAATCACCTTGGTATCTAATACCCATTTTATTGAAATGGCGATTGAATTGATCTTGCGATAATGCTTTAGTAAATGGATCTGCAATGTTGTTCTGAGAGTCCACTCTTTCTAAGGTGATATCTCCCCTTTCAATAATTTCTCTAATTAAATGAAATCTCCGCAATACATGTTTGGATTTCTGATGAGACCTGGGTTCCTTAGCTTGTGCAACAGCTCCAGTGTTGTCACAATGAACCGGAACGGGTCCAGTAATGCTAGGAACTACCCCGAGTTCAGAAATGAACTTCTTCATCCAAACAGCTTCCTTTGCAGCTTCACTTGCAGCTATATACTCTGCCTCTGTCACTGAGTCAGCAACTGTTTGATGTTTGGAACTCTTCCAACTCACTACTCCACCGTTTAAGGTAAATACATACCCTGACATGGATTTACTGTCATCTTGGTCAGTTTGAAAACTTGATTCTGTAAAGCCCTCTAGTTTCAAATCAGACCCACCATATAATAGAAACACATCTTTAGTTCTTCTTAAGTACTTCAAGATGTTTTTCACAGCTTTCCAGTGTTCTTCTCCAGGATTAGACTGATATCTACTTGTTACACTAAGTGCATAATCAACATCTGGTCTGGTACATATCATTCCATACATTATGGATCCTATTGCCGAAGTATAAGGTATTTGATTCATGCGTTCTCTCTCTTCAGGTGTCTTTGGGGACAATTTCTTAGAGAGATTTACTCCATGACTCATCGATATGAGCCCTCTCTTGGAGTCTTGCATGATAAACCTCTTTAGCATCGAATCAATGTATGCACCTTGGATCAAGCCGAGCATCCTCTTTGATCTATCTCTATAGATCTTTATCCCCAATATGTAGGATGCTTCTCCCAAGTCCTTCATGGAGAAGTGTTTAGATAACCAAATTTTAACTGATTGAAGCATCGGTATGTCATTCCCTATAAGTAATATATCATCAACATATAATACCAGGAATGTCACAGCACTCCCACTAACTTTCTTGTACACACATGGTTCATCCTCATTTTTGATAAAACCAAACTCTTTGATTGTCTCATCAAAACGGATGTTCTAACTTCAAGAAGCTTGCTTCAATCCATAAATGGATCTTTGTAACTTACATGCTTGATTTATTCCAACCTTTGAAACAAAACCCTCTGGCTGTATTATATATACATCCTCATCTAGTTTCCCATTGAGGAAGGCCATTTTCACGTCCATTTGCCAGATTTCGTAGTCATAGTAAGCTGCAATCGCAAGCAAAATCCAGATGGACTTGAGCATGGCTACTAGTGAGAATGTTTCATCGTAGTCAACTCCTTGTCTTTGTTTGAAACCTTTTACAACCAGTCTGGCCTTATAGGTCTCCACCTTGCCATCTGCTCCAGTCTTTTTCTTATAGGCACAATGCCTTTAGGTGGAGTAACCAAAGTCCATACTTAGTTTTCATACATGGAGTCCATTTCGGATTTCATGGCTATTTGCCATTTCTCAGAGTGTTTACTACTCATATCCTCATCGTATGTTACTGGATCATCATCAGTTATAATGCGTACCTCATCATCATCTTCTATGATGAGTGTATACCTTTTAGGTATTTTCGGCACTCTTCTAGATTTACGACTTGGTTGTGGTACAGAAGTTATATCTACTTGAACATGTTTATCCACTTGATCTGTAGTGATTTGTGGTTCTTGAATTTCTTCAAGATCTATTTTCCTCCCATTAGCCCCTTCAAGGATAAACTCCTTTTCCAGGAAGGTAGCGTGTTTGGCAACAAACACCTTTTGCTCGGTAGGATTATAGAAATAATATCCTAAACTTTCTTTAGGATACCCCACAAATTTGCACTTGTCAGATCTAGCCTCAAGTTTGTCGCTTTGTAACTTCTTTACATAAGCGTTACAACCCCAAATTTTAACATGCTTAAGACTGGGTTTCCTCCCTGTCCACATCTCATATGGAGTCTTGGGGACGAATTTTGAGGGAATCTTGTTTAGTAGATATGCAGCCGTTTCTAGGGCATAACCCCAGAATGATATTGGAAGGTCGGTGAAACTCATCATGGACCGCACCATGTCTAACAAGGTACGATTCCTTCTTTCAAATACACCATTTAATTGTGGCGTACCAGGAGGCATCCATTGAGAGAGAATACCATTTTCTTTGAGATGATTAAGAAACTCATTGCTTAAGTATTCTCCTCCTCGATCTGATCGAAGAATCTTAACACTTTTGCCAGTTTGTTTCTCTATTTCACTTCTGAATTCTTTGAACTTTTCAAATGATTCGGATTTGTATTTCATTAAATACACATATCCAAATCTTGAATGATCATCAGTGAATGTAATGAAATACGAATACCCTCCTCTAGCATCTGTTGTCATAGGTCCACATACATCTGTGTGTACCAACTCTAACAACCCTGCAACTCTTTCTCCATGTCCACTAAATGGAGATTTAGTCATTTTACCCATGAGACATGATTCACAAGTTGGATATGATTCAAAATCGAAAGGTTATAAAAGACCATCAATATGCAACTTGTTTAATCTTGTTTCATTGATGTGACCGAGTCTACAGTGCCAAATGAAAGTATGATTTACTTCATCTCTTTTTCTTTTACAAGTTTGTTCAATTTGAAAAATATTTTCATGTAAGTCAAGTAAGTAAAGTCCATCAATTAATCTACCAGTTCCAAACAAAACATTATTATTATAAATAGAACAACCATTGTTCTTAAATATAACATCGAATCCTTCTTTGTCCAACACAGAAATAGATATAATGTTTCTAATGAGAACAGGTACATAATAATAATTTATTAAATTGATAGATTTTCCCATAGGCAGTGCTAAACAATAAGTCCACACAGCTAATGCATCAACCTTTGCTCCATTTCCCACTCGTAGAGTTACTTCTCCTTTGTTTAGCTTTCTACTTCTGCTTATTCCCTGCAAAGAATTGCATATGTGAGATCCACAGCCGGTATCCAATACCCAAGTAGAATTTTGACTTACAGAAAGATTTATTTCAATTATGAACAAACCTGTATCTATAGCTGAAGCTTCAACAAGCTTTTTCTGCTTTGCCTCTGCAAGGTAATCGTTGCAGTTTCTTTTCCAATGTTCAGGCTTATTGCAGTGAAAGCAAACTCCTTTGCTATCCGCATTAGTTTTATTCTTATTACCTTTATCAGTTACCTTTCCTTTTGCCTTCTTAGAATTTTTCTTCTTTGCAGAAAATCCTTTGGGCCACTTCCTTTTCTTGGAAGATTCACCTATCAGTAAGACTTGGTCATTCTTGGAAGGAAAGTGACTCTCTGCAGTTTTCAACATGTTAAGCAATTCAGGCAAGCTTACATCAAGCTTGTTCATGTAAAAATTCACAACAAATTATGAGTAGGAGTCCGGGAGTGACTGCAAGATCAAATCTTGGCTCAACTCTCTATCCATTACAAAACCCAGTTGTCCCAATTGTTCAATCAAATTGATCATTTTGAGGACATGTGCCTGTACTGTAGGGCCATCGGTCATTCTAGATCGAAAGAGCTCCTTAGATATCTCATATCTTGCATACCTACTTTGTTCACCATACAACTCTTGCAGGTGAAGCAATATAGCAGGTGCATCCATTTTCTCATGTTAACGTTGTAACTCGTTACTCATGGATGCGAGCATGATGCATTGAGCTACCATAGCATCATCTTGCCACTTTTTAAAAGTAGCAATCTCTTCCTCAGATGCAGTTTCTGCAACAGTTGCAGGAACAGGCGAATTAAGGACATAAGATAATATTTCAGCGGTGAGAACAATTCTCAAATTTCTTAACCAATCCGTGTAGTTTGGTCCGGTTAGTTTATTAGCATCCAATATGCTCTGCAGTGATAGTGAATGGGCCATTGTAAAATTCTGAAAATAAATTTGTGATTAAAACAACATTAGCATGCATTCAATTTATTAAACACCAATTTAATATAGGTATTTATTAAAAGGTGTCTCCCACTATTTTATTCAAACTATATGACCCTCCACATATAGTTCGACAAATTTTTGAAAAATCTGTTTAGTTAGTAAGGATCCTATTGACATAAATATACAGCCTTGTGTGTGCACAACAAACCATATATTTATTCAAAGGGTAGACAACTCTTGTCAATTATATCAACTATGTAACTCTTTGTATTTTGCCTCTTAGATTATAATAGTCAAGTGTGTGCACATCCGAACTAAAATAATCCAAGTTAAGTTTCACCTAGCATTTTCATATAAGCGAATAGAAAAATATAGTCCTTGTGTGTGCACAACAAAACTAGTATTGTTCAATTCCTTATAAAATATTTTTAATGTAATAAAGCTAACATCTTAAAATTTTAATATGAGCCTTGTGTGTGCACAACAAACTAATATTAAATAATAAATACTCTATTGCTTTATCATGCTAGAAAGCTACGTTTGATATTTTTGAAATACCTTTAAACGTATTCAACTTAATATTTTGAAATGAGGGTTTTGTTATTAATGGTCTCATCTTGTTTAGCGCGCATGCAAGTATATATATATAAATACGCGCCATATTAAACATTCATCAACATGAATAATAATATATTTAATATATATATTATAAGCATGCATTCATAGAATACTATATTCTATATGGGATGATTATGGACTTAATCTAATTTGATTCACTCGAGCCACCGAGTAAATCAATAGGTCAAACCTAGAGTGCAAGAATAAATTTGAATATAACTATTACATTCAACCCAGGCTTCATTACAAATGGGTCTTCAATGCTCCTGTTCTTCGGTTCCAATTTCTTGAGTAACTTTACAAAATCCAATTACACTCTATTTTAACAAAATAGAAACCTTGATCAACAGTCAAAGGGAAGTACATAGAAAAGAGATAGAAATTACATTTAGAAATTTAGATAGGCGAGGTACGCAGACCCCATTATGAATAAAACCATTCATTCAAGCATCCATTCAAATTAAATCCAATCACATTGGTCAATAGTCCTTAATCATCCCCTATATATCAACATATATAAAACCATTCATCTCATGAATAAATAAACATTCAATATATAATTGATATCATTTAATGGGCAATTGACTAGTAGAAATTCAAAATCCAATTAAAATAAACTTCTTTATTTTAATCCATTCCAAATTAATATAAACTCCTTTATAAAAATTTAGAATCTTTGTTCAAAATTGAAATCCAATATTAATTAAAATAAACTTCTTTATTTTAAACTAATTCCAAGTCCAAAATAAACATCTTTATTTTTAACATTGAAATTTTAAAATTGGAAAATCAACAAATAAAAAAAAAATTATATATGAACAGTGCCATGAACAATGCCGGTGAACAGTTCCCAGTGAACAGTTCCCGGTGAACAGTTTTTTTTTTTTTTATTTTGATGTTTTTCAAAAAAAAACATAATTTCATACTAACAATTATACCCAAAAAAATTATTCTAAACACATATCAACATATATATGATTGACACAATTAATAGTACGCATAAGGATGGCTCTTGATACCACTGTAAGTTTGCAAAATCACAATCTAATTGTAATACGCAACGGAAAATGGAAATTAAAATTTTTGCAACTTACCCATGAATCACCTTATGCATAACTATTAATTGATGAAGATTAACAAGAGATAATACCTTTGATGATTCAACTCTTGAGCCGCTACAAGATCTACTCCTCTCTTGATTTCTTCAAGCTCCTCCAATCTTCAATCCTTGGATCAAACTCAAGCTACAAAGGTATGTAGCACTCTAAAGGTGATCCACCAAGAAATGATTAATGAAGAAACAAATTATGATTTCCTAGAAATCAAGGATGGCTAATCCAAATAGTTCTTTCTTTTCTAACTCTTAAGAAATCCAAGAACAACAATTATTGATTTATTTCTAATCTCTATTAGGGTTCATCTCATGATCTCCACCAAATCAATAATGCAAGCATTCAACCTATTTTCTTCCTTTCATCTGATAATGCTTGTTGTATACTTACAAGTATACATATTCTCCTAACCCACATATAGGCTTCATTTCACACATAACACATGTTACTTGTTTAATCAACATTAAGCAAGTAACACATATTAATCTAGAAATTGAATTTCACTTGCATTTGCATTTGTAATAGCATTTATTACAACTAAACTCTTTAGCAATAAATGTATTAATTCAATTCCCAAACTAATTAGGAATTAAATAATAATAATAATAAGATTTCTCTTATTAATTTATAATTCAATATTTCTCCAAATATATCATTATAAATATTAAGCTATTCAATTTATTATACTAATAAATTAAATACTTAATTTATTATCATTAAGCCAATTGTTTCTAAATAATATATTTCCTTTTTGCGGTGTGACCCTTTAGGTTCAATATTATGTCGGTCGTAGAATAAATAAATTAGAACTATTCTAATATTATTTACAATGAATTAAACTCCTTTAATTCATATATAAATAAATAATATTTATTCTACATCATGAGTGACACCTTACGATAATGTATCATGACTATCCGTATAATATGAAATCAACGTTTAATCACATAGAACCTATTCAGTAGTAGTTACCGTACAATTCAATCCTTCTACCATACAATGTCCCGATTAAATATAAGACATGGATTTACTGACAAGTCTTATTTTATTTAATCATATGCATTTCGATTTAAGAATGCACAACTCTGATTAATGTAAATTAGAAACTCCTTTCTAATTTTCATTCAACCCTGGCTAGGGATTTCTGAGTTATCATTTATCAAATCGCATAGGACATTCTCTCTCTTTATTAGAAGTGGTAGATCCTTTGTCGATCATTCACCTACCTCCGTGTATACTTTATTATACCCGTACATACCCTATGACATACCCTAAGGTATTAAAGAATATGACAAAGTATAACTTAACATACACAAGGTACTATGATGATCTCAAGTCCAAGGATTACTTGTACAACTATCACTTAAGGACTTCCCTATTGACAGGTGAATAAAACTTCATTAGGGTTCTTTAAGCGAGTCACGTTTAGTGAACTTATTCTCCAATAAGCACCTACATACTTACTTTAGTGTCTCCGCACAAATAATTATGAGATCAATCATCATCTTCTAAAGATCAAGCATAGTATGTACTAATCTATCCGGATTAGTAATCCCAATATTAGTGATCCAACGATTAGGAACATTTTAGTTTTGAGCTTTCTTGAATTTAGATTTCACTAGCATGATCTCATCATGATTCTAAAAGCATTGCTCGAAAACTATGGGTTCATCACATTTATTAATTCAACCAATTAACATGGATAAAATATGCATTTTATTCTATTATTAATATTTGAATAAGATTACAAAGTAAATGCTTATTACATCAAATATAATTGGCTTGAGGGCATATTACTTTCAGTTACTAACTACTTTCCACTCTTCAATGTGATGGCACTAGCGTTTTCCCTCGGGTTAACAACTGTTTGAGAGGGCAATTTTCATGTTCCTTGTGAATCCAACTGTTGTCCGATTTATATAATGACAATTACGCGCAAATATATGCGGTCAACAAGTAATAAAGAGTAAGTAGAGTATCGATCCCACGAGGAATTATTACTAGTCTTTTCCAAGTACTAACCTTTTATCATCTCAATCTTAATTAAACAAACGATAATTGTTTTTGTTGTTTTGCAATAACGAAGATAACAAATATTCAAGGAACTATGGAAAGCATTAAGATAATGAAATCTAATATTAACAAGTCTAAGATCACAATTTCCCCCAATACTTCACTTGAATATCCTAACTCTCTCTTTTCAACTAGTTAAATCACAAGGATTGTTACCCAAGAAATCACAAGTATGTCTAAGCCTCTCTCGATGATCAAATATGTATTCCCCATTACGGTGTATAGATATATCTCTATTCTACACACTAGCAAGATTCTCATATCAAGAACAATTAGTAAGGTGTATGTCACAAAACCTCATTAACTACTCCCTCAATTACCAACTTTCGCAATAGAAATCATTAAACACGGATTCTCAATTGGATACATGTGGTATTTAGGTATATGTCTATCCTAAATACATGCAAATTCTCTATTCTCCAAAACAACATATAAGACACACGTCACATAATCTCATACATTACTCGTACGAATATCCAATTTTCACATGAATTCATAACTAGGTCTCAACCTATATTTCCTCTCTCAATTCTATATAAGTTACCAAGGTAATTACGGGCCAAGTAATTAATCCTTAAGCAAAGGTTATGAACTCCAATTCACAAATAATTAACCAACATCAAAGAGAGAGTATTCAATTCAAACTATATATTGGGTTCCATTGAAATCTTAGAAAATTATTTCTAGTTCATGGTAACTACAAATAACATCATATTCAATTTATACAACATGTTGGATTACAAAATAGAAAGGAAACTAGAGATAAAACCACTTTTGTAGATTTTTAGATGATGTTTGATGGGTTGAAGATGAACACTAGCTTCGCCTCCTTGATTTTGCAATCTTTGATGTTTTTGCTCTTTGGCCTTTGCTTGATGTAGCTTGATTTTAGCACTTTGGCCCTCTAATTGGATGTATTTGGTAGCTTCCTCTCTCTAGATTTGATGTTAGAATGAGTTAGAATGAGTGGGTATGTGTTAGAATATGAGTTCTAGCCGCCACCTTGGTGTTATATCAGATGGGTATCTCAAACCCTAGCTATTTCCCGAGTTTTGGACCAAAAATCGCAAAAACCTGCTGTATCCCGCGACGAGCTCGCCCCGGCGCCAAAAATGGCCTGGGGAGCTCGCCCCGGCGAGCTCGCTTCTGCAGCCAAAATTAGTTTTAACGTCTGTTGGTAAAATGGCCATAACTTCTTCGTCCGAACTCAGATTAAGGCGATTAAGTAGGCTATGGAAAGCTAAGAAGTAGCTCTACAACTTCTATTACTGGAGCTCATCGAGATAATAGCCGGAGCAAGGCGCAAAATGGCCTGGAAGCAGCTGCTGTGCAAAATGCATGCAAAATCCGATGGTAAAATGACCATAGCTCTCTCATACGAACTTCAAATGGGATGATTCCAGATGTTCTGGAAATCTGAGATGAATATCTACAACTTTTGTTCTTTGAGTTTTGAGAGATTCGGATTTCATCATTGGTAAAATTGAGAAACAAGCAGCTGAAATACCAAATTCGAGCCAAAAACGCACGATCCAAGGGGCCTTTATTTCAATTTCTACAAAACAAAGTAAAAACACATAAAAGCACACAAAAACATATAAAAGTAATACAAAACTACATTACACAATAATAAGATGATTACACATAAAACCAAACGAAATAGCTAAAGACTTGTAAATTATCAAGGCTAAAAGTACCTAATTTGTGTATATAAAACACACTCATCACCAACCTCCCTACTGTAGTCGCAAGTTGCCCCACTTGGTTTCTTAAATCTTGCACTGAGGTTCTTGTTTCCTGTTGGAACTGCTGAGTTTGGTTCATGAACTGTTGGGTTTGATTCATGAACTGCTGAGTTTGTCCCATGAGTGCCTTGAACATGTCTTCCATGGATGTTCCAGAACTTGCAGGGGCTGCTTGCTTGGGTTGATATTGAGGTTGAGCCTGTTGATAGCCTTGCTGCCTAGCTAGAGAGACAGGTTGTGCAGGTGGTCGATTTCCTCCATAACTTAGATTAAGATGATCCTTCCACCCTGGGTTGTAGGTATTTGAGTAGGGATCATACTTTCTCTGTGGTTGTGGTTGGTAATTTCCCATTGCATTGGCTTGTTGTATAGCCTCGTCATCTTGTAAAGTTGGGCATGCATCTGTAGTATGACCTGATTGTAAACATATTCCACATGTCTTTGCAACTGGCTACACCCTGTTGCCAACTGCCTAACTATAGTAGTTAATTTCGCGATCTGTTGATCATGAGTTCATGTGCTCACCTCATTTACCCTTGCTGGTACATCACTTGCTCGTATACCATATTGTTGTGAATTTGCAGCCATGTTTACAATTAGATTCCTCTTAGCTTCTTGGGTCTTGTCAACTAGAACTCCTCCGCTTGCTACATCAATCATACTTATGTCCATTGGCACCAACCCTTCATAGAAATATTGTATCAAATGCTGGTCATCTATTTGGTGAGGCGGACAGCTTGAGCAGAGCTTTTTGAATCTTTCCCAATATTCGTAGAGTGTCTCCCCACTGAATTGCCTTATTCCACAGATCTCTTTCCTGATATTAGCTACTCTTGAAACAGGAAAATATTTCTCTAAGAATAACTTCTTCATGTCGTTCCATGATCGTATTAAACCTGATGGCAGGTAATACAACCAATCCTTGGCTAGATCCGCTAATGAGAACGGGAAGGCTCTCAGCTTAATCTGCTCTTTGGTAATCCCGTGTGGCTTCATGGTAGAGCACACCACATGAAATTCTTTCAAGTGTTTATACGGGTCCTCACCTGTAAGACCACGAAAAGTAGGTAACAAATGGATTAGTCCAGATTTAAGCTCAAATGCAGCGTCTAAGGTAGGATATTCAATACAAAGAGGTTGTTGGTTTAAATTAGGAGTTACCAACTCCTTTAAAGTCCTATTATTGTTTTGAAGTGTCATCCCCTCTTCTTCTTCGGAATCAGTTAATGAGTGGTTGGATAGCAATTCAAGTGCTATGTTTAATCCTGGTGATGGAGCACAATGTTCCTCTTGATCTGCAGTAGACTGTCGAGCTCTACGATTTTGCTTTCTCAGCCTTCTTACAGTTCGCTCAATCTTTGGATCAAAATCTGTAACAACTTGATAGGATCGAGTCATAAAAAAACTAAATAGATAAAAACAACCGTTTTACTCCCCAGCAACGGCGCCAAAATTTGGGAGCTGTCATTTAACACTCCTAAATTAACCTCACTTTCTCTTCACAAATTCAACAATTAGTGCAGTAGTAAGCAAGGATCGATCCCATAGGGAGTATGTGTTTAAAATCTATTCTATAATAAAAGATAAGGGTTTTAAAAATCAATTATCTAACTAAGCAAAATCAAGTAATAAGCTTAACTAATAAATAAACAAGTTCAATTCTTTAGTTTAGATCCACCAAATTACAATAGTTAGTCAACCAAGTTATTATTATTTACCCTTCAATGAAACTATTAACCCTAGATAACAATAAGCTCTGCTATCTGAAATTTTCCTTAATTATTCACTGAATAAAACAAGCTCTTACCATATTCTAACTATCATATAACCTAAAACAAGCTCTTCAAATTTAATATGACAGTAGCATTAATGACTAGAGAATTAGGCTAATTCAAGCAATAAACACATAAGTTTGATTTATTTAACTTGCTTTCTGATAACTTTAGTAATAATCAAAAGTTCTGACACAATCAATATTACTAATTCCTACAGGTGACAAGGAATAATATCAAGTACACATTATATTACTCCTTAATCTAGCAGATGTTAATGATCAAACTAATCAAATTGGCCATATTAAATTAATGAAATCAGTTAGCATGCAAACAATTGAAATAGATTATCAGAATAAGTTTCATGCAAGAAGGAATAAAGAATAAAACTTGATTAATCAATTACTAGTAAATAAGGTTTCATTTCCCTTTAGAACTGAAAGTAAGAGTTTAGCCTGACATGCCTTCAATCTCTTCCAATTAGGGTTACAATTGTAGTTGTCATGATGTGTCTAATATCTAACTAAAAACATCTATTTAAAGTCCTAAGATAATATCCTAAGTTTCTAAGAATTAAAAATCCAATTCGGAATAGAAATCCTCAAAATTCTAAAAAGTTAACGCGAGTCAACTCTGGTCAACGCCGACCAACCTCGTCGGGGCGCCAATTTTGTACTAATTTTTCTCGTCGGGGCAAGAAACTCCAAAGACATCTAGGTTGGGGCGAATTCAGCGCGCGCTGGGGCAAAGATGGGCAGAGGCTTCCTCGCCGGGGCGAGAAACTTCAGGACAAAATCCTCGTCGGGGCGGGAATACCAATTTTTGAATTTTTCATCTTTTTCTCATTTTAGCTCCGATTTTCCATCTTTCTCCACTTTTGACTTTGAATCCTCCTGAAATCAATAAACAACCTAATAAGTGTATATACACAATAAAACATGCAATAACCTAAATATATAGGAATGAAAATAAATAAATATTATTCATTTATAACTAGGTTAACAAGTATTTCTACAGTAACCTTTAACAGTCTTAGACTATATGGACCATCCATCTCGTACTCCGGGGGATCAGCCCTTCATACAATGTATTGTGCGCAAATATTTAAACGTAATTACGTAATATAATCCCCTATTCTAGGGTTGTTTATCTCAGTTTTTAACATTAGGATCCACACCAAAGACAAGTTAGTATGGATTAACTTTAAAAGAATTTTAAATCTTTAGAACGCGCATCAACTATGAACTAGTCTAATCAAAAAGGGTTCGATAACCATTTAAGAGTTTAATAACAATATAATATCGTATCATGGTACATATGCAAATCATGATTCAATAAGTGATAGAGTCATAATGATTCATAATTGAATAGACATCATTTACCGAAGTAATGCATTCAGAAGATTTAGAAAGCTTATTTAAGAACATAGGCATTGAATCAAATTAAGAAACCTCACTGAATAATAAAGTAGCAAAGGTTAGGAAACTTGCTCAATGAAAAAGTAATAGAGTTAAGAAACTTACCTCGTGCATTAGCTACCCAATTATAACTCACGTTCTTCAAATACCCTACATATACCATTAGGATCACAATACCAATTAGTCACATTAAAACTAACTTTATTGGTTGTAGACACCCAAATTTTGCGTTCCCTATGCTAACCGTGACAGGAGGGTAAAGTCGTCAATTGAACCGGCCTGCTGGAGCGAAGAATGGGCACAAGTGCGAACACTCGACGCCACCACGACGATTTGCGGTCAAAACCGACGTGACAACAAGGCCATCCGAAATGAACATTCCCGAATAATGTGTCACGTCTCACAGTAATTCTCGGACTGCAAAATACAAGCCTTTCGGCGAAAATCGACAGCACGATGCGAGAATCGAGGTACGGTGCGGAAACCGAGGAGAATTAAATAACTAAAGTACATGGCGGGCTAAGGCCAGCCGTAGATTGATCTGCAGCCAGCCGCAGATCAATCTGCGGCTGGGCTTAGCCAGCCTACTTCAGCCATTTCCTTCATTCATTCAGACAGAGAGAGAGAGTTAGATCAGGCGAGAGCAGAAGAATAAGCAGCAGCAGCACGGAAATTCAAGGAGAAAATAGCATAGTTTTTGCAACAAAATAGGAGAGAAAGGAAGAAAAAGAGAGGAATAATATTCTTTTGATTTGATTGTATCATATATATTTCTTCTTCTATTCAAAATACACAAGTTTACATCCACTTTGATCTCATTTGCAAGGTGAAAATCTCCTTATTTTTGCAATTTCTATCATGTCCTTTGGTTGAATTAAATGTAGTTTGCGTGTAATTGATGATGGAACAATGAATTAGGGATTATTAGTGAGGGTTCCATCGGAATAAAATTCTTCCTAATAACCCGATGATATTTATTTATTGATTTTTTTGTTTGTTTTACGGTGCTATATTGGGCATGGTTCCTTTAGATCGCTATTTTAGGATGTCTTGGTATTGTTAGATTATCCGTGTTGGTTATTTCTTGTAATATCCGGTTGTGGGTGTGTGGAGATTTGGGTGTGAGCCTAGGAAAGCGACCCCGTGGTCCAAATCCGATGATGGACCTCTTTTGATGTAAGAAGTAGGAATGATGTAGTTTTCATTGTAAATATGTAATCGTCGGGCCTTAAAACGACGCTAAGGCGAGAATCGTGTTTAAGGCCCCGTCATAGTGAAAGTATGCGATTGTTGGAGTTCGGGGTTATTTTGATGGCTTACATGCCCAGGAATAGCCCCTACGCATTTTAATGCTTTATTTGATTTACAATATTAAAATTGATTTTGAAGCTAAACAATGAAGACTTTCATAAAATCAATCAAATTAGGTTATTAGCATCACGAGGATAATAAATGGGAATTGCTAATGAATGTCGATTTCTATTTAATGAGAAGGCTAAAGAACAAATCGTTTTCAAACATCACAAAATTGATTTTATGGAAATAAATAATGTTTTATTAAATCCTTGTGCATAGGGTTAAAGAGATCCTAGAGGTTGCCCATCATTTGAGTTATGAAAGCAACGTATAGATCTCGATTCCTATTTTGACGAAGGTTTAAAACTCTTGTTTTGCCAAAACGACATCTAATGAAAAAATCTCATAGTTTTTGACAATTAAAATCAAACCTTTTCTCATAAAGCTTTCTCGTAAAAGCCGAAGGACATTCTAAAGCACTCCCAAAAGAAAACACGATTTTCCCGAAAACACAAATGATTTCTTCATGTAAAATCACCACGACATTCACGTAGGCACACACACACACACGCACACATACACGTTTCATGAATTGAAGGATAGGAAAGTATCAAGATTGCGGTAACCATGTTTCATGGAAGTCGAGGGGTGCCTAACACCTTTCCCTCGCTTAAGAAAGCCCCCGAACTTTATGAATCTCGGTTTGCAGACCAATTAATTCGGAGTCACATATGAGCCATCGATTTATAAAAAACGAAAACTCGGATGAGTTGGTACATCCATTTCAAATATACCAACTGGCGACTCTGGTTAATTGGCTCATCATAAAAACAATCTTTCAAAACCCCGTCGACATTAATGCCGACCTTTTCCAAAAAATCATTCAATCAAAAGGCTAAAATTGGAAAAGACGAAAACGGGCGTCGACAGCTGGCGACTCTGCTGGGGAAATTAGAAGGCTTAAGCCGCTTTTGAATCTTGATGCTATCTTATCCTTTAAAATTCATAAATGTGTATGTACGTGCGGTTTTTGTTTAATTATTGTTGTGTGAATGTGTGTTTTGTCCAATAAATGAATATTTGAATGGAATGGGTTTACTTTAAAGAAATCATTTGCATACGGTGAGGACGATGAATGTGAATGTATGTTGAGAGAGTACCTCCTCCTGAGGCGAACCTGTCGGTTGCTTATTACTGGACTCGAAGGGGCTGCTCCCCGGAGATGGCTCAGGAAACGCACCACCCAAATCCGCTCCAATCGAAAGGACTCAGACGAGTAGATTGCGAAGATTTGGGGACCTTCATGCCGAAAAGCCCGTGAGAGTAACCTTAGGATAGGTCAGCCTCAGATTAACCCAACGCAGGAAAAGTCTTTTCATGCCTTTTTACGTTCGCGCATATAAATGTCATGATCCCATTCATAAATGCCTCCCTTTCTGTCAAGAGAAATTACTAACCTCTATGTTTTGCAGGGAACAGCTAGTGAAGCATAATAAAGTCGTGTTTAACATTTGTTATTGCATTAAAGGACTACTAACTTTCTGTTTTACAGGGAAAGATTAAAAAACCCAAAAACACAAAAATTACAGCTTTAGCATGCATCCACATTTTTCCCCAAGACTAAACTTCGAACCATTGTCTCTGTAGGATTGCTCCTCAAACCCGTTCGCAGTCTAAAAGGGCCCAAGACTCTACATCTGAAATGGCTGATCTCCCACCTAATAATCTTGGTTCCATATCTAGGGAGGAATTTGATGACTTTAAAAAACAGATGTTGGAGATGGCCATAATGCTGAAGGAACAATTGCTACCTCGACAGGATCCACCTAAAGAGGATCCACCCCAACCTAAGGGCAAGCCAGTCGTCCCAAAGGCCATTCCCGTACCTAACAAAACAGTGATTACTATCCCGGAAGAGGGAGATACGGATGACCTGCGAAAGAAAATGAAACAAATGGAGGAAACTATCCAATCTATGAAAGGCATAGGGTCCCTAGGCAGGGTTAATTATTCAGATCTATGTGTCTTCCCCGGAACCAGATATCCGGAGAAATTTAAAATCCCCGAATTTGAGAAATACAATGGGAAGGGGGATCCTTATACCCATCTGAAAATCTACATTGGGGAGCTGGGATCTTATGCAGAAGACGAGGGTCTAAGGATGCAACTTTTCCAAAAAAGCCTGACAGGAGAGGCGAGAATCTGGTATGCCCGTCTCGATAATGCCCGGATCCACAATTGGGAAGAGTTGGCCCACACCTTCTTAACACAGTATAGTTTCCAGGCACAAATGGCCCCTGATAGATACCAAATGACAAAAGTCAAGAAGCAACCCAGGGAATCCTTCAGGGATTATACACAACGATGGAGGGGTATGGCCGCACAGGTGAATCCCCCGATGAGCGAGTCGGAGATAGTGATGACCTTCGTAGATATTCAAGAGGCCCCTTATTATGAGCGGGTTATATCGGGGATTGGTAGGCCTTTTGCCGAGATGATTAAACACGGAGAAATGGTGGATATGGGTTTGAAGTCTGGTAAGATTCGGGATTTCACGGCTTTGGAAACGGCTGCAGAACAAATACAGAGTGGAAATTATGGCAGCACTTCCCGTAGGGTCCAAAAGAAGAAGGAAGAAGATGTTTCCCTCATCCTGCAGGGGTCATCTAGAAAGACAGAAAACAATCCTCCAGTACAGGTGCAGAGGGTGGGGCCATCCCGACAGCCTAACTTCACTGATCAGAGGGCGGAAGGGCGAAGGAGATTCGAGGCCTCACAAAATCGAGTATTCACCCCACTCGGGGATCCTCTTGAGCGGATTCTAGCGGTATTGATAGCTCAAAAGAAGATAGTCGATTTGGCACCCCCAAGTGACCCGAAGGGAAGAAGGTTTGACCCAAGCAAGCGATGCGCATACCACTCAGGTTCCCCTGGTCATGATATGCAGGACTGTTGGACGTTGAAGCACAGAATCCAGAACTTGATTGATAGTGGGGAAATTGTGGTGGAACAGCCAGACTCCCCAAATGTTAAGGTCAATCCCCTGCCAAGGCATGATGGAGGGGGGGTCAATGTGGCGGAGGCCAGTGAAGCCGAGGGGCCGTCAAGGCTGAACTATGTGAAGAAAATTGAGGAAATGATCAACATGATAAGTGATCACGGAAGTGCACGGGGAGCGCCCATTAGGTTGATGGGTGTAAGTAGAAATACCACGGAGGGACCTGTCAAGTTGGCGGCTCCGAATTCCCTCATCCTTGCAGCGAGACCGCAAATCCCTGTCAGCAGTCTAAAGACGGTACCATGGAATTATGGGGGGTGTCAGAGAAAGCGGCCAGTTGTGCTTCTGTGACAACAAGGGGGAATCCTTTGTATCTTCCTGGACGAGTCCTTGAGAACAAAATGAAGGAAAATGAAGAGATCTCCGAGGAGAAAGCCATAGAATTCTTGAAGAGGATGGATCATCCGGAAGCAAGAGGGATCCAGGTATTAAGCGAGGAGTCGACCCTGACATCAATCATGGACTTGGTGTTATCGTCCAATGATCACTGCAAAACCCTGACGAATGTCCTGGAGGAGGCATACATTCCCAAAGAAATTAGCAAGGAAGGTTTCGGCCATCTGGTGGACCACCTGTTGGAGAGTGATGTAATATCATTTACAGATGACGATATCCCCAAGGAGGGAAGGGGGCATCGAAAACCGCTACATATTGCGGTAATCTCCTCAGGTTATATCATGAATGGGGTGCTGATTGATGGGGGATCGGCGTTGAATATCTGTCCCCTCAGTACATTGCAGAAGATGAACATCAATCCCAAGCGCCTACGGGCCAGTCATGTAGTGGTGCGAGCCTTCGATGGTTCCCGGAGGGATACAGTTGGAGAGATAGAATTGCCGGTGGAAATAGGACCTTGTACTTTTGATATCTCTTTCCAAGTCCTAGACATTGCGGCCAGTTATAACCTGTTATTGGGAAGGCCATGGATACACATGTCCGGGGCAGTTCCTTCCACGCTACACCAACAAATCAAACTAATCATCGACGAGAATCTGGTAACGATCTCGGCAGAATGTGATGACCCTTCTCCTCCCAGGAATGGCCTACCAGTGATTAATGTGGACGAGTCGGCGGCACCTGCCAGTTTTTAGGCGCTGGAAATTAGCACTCCCCACTACAGATGCCTGGGAGCCCCAGCCGTGAAACCTAAGGTCTCTCCAGAACTTACCTTCGTTGCAAAAGAAATGATGAAAATGAAATTCCATCCTGGACAAGGGTTAGGAAAGAGCAGCCAAGGAATCACCGAGCCCATTCAATTACCCCATCAGATAGGTAAAGCAGGGTTGGGATATCATGAAGGCATAGCATGGAGACACCGTCAGGGCGTGGCCCCGATTCGACTGGCTGGCAGTCCGGTGACCAAGGTCAACAATGAACTAGGGACTAGTGAGCCTGTGATTGGGACAGGGGATGAAGAATTGACCCCCACAAATGATGAGTCAACCAAGAGGGAAAATTTCCTACAGGAGGTCACGCAAAAGTTTGAAACCAGGTGCTATATCCCCGGACAATTAACAAGCAATGGAGAGGGGACGGATGTTGTCACGCCACCGGAAGCCCAACAAGGTGTGCCTGTCATCGATTGGGCAGGGCTAATTATTCCTGAAGAAGGTAGGAAGGTGGACTCGGGCGATGTGGTCGTAGTCATCAGGGAAGTGTCCAATGTGAAGCCACCTTTCATCCAGCGCATTTCATCTGATCTGACCGTCGACAACTGGACCATGAAGCCAGTGATATCCAAACAAGGGTAAAACCCGACATCAGGGTGGTAGACCCCAGAGGATGGGAGGATGAAGAAGTTTATTTTTTGTTGTTTTGTATTTTGCATAATTATGTCGTTTCTTCATGTTATCTGAAAATGTGATCGTTGTGGAAAATAACTTATATATGACAAGTATTTTGTTTCATGTCGGTGTACCAATTTGAGTAATCCTTGCCTAACAAACGGTCTTTCAAATTTGAATGATGATTATGATTTTGACATTGAGCTGGATTTCGATTTAATGGGCATTGAGCAAGATGAGACAGATTACGACGATGCGCCTGACGAGATCAAAGGATGGGTCGAGGATAAATCCAAACCCAACTTGGACCAAACCATCACTATAGATATCGGAACCCCTGACAAGCCAAAAGAACTCAAGATAGGGACGGACCTTACCCCTAGCCAGAAAGCAGAAATGACTGAGTTGCTAAGCCAATATGAGGATGTCTTTGCCTGGTCTCATGAGGATATGATCGTATTGTCCACCGACATTGTGGTGCACCGGTTGCCCATCAAGGAGGGTTTCAGGCCTGTCAAGCAGAAGCTAAGAAAGTTGAAACCGGAGTGGAGCTTAAAAGTGAAGGAAGAGATCATCAAACAGTTCAGGGCCGGAATCATTATGGTATCCACTTGCCCAGAATGGTTGTCCAATGTAGTCCCAGTGGCTAAACCTAGAGGGAAGGTGAGGGTATGTATAGACTACAGAGATCTAAACAAGGCCAGTCTTAAGGATAACTTCCCGGTGCCTTTCATACACATCCTGGTGGATAACACAGCCCAGTACGAGATGTACTCTTTTGTGGATTGCTTCGCGGGGTATCATCAGATAATGGTGGCGGAGGAAGATCGGGAAAAGACCGCGTTCATCACCCCTTGGGGCACCTTCTGTTATAGACGATTGGCTTTTGGTCTCACAAACGCGGGGGCTACTTATCA
Organism: Aralia elata; assembly: GCA_034770075.1. NCBI lineage: Eukaryota > Viridiplantae > Streptophyta > Magnoliopsida > Apiales > Araliaceae > Aralia > Aralia elata. Next base: position 26,674,271 of record CM068388.1, on the reverse strand, counting down.
GAGAGCCATGATGGCCCTGTTCCACGACATGATGCATAAGGAGATAGAGGTCTACGTGGATGACATTATCGTGAAGTCAAGGGTAGAATCTGACCATATAACCCATCTTAAAAAGCTATTCGATCGGCTCAGAAAGTATAATTTGAAGCTCAATCTAGCAAAGTGTGCTTTCGGAGTGCAGTCGGGTAAGCTCTTGGGATTCCTGGTTAGTGATCGAGGCATTGAGTTGGATCCAGCAAAGATTAAGGCCATTATGGATATGCCGGCACCTCACACAGAGAAGGAGATAAGAGGATTCCTCGGAAGAATAAACTTCATCAGCCGTTTTATATCCCACTTGACGACTACATGCGAGCCAATTTTCAAATTATTAAGGAAAGGTGCTTCCCAAGAATGGAATGAGCAATGTCAGAAGGCTTTTCAGACCATTAAAAAGCAGCTGACAGAGGCACCAGTGCTGGTACCCCCGAAGGATGGGATCCCTCTGTTTATGTATATATCGGTCAATGCCATCGCGATGGGATGTATGCTGGGACAGAAGAATGAGGCGGGTAAAGAGCAGGCCATCTATTACCTCAGCAAGAGATTTAGCCAATGTGAACAGAATTACACTCCCATCGAGAAGACCTGTTGTGCTCTGGCCTGAGCTGCAGGGAGATTACAGCATTACCTCCATGGGCATACTACGTACCTGATATCGAGAATGGATCCCCTGAAATATATTTTTGAAAGGCCCATGCTGAACTGTCGACTGTCAAGATTGCAGTTAATCTTACAACAGTTCGACATGGTATACGTAACTCAGAAAGCCATGAAAGGGCAGGGAATTGCAGATCAGTTGGCAGAAACCCCGTCAGGAGGGATGGAGCCGTTAGAAACTCCTCTGTCGGGCGAAGATATATTTTGGGTATCACACTCAAAATGTGATGATGAAGGGCAGTTCTGGAAGCTGTATTTTGATGGTGCCATGAATGCTGAAGGGGCAGGAGCCGGGGCAGTTCTGGTCTCTATCACCGGAGAGCAATACCCTGTGGCCACTAAATTGTAGTTCAGCAATTCGAACAACACAGCTGAGTACGAGGGATGTATATTAGGACTCCGTTTTGCCCGCGATATGGGAGTGAAGAGACTGGCGGTGTTTGGGGATTCAGAACTGGTAATCAGACAGGCGATCGGGGTGTACAACACGAAAGAGCTCCGGTTACTCCCATACCATCATTGTGTTATCCAATTGATGCAAGAGTTCGAAGATATCGCTTTCCGACATATCCCCCGTGGACGGAATGATTTTGCCGATGCATTGGCAACTCTGGCTTCCTTAATCCACATAATCAAGAGCAGGGACGTTCCACAAATTGAGATAGCAGTACAGAATGCCCCGGCATACGAGAAACATGTTGCAGTATTATCAGATGAGGTGGTTCTGCCAAAGCATCCTTGGTATCACGACATAAGGGAATATCTGAGGGATAGATCCATTCCCGACCAAGCAAGCCGAACTGAGAGGATGAGAATTCAAAAGATGGCAATGAAGTTTTACCTGAGTGGGGATTCACTCTACAAGAGGGATGCTGGGTTGGGACTGTTGCAATGCGTAGATGAAACAAAGGCCCAAAGGATTATGAACGAAATACATGGTGGAGTGTGTGGCCCACACATGAGTGGACCGATGCTGGCCAAAAAGATCTTGAGAACGGGGCATTATTGGTTAACACTGAAAGCTGACTGCGACGATCATGTCAAACGGTGTTACCAATGCTAGGCGCACGGTAATGTGATCCATACGCCTCCCAATGAACTGCACTGTATGACCTCCCCGTGGCCATTTTCAATGTGGAGAATGGATGTAATCGGACCAATAGAGCCCAAAGCAAGCAACGGACACCGATTCATTTTCGTCATGATCGATTACTTCACCAAATGGGTAGAAGCAGCTTCTTTCCCCAAAGTAACTCAGGAGGTCATCGTCGGTTTCATCAGGAATAATGTCATTTGTCGATACGGGCAACCTGAGGTTTTGGTCTCTGACAATGCCAAGAATTTGAACAACGCCCTCATGAAGGGATTGTGCGACCAGTTTAAGATCAAACACCTCAATTCCGTCATTTACCGTCCTAAGATGAATGGGGCAGTGGAGGCTGCAAACAAGAACATCAAGAAGATCATGGCGAAAATGTCTGCTAATCATCGGGGATGGCCGGATTTGCTACCCCTCACCCTGCTGGCATACCGAACGTCAACGCGTACTTCTACAGGGGCAACCCCTTACGCTTTGGTGTATGGAATGGAGGCTGTTCTGCCAGTGGAGGTTGAGATGGCGTCCCTCAGAATAGTGATCGATGCTCAGATAAGCGAGGAGGATTGGATGCAAAGTCGATACGACCAATTGGCCCTAATTGATGAAAGGAGGGTGGCTGCTGTTTGGCACGGTCAGTTATATCAACAAAGGATCTCTCGATCATACGACAAAAGGATAATACCTCGGAACTTTAAGGAAAATGATTTGGTGCTAAAAAGAGTCATGCCTTGTCAAGACGAAGCCAAGGGGAAGTTCGCCCCGAACTGGGAAGGACCATTTGTGATTAAGAAAGTGCTGTCTGGAGGAGCCCTCATATTGCAAGAAATGGATGGTGAGGTATTTTCACAGCCCCTCAATTCCGACTCGGCAAAATGGCTCTACGCTTGAATCATCAGTTCCCCTTTTTCTTTGAGCAACGAACTACGTAGGACCTGATCTCCCAACTTGTGGGGGTACGTAGGCAGCCATCATGCCGCGGTCCGATCCCTTAAAAATAATCCTTTCCCTAAACAAAATCAATTTCCAACAGCCAGATAAACCTTCATACACCCTCAAAACCTTCCCGAAACCAGCCGACAAATCAGCTTCATCCCAGATGGCATAACCCTGATCTAACCAAAACAGTTGGCCAAAGATCTAAGACCCAATCCGATGAAATCGACAGGGGTACGGCAATATCTGTCAGATCTCCATCAAGACTTGAGAAGATAAAGAAAGCGAAATGTCAAAATCGTGGTCAACTGGATAAAATGAGGATCCAATGAAAGGCAACGATACGACGAAAAGGGAAAATGACTAAATTTAAATGCATGTCTGTATATATAAGTCATTTTATTACAAGATTCTCTCTTTCGATAACCGATGAAACTAACATAGTCTATGCAGGAAATAAAATAATCTACAAATCTGAAACTAGCTGAAGCAGGATGGATAAAGTGGTGGATAGATCTGAAGCATCAACATCCCCTGCAATCTGCTGCCCCATCATGTCGATGCGGTCCAATAAAGTAGTGGCTCGGCTGACACTCCCAGAATGAGCATCTATAACTGCCCTGGTCTGAAATATAATGGCGTCTCTGTCAGCGATGGCAGCGTCTCTAGCCAGAATGGCATCATCTCTCTCAACAAGAGCGGCATCCCTCTCAGCTTCAGTAGTAATCAAGGTCAGGCGGAGTCGGGTATCCTCGGTAACCCGACTAGGGGCAGAATCAGCTGAGATGGAATGATCTGTGGTATCATCTGGGAAAATCACTCCAGAGTCATCAAAGGCACCAGTCTGACTCAAACCAACCGGATCCGAGTCTCCGCGCAACCACTGCACGTAAGCGAATGTCTGGATGTGGCAGCTCTCACTATATTCGGCAAAGATCCTGCGAGACCAAAGATCGTATACCCGCAGTAGATCCCTCTCGGTGTGGGATGATATAAGAAATCGGTAGGCGGCTGCACCCATGAAAGGGTGAAAATCCTGTGTCTGATCAAACTGCCCTGTAACCGCCAAGGGATGATAAGTCGTCACGCCCCTCAAGCCAGCAATAGGGATGAAATCCAGGTTGGGCACGTGAGTCAAGAAGCTCATAAAGGAGCAATAACCCGAATAGACCAGGAGATGAAAGGGATCCTCAATGATCGACAAAAATGATGTCCAGGAGGCCACATCAGTACAGCTCACGGGACGAAACAAAAACTGCGTGGCTATGTCATGGCTGAAGCAAAACCCTTGGCGACGGAAATGGCCGATGGGACTAAGATGACTCATGAACCACACGTACAACAAGGTCGAGCTCCCTCTGAATACTCTGCCTCGGAAAGACTGGCAATATGAGGCTGACATGTAAGTATCTGCCAATATCATGGGAAGAACGGTGTGATCCTCCTGAAGGGCTCTAACGGTCGCGACAATTCGCATATCCAACTGACCGGGTCCGGCTGGCAAATACAGAACTGAAATGACACAGGCCATCAGAACGTCTACTCTCAAAGCGCCCCAGCGCTCCTCGGACACGAAAAAATCACCAAAGAAAAGACGAAAACTGTCGGGTGAGCCAAATCGGTCAATCAAGAATTGAAGGGGAACTATATGGTCTGATGTGATCACCGATAACAAAACTGTCCTCCGCAAACCGGTGAAAGTCAAGAATTGACGGCGCATGGAACCAGTTGTGACCCTGGCACAAGGACCGTCCAAAGGCAGGCCGGTAAAGCGAGCATACTCCTCGAGAGTGGGGGTCAGCTCTACAGTCCTTAATCTGAACACCTGACGGTCAGGGGCCCAATAGCTCAGAATACCCTCCACAAAACCCGTTGGCACCTGAAAGGATAATAAGGACCAAGAATGTCCCAAAAGGCCATCTGTGATAACCCTGTCGGCCGGCGATAAACTGTCCAACCAGCGGAGGAGACTGCCGACCAACCCTGTGGGAGGAATAGAATCCAAACGTACCACGACATCTGAGGACGACATCTGTGAAAAAATAGTATCAAAAAGACTGTACAGGGGTCATTCTCTATCCATAAATAAAAGCATGCATCGGACAGTTAATAATAGAGCAATTGAATTTCATAAGGATAAAAAAAAACTGTGCATAAATGAATAAAAAGTTCAATACATAGTGCATGAAATGGAAAAGAAATCTAAACAGGTGCAGGTACAAAAGCCATATCCTAGCCTAATCTAGTCAAAAGTAAGGTCATCCAAGAAGGCAGGATCTTCGAACTGATCCCCTGGAGTCGTCGAAGTCGGAGGTCCAAAGTTCATGTCAGGAATGTATGGCTGCGCTGTGGCATCAGATGAGCTCGGGCCTGCATCATAACCCGCACTGTCAGGATCGTAGGCATAAGCATCCTCTGGGGTCCGGCCTAACACCCGAAGATATAGGGATAACTGCTCCACCTGGCGGGTCAGCGTGGCAATCTGCTCAGCGTGAGTGGGACTCCGAACGCAGGCAGCCCAATCGGTCATCATCACCGAGCCGGGAACCATGTCTCCAAGAAAGAATGTGGCCCGAGTCTGAGGACCGATGGTGCGGGGCACCCACCAGATGCGAAAGGCCTCGCTCGTACTGGGACCCGTAGAAAGCATCCGGCCATCCTCCCCCACGAGCATGATCTCCGCAGGCTGAGAATCCAACGGCCAGGAGGTAGTGAAAGGAAGGGAGTGCGGGATGCGGATCTTTCCAGTAACGCAGCTGAATGCGCGCTCTCCCAGATACATCACCCAGCCCCCAACACTCTGCAGAGTAAGGCGGCGGGTGGAAAGTGCGAACTCCGGGCCGGAAGGATACCCATCTGTGAATCCCACAGCTAAATGCTCCGAAAGATAAGGAGTCCAAACGATCTCTGCAGCGGTGATCAGCTCCAGCTGAATGCGGCAGTGTGCGAAGCTGCTAGATACAGGGACCTCCTCCAAGGTGTTGTGGTGCCACCGACGACCCCTAGGATAAGTGTCCAAGCCGAGGGTCGTGACGGGCCTCAGGCATGGAAGTCGCTCGTAGGCCCAGAACTGTGAACAGAAACAAGGCAAGAGTAACTGTCAAAATGCAGAAAAGAGAAATGAAATGAAGGGAAGTACAATGAGAAAAAGGAAGAGAGGGCGCACCAGCAGAAAGTGGTAAAATCCGAGCCAGGCATCTGTCTGCCCCTCCGAACGTAGATGAAGACTGTGGAGGAAATAAGCAAATGTGAAGGACCCCCAGTCATAATCGCCGATCCGGTCTACATCCCTGACAGCTCCGACGACGCTGAAATGAATGGTGGAGGAGTTGTTCCCTAGGAAACAACCCCTCATGATAGTCAGGAACAGACGTCGGAGCAATATATCCCGAGTGGCTCGATCCGCTGGGAAGGGCGTCGCATATATGCCCCCGACGGCGTCAACGGCCAAAGCACCAGACCGAATGCTGCGGGCCTTAAAGACCCGGTCGTCGGCAGCAAAACCCAGCAAAGCTCGAACCTCCGCTGGAGTGATATCAAGATCCAGAGGGACACGGGACCCGGTGAACTCTATACCCGTGATGTACCTCCAGTCCCAGGGAGTCAGCACGACCTCACAGTACAAAAGGTGAAGGGACTGGGTCTGGTGAAACCATCTCTCGGACAGAGCCCGCATATAACCCCAGGGGCACTGGCGCGGAATGATGGTGAAGAAGTGACGAAAACCCCAGGCATCCACCACTGCGCGGTAATCGCTGTGCAAAGCCGTGTAGAGGGAGTAAATGTTGAACCAGTTACCCCTCGGCTGAGTAAACTCGAGCACCTGTGGCAATCACCAATGGGTCAGTCCAGATAAAACGGGAATCGAGAAATTGAGAATAAAATCAGAGTAGAATTGAATATACCTCATTAGCCACGAGAGATGCTGAGGGGTGACGACTGAGATCCCGACCCAATAGATCGGGTATCTGCACAGATGCGCCAGACAGGGCGCGATGAAGAGATGGAGTTGGTGTGCTAGAGGATGGCCCCTCTACCACAACGTCCGGAAGAGCAGCCTCCTCAACGTCCGGGTGATCGGGACGGATGACAGCCTCCGCTAGTCGGAGAGCCTGACGGGTCCGGGGTAAGGCAGGGGCAGGTGCAGCCCTACGGCGGTGAACGCCCGAGGTCCGAGACGCAGAGGAGCTACTAGGAGCGTCGGGATCCATAGCTGGAATAGAACAGGCAAGGAGAAAGGTAAGTTCCCTTTTTTGAATTATGTCACAAATATTCCAATACTCGTCGTAGAATTAATGCAACATGATGCATGTTTATTATGTGAGCATGAAAAAAAAAATCGGCAGAGTTTCGCCTATAAAATGGACATCACATGCATAGCCAAGCATGTTTTTCAAAGAACCCAAGCCACAACAGATCAAAATTGCATATTATATGGATAATTGCAACATGAAAGGACCCTAATGCATGATTTTCTTCAAAAAAAAAAAGAAACAACAAGTATGTGGGACCGCATCATGAGCATAAAATAGGACTCACACAGTTGATACATAACATGTATATACAATAATACATAGCATAACATTATAAAGCATACATTTCTATCTCTAAGCATGCAAATAGCCAAATGTATAGCAAAACATTGACGAAATTGAAAAACAATCGGTCAAAGTGTTACCTGTAACGCGTAGATCGATCTAACCGGAACGGTTTTTGCAAAAAAGGTTGGAAAACTCGGCAAAAGGGCATGCAAAGGTCTGAAAATCGCGTGGGGTACGAATGAAAGTGACAGATCTGGGAAGCGGTTGGCCGCTTATAGCCCCGATCTTGGCCGCAGATCAATCTGCGGCTGGGCCCAGTGCTCCCTCCTTGGTCCAATGCAAGCTTAATCGATCCTAAAGCCCATTTGACTCATAATTTGGTAATAAAATACGAGATTTTGATGAATCGGATGTCGAACATGGCTTCTCAATTCGACCGAGTGACCGGATACGAGACCCGGCACTCGCAAGACGATCGACCGGCGACGATAACCGGCGATTACGAGATGGGTGACCGGCGACGAAACCCGGCCCCGACGAGACGATCGACCGGCGACGATAACCGGCGATTACGAGATGGGTGACCGGCGACGAAACCTGGCCCCGACGAGACGATCGACCGGCGACGATAACCGGCGATTACGAGATGGGTGACCGGCGACGAAACCCGGCCCCGACGAGACGATCGACCGGCGACGATAATCGGCGATTACGAGATGGGTGACCGGCGACGAAACCCGGCCCCGACGAGACGATCGACCGGCGACGATAACCGGCGATTACGAGATGGGTGACCGGCGACGAAACCCGGCCCCGACGAGACGATCGACCGGCGACGATAACCGGCGATTACGAGATGGGTGACCGACGATGAAACCCGGCCCCGACGAGACGACCGACCGGTGACGATAACCGGCGATTACGAGATGGGTGACCGGCGACGAAACCCGGCCCCGACGAGACGATCATCCGCATCGAATATTTTGCATGTCTTACATCTTACGTTGCATCATAAGTCATATGTGTTGCATCACGTATGTATTGTCATTCTTGTGCACTGTCATTCATGCATCGAGTGTCTATTCTTTATCCTGTTCATTTCATTTAACATTTCATAAACATGATAAAGAAGGGCAGCTGTAGACACTCAAATTTTGCGTTCCCTATGCTAACCGTGACAGGAGGGAAAAGTCGTTAATTGAACCGGCCTACTGGAGCGAAGAATGGGCACAAGTGCGAACAATCGACGCTACCACGACGATTTGCGATCAAAACCGACGTGACAACAAGGCCATCCGAAATGAGCATTCCCGAATAATGTATCACGACTCACAGTAATTTCCAGACTGCAAAATACAAGCCTTTCGGCGAAAATCGACAGCACGACGCGAGAATCGAGGTGCGGTGCGGAAACCGAGGAGAATTAAATAACTAAAGTGCATGGCGGGCTGAGTGCATGGCGGGCTAAGGCCAGCCGCAGATTGATCTGCGGCCAGCCGCAGATCAATATGCGGCTGGGCTTAGCCAGCCTACTTCAGCCATTTCCTTCATTCATTCAGACAGAGAGAGAGAGTTAGATCAGGCGAGAGCAGAAGAATAAGCAGCAGCAGCACGGAAATTCAAGGAGAAAATAGCATAGTTTTTGCAACAAAATAGAAGAGAAAGGAAGAAAAAGAGAGGAATAATATTCTTTTGATTTGATTGTATCATATATATTTCTTTTTCTATTCAAAATACCCAAGTTTACATCCACTTTGATCTCATTTGCAAGGTGAAAATCTCCTTATTTTTGCAATTTCTATCATGTCCTTTGGTTGAATTAAATGTAGTTTGCATGTAATTGATGATGGAACAATGAATTAGGGATTATTAGTGAGGGTTCCATCGGAACAAAATTCTTCCTAATAACCCGATGATATTTATTTATTGATTTTTTTGTTTGTTTTACGGTGCTATATTGGGCATGGTTCCTTTAGATCGCTATTTTAGGATGTCTTGGTATTGTTAGATTATCCGTGTTGGTTATTTCTTGTAATATCCAGTTGTGGGTGTGTGGAGATTTGGGTGTGAGCCTAGGAAAGCGACCCCGTGGTCCAAATCCGATGATGGACCTCTTTTGATGTAAGAAGTAGGAATGATGTAGTTTTCATTGTAAATATGTAATCGTCGGGCCTTAAAACGACGCTAAGGCGAGAATCGTGTTTAAGGCCCCGTCATAGTGAAAGTATGCGATTGTTGGCGTTCGGGGTTATTTTGATGGCTTACATGCCCAGGAATAGCCCCTACGCATTTTAATGCTTTATTTGATTTACAATATTAAAATTGATTTCGAAGCTAAACAATGAAGACTTTCATAAAATCAATCAAATTAGGTTATTAGCATCACGAGGATAATAAATGGGAATTGCTAATGAATGTCGATTTCTATTTAATGAGAAGGCTAAAGAACAAATCGTTTTCAAACATCACAAAATTGATTTTATGGAAATAAATAATGTTTTATTAAATCCTTGTGCATAGGGTTAAAGAGATCCTAGAGGTTGCCCATCATTTGAGTTATGAAAGCAACGTATAGATCTCGATTCCTATTTTGACGAAGGTTTAAACTCTTGTTTTGCCAAAACGACATCTAATGAAAAAATCTCATAGTTTTTGACAATTAAAATCAAACCTTTTCTCATAAAGCTTTCTCGTAAAAGCCGAAGGACATTCTAAAGCACTCCCAAAAGAAAACACGATTTTCCCGAAAACACAAATGATTTCTTCATGTAAAATCACCACGACATTCACGTAGGCACACACACACACACGCACACATACACGTTTCATGAATTGAAGGATAGGAAAGTATCAAGATTGCAGTAACCATGTTTCATGGAAGTCGAGGGGTGCCTAACACCTTCCCCTCGCTTAAGTAAGCCCCCGAACTTTATGAATCTCGGTTTGCAGACCAATTAATTCGGAGTCACATATGAGCCATCAATTTATAAAAAACGAAAACTCGGATGAGTTGGTACATCCATTTCAAATATACCAACTGGCGACTCTGGTTAATTGGCTCATCATAAAAACAATCTTTCAAAATCCCGTCGACATTAATGCCGACCTTTTCCAAAAAATCATTCAATCAAAAGGCTAAAATTGGAAAAGACGAAAACGGGCGTCGACATTGGTTTAGTTCCCATTTTAGTTAAATTTATTACTTTAATTCAAGTTCTAAATATCCTAATTATTAACATATCATGAATCTAAACACCCTATTAGAATATACTATTAGAATATAGTATAATTCCTAGTTCAGAACTTATAATATCATCTTTGTGATTACAGCCTAATATTATGTCTTATTACATGTTTTAGGCTTCATTTTATTCATTGGAATATATTAGGTTAACATCCTCCAGACTGCACACTTAACAGCTCATTACTAGGTCTGTTTTGATACGGGCACGGCCGTGCTATTTTTGTTCTTGGCACTAGCGCGGTCGTGCTGGTGCGTAGACTCAGTTGCTGCAGATTGCGAAGAATACTCTACTTTTAATCCAAACTCGTATCTTTTTATCCAAACTCCAAATTAACTACTATTTGATTCTATAAACTCATTAAACACAGTAGAACACAATCATAGAGTGATTACAATAACTCAAAAACTTTCAACAACCAAAATTAAGGATTCAAATTCCATGTTCATGCCCTATTCCCATATTTTGACATATTTTACGAAATCATTCACCCCGAATTCTTTTTACAACCATTTTTATTCATTCAAGTTGTATTATTTTTGTTTCCCAAAGTATTAACAACATTCATAATCAATTTGCAGATTACAACATGAATTCCTAGCCAATTTTCGTATCAAAATAGACCAAAATATACATATTATAACAAAACTTAAATTTCCTCTTCTAACACATGTTTACATGAATTTGATTACCCAAAAATCATTTATAGATATTATATAACAGATTATACACACTTGTTAACATACAAAATAATTCACTTAACACATTAGCCATCAAAACCAATTACATAAAAGTAATTTTGAGAAGTATGAACTAAAAACTTAGAACTAGATTATTACCTTTAACTCTTCTTTAGACTTAGCATAGATGATTAGAATGGCTTGATTATCTTTCTTCTTCTTTCTTTGATTTTCAAACTTTGGCTCTCAATTCACAGAGAATTTCTTCTTTCTATTTCTTTCTTCCTCTTTATTTCTCTCAGCCTTACGAAACTAAACTGACAAACACATTACGTATATTTTAACTTGGCTATCAGTTATACAAACAAAAGGGTTTTAGTTGTTATGGAATAGAAAGAGTCACAAGGCCATGTTTGGCAAAACCAACTTAGGTCCTCTTTCTACTTTATTTTAATAATCTTCTTATTGCATGACACATTTGTCACACCCACTACACCAACCTTATAATTTCATATTAAATTACATTAGGTTTATTAATAAACTTAATTTATTAATACATCAAATGAATCCTTATCAACATAATTATAAATTTATTAAACAAATTATTAATTCTCTAATTTAATTATTTAATTAAATTAGAATATTATCATTCCATTAGCGTAATAAAAATACGCACTGATTAGAAAATCATTTAACATAATTTAATTAATATTATCACACTTAAATAAATTATTTCACAATAATTTTCATCAAATATTTATTTTATTTAATAAATATCTCAACTAAAATATTTATTTTATGCGATAAATATTTTTAATTATTTACAAAAATCACATTCGTTACATCCTTCCCTCCTTAAAAGAATTCTGTCCCTAAAATCACCATACAATTAACACATCTGTTACATTCTCCCCTCCTTACAAGGATTATATCCCCAAAATCGCAATACATGAAATAAATAAATAACTCAAGATAATTTTCTATCATCTTGTCTTCGAGTTCCCACGTAGCTTCTTCAGCGTTCTGGTTTCTCCATATTACCTTAACAGAATGTATTACTTTATTCCTGAGGACTTATTCTTTCCTGTCAACTATCTGAAAAGGAATTTCTTCGTAAGATAAAATCTTTCTCAACTTGCAAGGGTTCATACTCTATGACATGCTTATAATCAGGTTTGTATGGTCGTAGTACCGAAACATGGAAAACATTGTGAATTTGTTCTAACTCTGGAGGTAAAGCTACCTCATAAGCTACTTCTCCTATCCGCCTTAGCACTTCAAAAGATCCAATGAACCTCGGATTCAGCTTTTCTTTTTTGCCAAATCTTATTTTCCCCTTCTAGGGAGATATTTTCAAGAAAACGAAACTTCCGACATCAAATTCTCGCTTATGTCGGTGCTGATTGGCATATTTCTTTTGTCTGTCTTGAGCAGCTAACAATTTGGCTCTTATCACCTTGACGACCTCTACAGTTTATTGTATCAGTTCTGGTTCTAACAATTGGTGTTCACCAACTTCATCCCAGCATAATGGAGTTCTGCACTTTTTTCCATACAACGCTTCGTAAGATAGCATGCCAATACTTGCGTGATAGTTATTATTATAGGCAAACTCAACTAGAGGTAAATGGTCGTCCCAATTTCCCTTAAAATCCATGACACAAGCTCTCAGCATATTTTCTGATGTTTGGATCGTCCTTTCGCTCTGACCATCGATTTGAGGATGGTATGATGTGCTCATTCTCAACTGTGTCCCCAAGCATTTTTGCAAACTTTTCCAAAAATTTGATGTAAAACGCCGATCTCGGTTTGACACAATTGACACCGGAACACCGTGCCTTGAAACAATCTCTTTAACATACAATTTTGCCAATTAATCTAAATTAAATCTAATCTTGATGGACAAGAAATGTACTGATTTCGTTTGTCGATCCACAATAACCCATGTCGTATCATAACCCTTTTGAGTAGTTGGAAGACCTACCATGAAATCCATCATAATATGCTCTCACTTTCACTTTGGTATCTCCAACGGTTGTAATAAATCGCTTAGCCTTTGATGCTCTAGTTTGACTTTCTGGCATGTTAGGCACTTTGCAACACATTCAGTAACCTCTCTTTTCATATTCGGTCACCAAAAATGCTAACAAAGGTCCTGATATATTTTCGTACTCCACGAGTAAATCGAATATCTCTAGCTATGGGTCTTGCTCAAAATTTCATCTCTGACTTCTTATACCAGCGGAACCTAGATTCTGCCTTCAAATCGCAATAACCCTTCAGTATCGATTTTGAATTTAACTTCATCCCTTTCGGACACTCTCTTTCATACTTTCTCACACTCCTCATCCTAGAGTTGTGCTTCTTTCATTTCGTCCAATAAAGTTGTCCAATAATGATCTTGCCATTTTACATAAGCACACAGCCTAATCCCTTGTGCGATGTGTCGCTAAACACCACAAAATTCCCTGCATTATCTGGCAAAGACAACACAGGTGTCATACTAAACCTCTTCTTCGATTCTTGAAAACTTTCTTCACATTTCTCTGTCCAAACAAACTTAACTGCTTTCCTTGTCAAGTTAGTCAACGGAGTGGCTATCTTGGAGAAATATTGAATAAATTGTCTATAATATCCTGCCAATCCTAAGAAACTCCTTACTTCTGATGGTGTCTTCGGCCGATCCTAATTTATCACAGCTTCTACCTTTGATGGATCTACCGAAATTCTGTCTTTATCAATCACATGTACAAGAAATTGTACACGCTTCAACTAAAATTCGCATTTTGAAAACTTCACATACAACTTCTCTCTTCTTAATGCCTCTAACGTCACCCTCAAGTGTTCTACATGCTCTTCTTCTTGGGTTTTAGAATATTCTAATATGTCATCGATGAATACCACCACAAATTTGTCCAAAAATGGCTTAAACACCCTATTCATTAAGTCCATAAATGTTGCATGTGCATTAGTTAAACCAAATGACATTACCAAAAACTCGTAATGACCATATCGAGTTCTAAATGTTGTCTTCGGTATATCTTCCTTCCTCACCTTCAACTGATGATATCCACTTCGTAAATCTATTTTTGAGAAATACTTAGCTCCTTTTAACTGATCGAACAAATCATTAATTTTTGGCAACGGATACCTATTCTTAATAGTGACCTTATTCAACTCTCTATAATCAATGTAGAGCCGCAATGATCCATCCTTCTTCTTGACAAATAACACTGGCGCTCCCCACGGTGATACGCTCGGCTAAATATACTTCTTATCCAATAATTCCTGTAGTTGAACCATCAACTCCTTCATTTCCACTAGAGCCATATGGTACGGGGCTTTCGATATAGGGGCAATCCCTGGTACTAAATCGATCACAAATTCAATTCTCGATCAGGCGAAAGTCCTGGCAAATTGTCTGGAAACACATCCGCAAAGTCTCTAACAACCAGTATCTCCTCTAACATTACACTCACCTTCCGAGTATCGACTATGTAGGCTAAATATCCTACATATCCTTGTGTCAATAACCTCTTGGCTTGCATTATTGTCAGATAACTCACTTGTCTAGGTGACTTGCTGCTATAAAATTCTACTTTTGACTTCTTCGGAGTTATAAGGTTTACACACTTTTTCTGATAATCACTTATTGCCCTATGGTTAAACAACACATCCATTCCTAGGATGACATCAAATTCCCCAAGTCGAATTAGAATCAAATCCACCAATATCACATGACCCTTAATAAATACACGATAATTTTTATGTATAAACTTAACAGGAATCACTTCCCTATTCGCAATTTCTATATTCAGAGGGTAACCTAACTCTTCTTGAAGTAATTCTAATTTTCTAGCAAATTTATTGGATATAAATGAACAAGTAGCACCCGAATCAAATAATATATAAGCATTTATATCATTGATCAGAATAATACTTGACACCACATCCTTTGACTGAACAACATCTTGCACCGTCATGTTGAATGTTCAGGTAGTTGGTCGATTTGATGGCACTTGTCTGGTGATAGTCAGCTTGCCACTATTACTGTTATTACCTCTGCCTCCACTTTCTTGGGACAATCGCGAGCAAAGTGATCCTTCGACCTGCAAGTGAAATATGCTTCCCTCTTCGGGCTAAGGCAGTTTGTCGCGATATGACTCTCTTGACCATAGTTGTAACATACCCTTTTACCTTTCATGCACACTCCCACATGATTTTTCCCATAGTTAATACAAGCCTCTATTCTCTTCTTTTGATTCCCAGCAGTGATACTATAATTCCAGCTCCTTTTCTGACCATTGCCACCATGACTAATTGTTGCCTTATTATCACTCTCACTCTTTTTGTTCTTCTTCTGCTCTTGGTTGCATTTAGTTAGAGTATCGCTTCCTCCTTCTGCAATAATCGCCTTTTTCAATACTGCTGCAAATGAATTAAGTTAAAACATCAAGACTCGACTATACAAACATGGCTTCAGTCCCTGCTCGAACCTCCTCGCTTTCCTCTCGTCAGTGTTGACTTGATATGGTGCAAACCTTGCCAATTCATTAAACTTGGTCGCGTACTCGGGCACCGTTATCGTCCCTTGCTTTAACTCCAGAAATTGAACCTCCATCTGGTTTTGTGAACACGGTGGAAAAAACATCTCCTTAAACCTCTCCCAAGGAATTTTCCCTTGACCACCACGGCACTTGTTCGCATGCCACCAATAACTAGCTTCTGCCTTCAGTATGAAAGTCGCGAATGCAGTCTTTTGATTTTTATTAACCCTAGCGACATTGAACACCTTCTCCATCTCTATAATCCAAGTTTGAGCTTCAACCGAATTCATAGATCCTAGAAATTCTGGGGGTCTAATAACCTTGAAGTCCTTAAAAGTCGTGGTATGTGCCTGAGGTTGATTTGCAAACGCTCCTGTTAGCAAATTTACCAACTGCTGCACCGGGTTAGCATCAGCTTCGTTATTATTCGTAGACCCCTCGGGGGTTTGTTGACGTGACTGTCTTCTTCTTGGCGGCATTTTACTATTTGAAAATTTGCACTATTAAATTATTATTCATTCACATACTAAAACATTTAAGCTTATCTTAAACATTTTAAAATAACACGTAACATAACCAAGAAACTTTAATATTTATTCCATTCTGCTTTGAAACATAACAGAGTTAGCATCATTGTTATTTACATCAACTATCCCGAAATAAAAAAAATTCTAGGATTACATCATCATATCCTATTATTATATCAACATTTGGGATTTACATCTTATTAACTTTTATAATTATTCACATATTACTTTGGTACTCCCCTAGCAACCTATAAGAACATTCCACGTCGCACAACTTCATTGCGCTCTTACTCCATGATACGAATCATCTTCCTGCGATCCATTATGTACCACCGACAATCCTCGAATTGCACTAGATAATAAAAAACTCGATCCTGAGCTCTATCAAGCACTATGTAAAAAACATACTCCATCTCATCAATTTTGGCCTTCTTTGACCGAACTTCATTCTTAACACGATCAACGCGTCGAGCAGCATTCATCTGTATGTCTTTCGCTCTTGTTCGCTTTGCTAACTCCTCTCTCAAATCATCTTGTAAGTTCTCTTTCTCAGCCACCAATTGTCCCCTCTGATATTCAGTCTATGTCAGCCTCTATTCAAGCTCTGTAACACGTGCGGTAAGATCTTAAACCACCGTCTCTTTTTGTTCTAGGATAGTTTGACGCTCTACAACTAGACCTTCTAACTCCTTGACACTATCATGTAACTCTATGTTTCGGTCATACACTTTATCAAACATCTCAGCTCCTAATGAGGAAAGTAGTATCTCATAAGGGTCCTCCTCTTCTTCCTCATTTACCCCAATCTCCTCAGACTCTTCCTCCGGATCAAACTCGGGCTCAAACTGTAACACCCCCAAATCCGAGTCCCTTGAACTTCGGGCCTGATGCGTCACGATACATCATCTTCGTACATATTCTATAAACTAGGGCGGAATATATAAACATACATTGTTTATTTCAAATGATTCTACAACATTTCCCAAGGTCTATAACCTTAACTCAATATCTACCTTCATAACTCAAAAGGTTTACATAATCATTTTCATAAGATAACATAATAGTTAACGCATATTAAATTACTCTTGAACTTTTTCTCTTGACTTTGTCCTTCCTGAAGCACTCGAGCTTAATTGAAATATTATCATGATATAGCAAGAGTGAACAACTACTTTACTCAGTAAATTTAAATAAAAGAAAGATATATCATGAGTGAAAAAGAAGAGGCTTTCGAATTTTCAACAATATATAATAATTGTGGAAGAACGATAATCAAATTTCAATAAATGAATAACTGAATCAATAATGTTGAGTAGCCAACAATGACCATGAACAAATTTGGTAATCAAGGTGATCAGCCTTTCATACCAGGTAAACATATGCAACTTGCACTAAGTGCGATTAAACAATAAATTTCATTGATGTGGAATAATTGATAATAATTAAACTACTAGCATGCTTGAAAATATCAACTCAAGTTTGAGTTAAGAAACTTGTAATAACGTAAGAAGTTTAGGGTTAGGAACTTGCCTAGTTCGTCGATTACTGCTACACAATCTAATTTAATCTCTTATGAAAGACCTAATATTTATAAGATTAATTTTTCAATCAGCATATCATATCATACCTCATAATACTACTACTTTATAAATAAATCATCTAACATTTAGCCACATAATCAAATGTTAGATAACACCTTAAACCATCAATATTATTATCGTCCGTTAATAATATTTCAACCACTTTATCATCATCTTAAAACTCTCGTCTAATATTATTAATCATTTAATAATATTTTAATTCATTTCTTATTATTAATCACTTAATAATATCTTAGCCACTTACAAATATTATTAATCATTTAATAATATTTTAATCACACTTTAATATTATTAATTATTTAACAATATTCAAATTATTTACTAATATTATTAATCATTTAATAATATTCAACTCATTATCTAATATTATTAATCATTTAATAATATTTTAATTCACTTTCAAATATTATTAACCCTTTAATAATATTTTGATCACTTAATATCATTTATTAATGTCTTAATCATTTACAAATATTATTAATCCTTTAATAATATTTTAATAATCTAATAATACTTTAATCTAATATTAGTAATCATTTAATAATATTTTAATCATTTATTAGACTCATGAACAATTTAATTTAATTGTTTATCCTTTACTGTTTAATTTAGTTAACATACATATTTGGTCATACACATATTATTTTATTGAAAATGACCAAATTACTCATATAAAATTTTAATATATCATATTAAAGGTCATTAAGCAATAAAATCACATTTACACATTTTTCAACTTAACATAACTTAATTTTCTCATTTATCCTTAACTTAATTATAGTTATGAAGAATACCAAAACAACTTATTATTTTTTTATATTTTGAGAAATATTAGTATATGATATTTTAGTAATAAAATAATTTTCTTGTAATTTTTTAATTTTGTTTCCTATTCTTAAATACGCTAAAACAGTCCAAAATGGCTACATTTATCAAAAATTCTCCTTTTATTCAAACATTCTGAAATTTATGCAGTAGACTCATACTACCATATACTGACTTTAGTTAAATTTTCACAATTTTTTAGGCTGTAATTAGGACTGAGCATTCGGTTATAACCGAACCGAATAGCTTATTCGGTTATAACCGAATACCGAACCGAAATTATTTTTACTATCCGAAAAACTATCCGAATTGACAAATAACCGAATTACCGAAAACCGAATAACCGAATAACTTATTCGATTATTTCGGTTAATAACCGAAATTGCTTTCCATATTATCAAACAAAAACAGATTCATTTCAAATATTTTATAGTACTAAAGTTTTCGATCAATAATTAACAATGATCTTCAAGAGAGTGTATTTACATCTGAAAGTCCTCAATACTAATACAAACTTTGAATCATAATATTTCCTCAACTGAAGATAGAAGGGAATGAACCTAATCACGCTAGGAATCTCAGTTTTTCTCCATTCTCCTTTGCGAGTCGAATTAGCCCTCTCTGACGTTGCCGTTGTTTTGAATATGCTCCTATCCACTTGCAGAATTCGTTAATTACCGGAAAGGATATGAAAATTAGCCGAAAAGGAGGCAGAGTCGCGATTCGCGACTCTCAATTTGGGGACTGGTTGGCTGGGGTTTTAATTTGTTTGGGTTAGGTTTGCAGAGAAAGATGATATTAGAGAGTGAGAGAATACAGATGAGAGACTATGAGGGATCATGAATCAAGAAGTTAATGGGGTAAATAAATAAAAGAAATTAAGAGTTAGTGGGATGCTTGCAAGGCTGCAACGATGCACATGGAATAAGGCTGCAACGAATAACGATGCACAACACATGCAAGACTAAGAGTGATAATACATTAGTATGAGAGATTACTCTTTTAACCTTGAAGCCTTTATTTTGTTTTTATATAATTCGATTATTCGGTTAACCGAATAGCCAAAATTTAAAAACCAAACCCGAACCCGAAAACTGAATATTAAAACGGGTATAACCGAAATTTAAAAAATAACTAAATAACCGAAAAAATTTGGTTAAAAAAATTCGGTTCGGTTCGGTTATTCGGTTTTATCCGTTTTTTGCTCAGCCCTAGCTGTAATCACTGAGTTATAATAGTTTACTTTTAAAATCGTATTTTCTTATAAAAGCCATAACTCCCTCTCAGGACATCAAAAAATTCCTATATTTGGACAGAATCTAGTTAACTTGATATACTAGCATATTACAAAAGACCAGAATTTTTAGAGCATAAAAACTGGCCGAAACAGCCCATGAAAGAAACTAGCCAGGAGACTCATTTGTTTTTCTAGATTTTTGTCCGCAGGAAGTGTTTTGCCAAAAATTATACCACGGTTGATCCGTTTAATCTTTTTGAGTGATTCCACTTGGGTTCATCAGATAACTCATAGATCTAACACCTTTCTTTGACGGATCACAAAAATAAGGTACAGATTAAAAACAGTACTTGTCCAAAGTGGACTAAAATTTAGGGTTTTTGTATGGGTAAAAACTGTTTTTTGTCTATCTTTTTTTTTCAAGCTTATCAACACATAAATTGATAGCATCTAAGCATAAAACATCATAAAACATGTAAATCTACTACTATAAGGTTTAAGATCATGAGTTCATTATTTAACCCAAAACAACCACAAAATAATCATAGATCTAGCTAGGGTTTTGAGATAAGAACACTTTTAAACATTCTCTTAGATGCTCTCTCCTTCTTCATTCCATGGGTGTTATGAAGCTTTAAGAAACAATCAAACTCTTTTCTCCTCCTCTACTATAAGCCCACAACAGCCCCATTTGCTCTTATTCTCACTCAATTTTTATTTTATTTTTTTTAATATGGTATTTTAAGTTTTGCAAAATTTTAGGCAAAGGTTTAGGAAGAGCGTATTTATAGAAGTTACTAGGTGACCTTTGATCTTCCTCCAACTCTTCATATTCTTTATCAAATGGATTTCAAGAAGAAATTGAAAGGTTTTTTTGGAATTTGAAAGTTTTCTTGAATTTCAAAGGTATCTATTTTCTATTTCCTTTTCTTTCTTCACCATCCGTTGGTATTCTTCTTCCATTCCTTGATAATTTGCTGAATTATCTTTCCCTCTCCTCAAATTATTTTTCAAACTTACAGTCGATTCTTCCTACTAATTTCGACGTCCTCAACGTCATGGAAATATCCGTTTCTTCAAATTCATCTCTGAATTTTGAGTTTGACTTTTTACCGAAAAGTCAACAGTTAATTTTTTGACCAAAAAGTTAACCCCGACACATTTTATGTTTATACTCTATTCTTACTAATTCCAACGTTTTGGACTCAAATATCTAGTCCGCGTCTCAAAATTCTATTCTGAACTCAAATTCGAGTTTTTACCTTAATAATCCAAATTATATTATTTTATAATATAATTTTAATTAAATCTCAATTAATTAATATTAATTAATTTTCTTCGCCTTCATACTTCATTTTGTAATTAACTTTATCCACTTCTTTAAGAGTTTAATTAACTATTAAATCTTATTTTCCTAATATATGTATATATTTCACATCTATATATACATATTTAGTACATTACACAAAATCACATACTTCACATTATATGAAACACATATATACATGTCCAAATCTACTTCATCCCTTAATAAGAATTTTATTTATTAAATTCTTATTTTAAATTTCTAAAATATTTGGGATATTATATTCACCCATTCTTTTAAGAATTTCGTCCTCGAAATTAAGGCATAGTCATCTCTATTCATTCTACTCCTCTATTTTCAAATCTAGATTTTATTATTTAAACTTTTATTTAACTATTCGAGATCTTATTTACAAGTCTCATAAATTTTTGGGTTATCACACAAACCCCGGACCCACAATAGTAATCAATGGAGATGTCTCCCTCGGTATTAACTACTCCTAAACTGTGTGAATATCTCGAGACTCCTCCTTCCCAATCTGACTGGGCTCTCCTATCTCAGTCATCCTGCCATCAAAATATTTTAAGTTTTAATTATTATTCGATACTACTCGCGTGCACGTAAGTTATTAACAAGTAAGCACATATATCACTTAATTATTTATCTTCAATGAATTCCTTAATTTATTTCTTAGAACTTGATAAGATTTTTACCACCTCTATGTTTTCGATCTCCTATATGGTTATAGCCTAAGGTTTTCCCACCTAGGGTTCATAACTCAAAGCTTTGATATCAACTAGTGACACTCCCAAATTCGGGTATTTCAATCCCACAGATTTGGTGCACACTATTCATCACATTCATATCTAACTACTCACAATAAAGGATAATAACAATAATAAATTTAATAAACAATACTCCTATTAGAGGGTTACATAATTAATATGAAATCCCAGGTCATCTAACCTTTAATTATTACATCATCAGCGGAAACAAATTATAATTATAATTAAGTCTGATTACAAAATAAACTTCCTGGATGGAAAATAAACTAATCATCAGCTACTTGTACATCTTGCCCTTGCCCTTACCCTTGCTTGAAGATGGCTCTTCAGGTTTCTCGTTCTTAGCTAAAATATTTTTATGCAAGAGTGAGCAAAGCAATTGCTCACTAAGATGATAATATATATTAACAATATATGAATCATCAATGGATAAGCTTTAACTGAACAACATAACTTTCTTTGAAAACGGCCAATGATACTCAAGAACTGTAGGCTCAAGGAAAATTCGGCTTTTGAATAAATAACAGAAATCAAGGCCAAAAGTTTAACTGAGGGTCACAAGACCATGAACTATGTCCTAGGTTAACAAAAATTTCTAACATAACCTTTAACAGTCTTAGACTATATGGACCATCCATTTCGTACTTCGGTGGATCAGCCCTTCGTACAATGTATTATGCACAAATATTTTAACGTTGTTGCGTAATATAATCCCCTATTCTAGGGTTGTTCATCTCAGTCTTTAACATTAGGATCCGCACCAAAGATAAGTTGGTTTGGATTAACTTCAAAAGAATTTTAGATCTTTAGAATGCTCATCAACTATGGACTAGTCGAATCAAAAAGGTTTTGATAGCCATTTAAGAGTTTGATAACAATATAATCTCGTATAATGGTACATAAGCAAATTGTGATTCAATAAGTGATAGAGTCACAATGATTCATAATTGAATACACATCGTTTACCGAAGTAATACTTTCAAAAGAATTAGAAAGCTTTTTTAAGAACATAGGCATTGAATCAAACTAAGAAACCTCGTTGAATAATAAAGTAGCAAAGGTTAGGAAACTTGCTCAATAAAAAAGAAATAGAGTTAAGAAACTTGCCTCGTGCGTTAGCTACACAATTACAACTCACATTCTTCAAATACACTATATATACCGTTAGGATCACAATACCAATTAGTCACATTAAAACTAACTTTATTGGTTTAGTTCCTAGTTTAGTTAAATGTATTACTTTAATTCAAGTTCTAAATATCTTTATTATTCACACATCATGAATTTGAGCTCTCTATTAGAATATAGTACAAGACACGGCGTTTGAACGACATCTCCATTTCTCACAAACATCGAATTAAAGATTTTTCATAAATTCCAAGTTCAGAACTTATAATATCATCTTTGTGATTACAATCTGATATTATGTCTTATTACATGTTTTAGGCTTCACTTTATTCATTGGAATATATTAGGTTAACATCCTTCGCACTGCATACTTAACAGCTCATTATTGGGTCTGTTCTGATACTAGCACAGCCACGCCACTTTTGATCTTAGCACCAGCGCGGCCGCGCTGGTGCGCAGATTTAGTTGCTGCAGTTTGCGAAGAATACTCTACTTTCAATCCAAACTCGTTCATCCAAACTCCAAATTAACTACTATTTAATTCTATAAACTCTTTAAACACAGCAGAACACAATCACAAAGTGATTATAACAACTCAAAAACTTTCAACAACTAAAAATAAGGATTCAAATTTCATGTTCATGCTCTATTCCCATATTTTGACATATTTTATGAAATCATTCACCCCGGATTTGTTTTACAACCATTTTGATTCATTCAAGTTGCATTATTTTTGTTTCCCAAAGTATTAACAACATCCATCATCAATTTACAGATTACAACATTAATTCCTAGCTAATTTTAGTATCTAAATAGACCAAAACATATATATTATAATAAAACTTAAATATCCTTTTCTAACACATGTTTACATGAATTTGATTACCCAAAAATTATTTATAGATGCTATATAACAGATTATACACACTTGTTAACATACAAAATAATTCACTTAACGCATTAGCCATCAAAACCAATTACAGAGAAGTAATTTTGAGAAGTATGAACTAAAAAATAAGAACTAGATTATTACATTTAATTTTTCTTTAGACTTAGCATAGATGATTAGAATGACTTGATTATCTTTCTTTTTCCTTCTTTGATTTTCAGACTTTGGCTCTCAATTCACAGAGAATTTCTTCTTTCTATTACTCTCTTCCTCTTCATTTCTCTCAGCCTTATGAAACTAAACTGACAAACACATTACGTATATTTTAACTTGGCTATCAGTTATTCAAACAAAAGGGTTTTAGCTGTTATGAAATAGAAAGAGTCACTAGGCCATATTTGGCAAAACCAACTTAAGTCCCATTTCTACTTTATTTTAATAATCTTCTTATTCTATGACACATTTGTCACATCGACTACACCAACCTTATAATTTCATATTAAATTACATTAGGTTTATTAGTAAATTTAATTTATTAATACATCAAATGAATCCTTATTAACATAATTATAAATTTATTAAACAAATTATTAATTCTCTAATTTAATTATTTAATTAAATTAGAACATTGTGATTCCATTAGCATAATAAAAATACGCACCGATTAAAAATCATTTAACATAATTTAATTAATATTATCATACTTAAATAAATTATTCCAGAATAATTTTCATCAAATATTTATTTTATTTAATAAATATCTCAACTAAAATATTTATTTTATTTGATAAATATTTTAATTATTTATAAAAATTACATTCGTTACACTGCTTTGGTGGAACTATCGCTCAGATAAATCATGAAGATAACCCACGAATAGCGACAAGGAGCTATAGTAAAGAAATGCTCGAAGCCCCAAGAGTCAACTCGGGCCCAATAATCGGCTTGAAGAGCATGATAAAGGGAATAGATATTGAACCAGTTGTTCGGAGACTGTGTACACTCCAGGACCTATAACACGAAGGATCAAGATGACTGCAACTTAAGACAAAAAAAGAGAAATCAAAAGAGAAGAAAACATCTCGAAATTATCTTATAGCTTATTAGCGCATAAGAGAAGATCGGGAATGGCTACTCGTGCCCCGGGAAATATACGACCACGAATAGGCGGAACAATAGCATCAGGCTCGGGAAGGTCCTCGTCCACATCAACAACCCCGACTCGGTCAACACCAATCGGACGGATGCAAGATTCCGCCAGACGACAAGCCTGTCTCGTAACCCAGGGAGATAGGACAGCAGAGGTCGTCCTTTGAGAACGAACCCCTGATGACACATGATGAGATGTAGAACTACTCGGCATGTCTGGATCCATGACTAAACAAAGATCAAACGACATGGAATGAGGTACGCCGTATATTATTCTACAGGTTTAAAATGTCATGTGCATTAACCTAGAAAACACTAAAATAGAGATTCATAAAGCACGAATATATTGGTCGTCGCCACATACATGGTTTGAATATGTCATTCTATATCATTTTTTTGCATCAAGCACGGTATAAAAGGTACACCTACGTCCAGTCATATGACCTACGAAAATGTTTCGCAAGAATCTCTCCTATAATATGGACTATCCACATGCACCAGGTTATGCATACAGGACTCTTTGTAGGCACCCAAGGCACAACCCCAAGAAATATGCATAATTTACGATATGGTACATTCAAAACTCTAATACGAATCAAACGAAGGTATATAATAGCTGTAAAAATGTTTCAAAATTTGAATTTTTGCATATAAAGTCAATTCCTACATTAAAATAGATAAATTTTATCAAAATTGTGCACCAAAAAATGATCTCCAATTATGAAAATTGTTGCATCTATGTGTTTAGCATAGTAAAATACATGCATGTATCATATTTTTATCAAGTCATTAAAGCATACATTTTTTTAATATATTACATTTTAACTTACTAACATCCATAATGTAATGAAATGAAATTAAAAATACATAAGAGTTATACGAATACGTTACCTGCAAGATAATAAACGAATGTACGGAGTCAAAACTGACAGAATCAAGCCCCACAAAGCAGAATGTATGAGAATATGTGTTGGAATATTAGAGAATCTAAGAAGAAGAGCTAAAGAAAGCTAAGAAGAATGAAAGAAGAAAAAGGCTCCGGTGGGGTATAGCCACCATGACCAGCCGCAGTTGTACTTGCGGCTAGCTGTATGTGCATCTGCAATCAACCATGGTGGGCCTTACCCCTCCTATTTTGGTGCACGTGAGGTCAAAACGCATCTATTTTGGTCCAAATAGGTGTAACCACGAAGAAAAATACATTTCTGAAGCCTAAAACATCATTTTAGGGCAATGACGATTACGAGAATATGAAATATAGCAACGACAACTTTTAAGATATAAAAAATGAAAAAAACAGTGAAAAAAGATCAAAAATGAGAAAAAAAATCAAAAATTAAAAAATATGGAAAAACGTTAAAGAAAATATGTCTTCTTTTGTTTAATCGGCATTAAATTCGTTAGGAACGAGACTCAGCGAAGGCATTGGGGACGAGACCCGGTGATATGATCGTTGGGGACGAGACTCAACGAAAGCATAAGGGACGAGACCTGGTGAGATGTCTGTTGGGGACGAGACTCAATAAAAGCATTGGCGACGAGACCTGGTGATATGATCGTTGGGGACGAGACTTAACAAAAGCATCAAGGACGAGACCTGGTGAGATATATGTTGGGGACGAGACTCAACAAAAGCGGTAGGGACAAGACTTGGTGAGATATCTGTTGGGGATAAAACTCAACAAAAGCATCGGGGACGAGACCTGGTGATATGTTTGTTGGGGACGAGACTTAACAAAAGTGTCAGGGATGAGACTTGGTAATATATCTATTAGGGAGGAGACTCAACAAAAGCATCAAGGACGAGACCTGGTGATATATTTGTTGGGGAGGAGACTCAACAAAAGTATCAGGGACGAGACCTGGTGACATGTCTGTTGGGGACGAGACTTAACGAAAAGCGTCGGGGACGAGATCTGGTGATGTGGTCGTTGGGGATGAGACCTAGCGAAGACATCGAAGATGATACCTGGTAATGTCATTATAATGACGATTTCTCCAACGGAGCGACATGATATTGAGATTCAGCATCCTGCATCATTATAGCATTCTATAACTGTCTTGCACCCTTTTGCATCATTCATATATTATCATGCATAGGATGTCTGTGTCTTTGTCATATTCATTTCATTGCATTGCATAAACATGACAAAGAGAGATATCTATAGACATCCAAAATTTTGCACATATTTTTTAACCCTGGCAGGAGGACAAAAGAGTCATTTCAGCTGAAGGATGAGACATCTGAACAGAGGATTTCAAGGTTTAAATCAAAGTGCACAAGGTCATCACAATGACCACTAAGTGACAAACTACTCAAGGTATGACAGTTGACTAACTAACATTGAGGGGAAGATCCATTTTTGTATTTTGTTTTATCTTTCCAGATCTGGAATTGGCCAAACCTTATGTCATTGCGTAGCTCTCGAAAAGAGCTTTCCAGAATGGTATGGCGCGTCTCCCAACTCTCCCCGGATTGAAAGTTACAAGCGTTTCAGTAAACAAGACGAAAAGCTGACTACAAGACACGAAAATTGAGGTAGGTGGGCCCCACTTAGACCAGCCGCAGGTGCACCTGCAGCCAGACTTAGGACCTATATAAGGCCATTTTTAGTAGATTTTTGAAAAAGAGGAGGAGCTTAGAGAGAGAAAGTGAAGGATTTCTATATAGAAAAGCTAGAAAATTGATCTAGATCTATTAGATTTTCTCCAAATTTTGTATTTGAATAGCTAGATCCATTCAAATTCAAGCTAAAAGAAGCATCACTCCTTCACCCCAAGGTGAAAGATTCAATTTTTTTTGTATTTATAGCATAGATTTAGTGTAGATCTAATATATACATAGTACATATCTCGATTATTTTGACACACGATTCGATTTTTATATATATTTGATATAGATCTATTAGATTTAGTATAGATCTTGTTCATTTTATACGTTGTTTTGCTTGAATTTGGTTTGTTTTTCGATTAATATTGTGCTGAGGCTCTCCTTGCATCCTAGATCTATATCTAGGGTGTGGGGATCCTCTTTATGGGATTATGGATGGTTAGAGAAGATTTCCTACGGTTAAAATCTCCTTCTAATCATCTGATGATATCCTCGAGTCGATTTATTGATTTCGAGTCAGATTCAGCCTATTTTACCGATTATTTTGCTTATGCGTTGTTAAAGTTTGAATATTAACCTAGATTCACATGAGATCTAGCTTGGATCTAACTCATTATTGATTTCAAAGTTAAAAAACTTTAACATTTATGTTGGATCCGATGCAGATCTAGTTGGATCCGATGCAGATCTAGTTGGATTTATGTGTTTTCAATGTTTTAAGTCGATTTTGTTCACCTCGTGAAACCCTTGATCCATATCTAGTGGTAAGGGGGTCCCACCTACCCATCGTCAAGTGATTCTAACAATTGAATCATCTAATAGCCAGTTTGTGATATATTTCTCGATTTAAATTTCAATTATGTCATTGAATAGATCTAGGAAATCTTAGATTCACGGATTTGTTCCCACAGATCTAAGTCCCGGTAATGGATTTCATCTGTACATATAGTCGCTCGCGATGTCAGCTTTGGTTTTGCGATCTACGTGATAGGGTTTATGGGAGCCCTTCTTTAGATCATCTTTTTTTTTTACTTTTCAAACGTGAGCCTAGGAATATTAGATTCGGGATCCTTGAAAATGGATCTTGGCATGATTCCCATGATGGACACTATTTCGATTGTAAAGTCATTATCCGATCATTGTATATGTAAATTTGGGCCTTAAAATGGTATCGAAGGTTCCATCCCATGAAAATTGGATTTAAGGCCCCGTGATAGTGAAAATTGCGATTGCGGGTGTTCGGGACTATTGAGATGACTTTCATGCCCACAGATCGCGTCGACCCTATTTTAATGCTTAATTTCCCGTTTATCACCAAAAAACGATTTCTAAACAAAATAACAAAGATATTTTAAAATTGATCTCAAATCGCTCGGCTTAGTAAGATCGCCTTAGATTTAAAGTGAAGCTAACGAAAAAACCTTGATTCCTATTTGGCGAAGGGTTTGAGAACCATGTTTTCTAAAATGTCACCCCGAAAAGATTTTTATTGAAACAAAAGCTAAAATGAACCTTTTTTTTCTTTCTAAAATCAAGGTTCAAGTTGGTTTCAAAATAACGCACTCCTCACAATTTCAACTCAAAACTAGATAGAACCTTTCAAAACGTGTCGACATTTATGCCGGTTTCTTTTTTCCTAAAAACTCACCCTTTAAGCGAAATAATAAATCGAAATCTTAAAAATGATAGAAACAAAAACCAACATAGGAAAATCGTAACCCGGCGTTGACAATTTCTACTAAACTTTGAATTCTAAATAACTATAAATTAGAAATATAAAAATATTAATTATAAATAAATAATAATTAATATTAAAAATAGTTAAATATATTGTAAAATATATTATGATTAAATTTAGTTATCAATATTAAAATTAGGATATATTAAAATATTTATATATATTGTAAAATATATTAATAATTAAGTTTAATAATATTAAAAAAATAATTATAGCTAGTATATATTTTAGTGACTGAAATTTAGTTAATCCTAAGATTTAGTTAACTATTAAAATTAAAAATCATAATAATAACTCATTGCATAGACAAAAATATTATGATTAATTTAATAAATAATATTAAAAATTATTTTCCAATTAATATATACTCTTTTCGTTCTTAAAAAGATGAGTATCGTATAATTTACATAAATATTAAGAAAAATAAAAATAAATAAAAGAAAATAAATAAATTTTAAATTTATTTTTAATAATCTCACAAAATTATATAAATTATAAAATAACAAATATTTTTATTTTTTTATATTAATAGACTACTGAGCTTCGCTTTATATACTTTTATCGTTTTTTTTAGTATATTTGTAGTTTTAGTATACAGGGCAGTAACAATTTGAGACCGTGAAGCAAATATCAAACCCTTCCCGTCCGCCGCAAATAATTATTATCATCAATTGTTGGATCGCGTCGGGTCAAATTGCGATTCATATCGGCAAACAAATAACCAAATGACTGTAGCTTTCTGAATTGATTAATTTGAAAGAAGCGAAAGCTAAACCAGACACTGGTTCGAGAACTCCGTCAGTTGGAAATGGAGTTGGCTACGAAAGCGATGAGTGCTGCGAGCAGAGCTACTAGCAGCAACATAGTAATCAACTCCTTTCTGTTTGCTTCATTTGCGGCACTGAGCATAAGATCAATGAATCAACAAAGAGATATCGAAGCCCTAGAGGTGCAGAAGGATTCTCTGGTCAAATCTAATAGGGCCGTGAAGAAGACAATTTGGGACTGGAAGCAACAGCTTTACGCGGAAGCCTCCGTTGAAAATGCTGTTGTTTCTCTCTCCAATCTCAAAGCCATCTACGGCGAAGCTCCCACTCTCCAATCAGGTCCTCTCTCCCTCTATATGTGTGTGTGAATCGTTGTTATAGTTTCTGGATTGGTTTAATTTTTTATTTTAATCTGGTGAAAATGGAAGAATGTACTACCTCCGGTCCAAATTAACTGCTTAGTTTTGACTTTTGAAAGTCATATCGACTATTTTTAAAACTAATTTTTGTACTATTTTTGCCAAAATATAGGTGAAGAGATTATAACTAAAAGAAAGTATATATAATTTACTACTAATACTAATTTTTATAATGTTAAAAAATATATTTATATATGCTTAATTATTAATTTTAAAAATAGTCAATTTGACTAAAAAAAAGTCAAAACTAAGCGGTTAATTTGGGACGGAGGGAGTAATATTTTTATTTTATTAAATTAAAAGTGTTAAATACCCTTTTAAGGTGGTGTAATCTATTTTGTGTGTGATTGTTGGGTAAGGAAATTACAAGGACAATTATAATTTTTACTAATGCTTTTGGGATGTTTTGTATGCATGTCGGAATTTATTTATTGATGCATATTATGATCCGGAGTTTTGAGTTGAGGCTAAATTAATGCAATAGTTTTAGCTTCTTAAAAAGTATATGTTGTTACCAAATCACAATACAACAGGAAAAGATAAGTATAGAGGGAATTAGGGCATGTGCCATATTATTAAGCTGTTAAAGGATAATTAAGGGACTAATATTATCTAAATAAAATGGAGAATAGCATTGAGCATGTGCTTGTCCAAAACTCCAAATTCAGTTCAACCATATCACCCCAAATCTATCACAGGTTAAGGAGAGATGAAAATATATCGGTTAATATGATTACACAGCGTCTTTGCAAATATTAAATGATTCCAAATTTCAACCTAGAATGCAGGCACTAGGATTAAAATTACACGCATAAATTTTTTTTGTTTGGTTTCTGCAATGGGATTAAGTGTGTTACTGTTGCAAAAGAAGTTCCAACTAAATCATTCCTCTACCTTGACATTGATTCACTATTTACGACAATTTCGCTTTCAATGTTACAACATTCATTATTATCTTGTAAGAATTGTCAAGATCAATGACCAAACAATATAGTTTTGATGTCCCTTTCAGTCACCTTTATTGCCAAATATTATTTTAGTAAAATTTCCATAGAGAGAGCAGAGAAAGGATATCATTGTAGTCTTTGTAGTTGGATTCATATATTGCGCATGCTGAAGGAGAATGTTTGTGCTTGTATTCTTTATACACATTCCCTTAAATTCTATATACTCATTTCTATTAGCTATATCACCCTGAAATATCTGTCTGCACCGTCATACACACGCAGAGTAATCTTCTCATTAGAACACTTCTCACCAAAACTACACAAGTTATTGTTAACATATACTATCTTATTGTTGTCTTCAGAAGGTTCTATGTTTGCTTAACTATTAACTGATACGTGTTTGCATTGTAGGCTAACTTTTCTTTTATAAAATGTTAAATTCTCAGAGTTGATTCATCAAAGTTTCGGATGTTACACATTATTGGTAAAATGTAGAATTGATTTCCCTTTTGCCTTAAGCTGAAAAGATCCCAACAGAAAAAGATTTAAATGGCAGAAAAGATATTGGCTTTTGTTTAATATTTTTATTTTCTAATTCTTTCATCACAATGCGAGTAGTCAAACTTAAACTTTTATTTCTAGGAATATGAGTTATTGATGCAGGATAGATTTAGGATGAAGAATTAATGGAAAATAAATTAGGATTAAAACTCTACCTTTAAATCTCTAGAGTCTCTCAAGTGTATTAACTCCACGAAACAACTCTAAAGATGGATAAAATATCTCTACGGTATAAATAAAATAATCAACTTCAATATTCATAGTCTGTAGTCTAAAAGACTTGTGGAGATTACATCACTATATAAAGAGACTCAAAACCCTAATATTACTTGAGGAATAATAAAAGTACTAAATGACTAAAATACCCTTATTAATAATTCCTAATCACTAATTAATGTCTTAAATCCCCACTAATAAATAAAATACATAAATTACATCAACTATTTTTCTATTAAACATAATAAAAATTCCAATTAATAAATATAAAATATCTCTTCTTTGTTCTTGACTTGGAGTTCCCATCATTCTCCTCTTGTTGGATAAAACTCGACCTCGAGTTTTATAATATGATAGAATAAGCCAAAAACTCTTCTGCAATGGAAGAACATTTTGGAACACCTTTGACAACATCATCACCACAGGGTAAGGTTCAAAAATTTTTGGAAAGAGAATTGTTGAGAGCATCGCTTTTGTATTCAAAGGTGTTAAAAATAAGCTTTCTGGAACAACGAAGTCAACAATGTCAACTTGGATTGGATCAACTTCTCGAATCGTCCTTTCTTCGATAACGAACAACTCAAAAGCAACTTTAGAGTTTTTCTCAATTTGTTCCTCATACACAATAAAATAATCAACTTCAATATCAATAGTCTGTAGTCTAAAAGACTTGTGGGGATTACATCATTATTTAAAGAGATTCAAAACCCTAATATTACTTGAGGAATAATAAAAGTACGAAACGACTAAAATACCCTTATTAATAATTCTTAATCACTAATTAATGTCCTAAATCCCCACTAATAATAAATAAAATATATAAATCACATCAACTATTTTTATATTAAACATAATAAAAACTCGAAATGATAAAATATAAAACATCTCTTCTTTGTTCTTGACTTGGAGTCCCCATCAGTTATAGACAATCCATGAAGAGTTAGTCTCTTTGCTCTAGATTCTAAGTTTTTATCAATTTTCTCCTTATTGTCAGTCAAGGACTTTGAAATCATTGTGTATGTTTTATAGAATATATAGTTCTAAACATTCTTGGTCAATGTCACACTCACTGCCTGCTGTGAAAGTACTTTCCAAAGTTTAGGCTTTTGTGTGGTCTTTGATTCTCAATACACTGCACATTAACAATTTTTTGTAGATTTATAGGCCTCACAGAGGAATATTCCTAAAATTACATCTTGTGAAAGCTCTCATTTGAAACACATCGTCACTTGTTTTTGCATTTTCTTGTAGCATGGCAACTGTGGAGTGTTTGTTTGAGACGTATGTTGCATCATGAGTATGTGACTATGTCCTTTCCTCATTGAGAAATTGTTTTTCACCAAGTCTTGTGGTTTTGAGGAAAAAAATATTGCAAAATTTCATGGAGGTGTTATACATTTGCAGTTCTTTACTTCTTCCAAGTATTTGGTTGTAGAGAAATGTTAGGAATTATCAGGGTAAGCTTCTTCCGTGTCCACTTGGTTTTTCTGGCTTGACATTTGTTCCCGCTATAGTGCTTTTAAAGGCTTAACTGTCCCCAATATCTAGGTGATTGAGAGACGAGTTGCATTTTTACTTGATTTTTGAGTCGACTCCTGTCCTCAACTGATGTATCATCTTCTTTTCAGGTCACATGCTCCCTCTATTCCTAAATGTAAGATCAACACTGAGTTTTTTACAATTCTATTTCATTTATATTTTTTTTCAAATTTAAACTTTTATGAATCCTAAAAATTTTGTCAGTACAATTACGAATATTATAAGATAAATTGTTTTCAATCTTAAATGTATCATGACAAGTTAAAATTTGAAAATGTCTGGAATTTTTATAAAATGTCAATACTGATCTTATATTTTTGAATGGAGGGATTATTTTTTATGTATTTCGTGAGATGTGGACCAAGAGTACTTATCAAAAGCAAATAAAAGATGTGGACTGATGGTAGTCTGGCATAATGGTTGGTTAGTCCTAACACAGGAAATCAGGTCGATTGCTTTAATATCTGTCAAAAGGAAGGAATGAAGGAGATAACAATAATGGATTACTGATCTGATAAGCTTCATTGACCCTACTTCAGGAACGAAGTTTATGCTGAAAAGCAGAAGAATAGATTTCATGGGTACAAAGGACTAAGGGAAGTTTTAACATTATAGCAGATGGTCTATCAACCCTTTTCTGTCAATACTTCAACTCTTCACCACCTTTGTTTCCCTCTTACAAAATATTCACTCCACACTGAAGTACTATTCATCTGTGTGGTCAACTGGATTTCCTGGAACATTTAGATTCTAAGTCATGCAGTCTGGTGAAGGTTCAAAGTCTTAGCTAATCGAGCTTGAAAACAATGCAACATACAATATTGAATGATAAATCATAAAGTATCATATGAAGGATTTGACATTATAATCCATTACTTACTTTTTCAGAAGTAAAATTCATTCTCTTCATCTCCTCTTCATATTGGCATTGTGTTGAAAAAATCCGACTGCAGGAAAGTGATGGTAGCTTTCTGGTTAGTTTGGGTGTGGCACTAGGTCTTGAATTTGTTTCTTTGAGATAGTAATATATGCCAGAAAGGTTATTGTCTTCCTAACAAATAACAAGGTAAATGATGTACAAGCCATAATGAGGCTTCGACAAAATTTTCTCTAGACTAACTTGTTGCATCTTCTATTTCCACAGGCCATCATCCTGAATGTGAATTGAATCACAAGCCATAATGAGGCTTCGACAAAATTTTCTCTAGACTAGCTTGTTGCATTTTCTATTCCACAGGCCATCATCCTGAATGTGAATTGAATCAAGGAAAATGATCTATATGTTGACTAATTTTATGTGGAATATAGATTGCGACTAACGTGGAACTGTAAGCTATAAAATCGAACAATAATATGTGGGTCACTTCTTTACACCCCTCTTATCTCATGGATCTACATATGTCGGTATTTAATATCGACATGAATTTGTCGTCATATATAGCAACACTATTGAATCAATGTGAGTTTTCTTGTTATCTGTTATACAATTAATTATCTCAAATACTGTCTTAGTTCACTGCCTTGATGTTTTTTAATCCTTCCACCCTCTTGTATAGTTCCTTTTCTCTGTTAATGACATTTAACTCTGTTACTGTGGTGATAAATCATTACTTATATTCATCAGTCATCACCTTATTGCTTCCATTGTTGTACATATGTAGCTGGAGATGCTGAGAGAGCAGATGGTAAATCACCTGGTAGGAAGATATTGATCTGAAGTTCTATTTGCTGGTTTATGAGGATATGCACAAAGGTTGCAATCAGAAAGGTGTGAAAATCTTTTCAGGGACAACTGCTATACCTTGTGGCCATTGATATTTACGAGAAAATAGTTGGATAGTAGGGAGTGTACTCAACTATTTTTTGGATGAACTAAAATTTACACCTTTGTGCTGTTTCTTCCATTTCCTTTCTCTGCTTTAAGATGGGTTTTAGTTATAAAAGAATGACACTTTCTTATAGACCTGAGGATCAGGAGGGAACGGCATTGCTATAAATTGGGCCTATTTTTCGAATATATTTTAAAAAGGATACTGCGGTAGTTTGTATTAATTTATCTTTTTGTCAAACATTTTCACTTGTCAAGATCAATGTAATCGCATCCTATTCCGAGTTGCCTTTTGTGACATGCTCCTTCTGTTCTACTATATAAAATCATTATCGACTTTTATAGGTCGACTTGAGACATTTTCAAGCTCAAAATTAACATGTATTTCTTTAATTATAAATAATATAAGGATGAATATTGTAAAATATCTAAAAAGATTTATTATTTCAAAATTTTAAATGAATTATTTTAGTTCTTTTGAATTTGAAGTGTTTTAAATTGACTTTAAAAAGTTAATATTAATCTTATAATTTGAAACAGAAGGAGTACTATTTTGGTGGTAGTTCATAAAAATTGCTAGAGGAAGCTAATGACAAGGCCACAATATTTTGATTTATGAGGTCTTTCCCTAGTTGTGCATAAGATTTATGTTTAAACTTGGATTTTTTTTATAGTTTTTATTTTGATAGAAGAAAAAACTTAATTAGATGAAGAGGAAGAGAGAGAATACAGGCATAGGAAATAAATGAAGTAGTAGTCCACCCACCATAAAAGAATAGTAAAAAGGAAAAAATACTCAAAATGCGAAGCTCTTCAATCCCTAGAAAGATCAGAAATAGAAGTTTGCTATTGTGGGTCCAAGAATAAATTAGGGGGGCGTGCGGAAAAAACAATCGAAGAAACCGCGCGTGACTTGTTAAATTAAATGAAGGACGAAGAAAAAGGAAAACTCTTAGGGTTTGGTTCCTTAGGGTTCGGCCCCCTAGGATTTGGCCCCCTAGGGTTCGGCCTCTTCGATTAATATTGATGAATGATCATTCTCAAGAGAATGCGAGTTAAACTATTGAACGAAACGAGGACAAGATTGAAAGTAGTATGCTATCAAGTTAATAACATTTAATGTGATAAAACATTTACTTTGTAATTTTATTTATTTATTAATAAAAAAAATTATTTATTTAAAGGCATTTATTTATTCATGTTTAATTGTTATAATTAATTGTTGTGATAAACTCGTAGTTTGAAGCAATACTTTTAAAATCATGATGAAATGATGCTAATGAGATCTAAAATCTAGATAGCTCGAAACTAGACCGTTCCTAATCATAGGATCACTAATATGAGGTTAGTGAATTCGAATAGATTAATACATATTTAGTTTACTTTTTTGAAGAGAATGATTGATCTCATAAGTATTTGTATGGAGACATAAAAACAAGTATGTAAGTGCTTATTAGAGAATGAGTTCACTAAACGTGACTCGCTTAAAGGAACACCTAATAGAATTTTACATACATGTTAATAAGAGTTCCTAAAGTGATAGTAGTACAAGTGATTTTTGGACTTGAGATCATTATAGTATCTTGTGTATACCGAGTTATACTTTGACATATTCCTTAAGACTTTTTGGGTATATAAAAGGGTATGTTTGGGTATAATAAAGTGTACATGGATGTAAGTGAATGATTAACAAAGGATTTTCTACTTTTAGTAAATGGAGAGAATGTCTTATGTGATTCGATCAGTGACAACTCAGAAATCCCTAGGCAAGGTTGAATTGAAATTAGAAAGAAATTTCTAATTTACATTAACTAGAGTTGTGCTTCTGAGAATTGAAATGTATATAATCAAATAAATAAAACTTGACAGATAATTCCATGTTTTATTTTTATTTGGGACATTGTGTGGTAGATTGCATTTTTTTTCAAATTCTTTCTTGTAATTACTTTTTGGGTGAATTGGGTTTGCTAAATTTGGTAATTTTTTGTGTTTGGGTTTGTATTCATTTTCTCATTTGATTGCTTTTAATATTTTTGGATGAATTTTTGACCTTAAACCCTGCTGTGCAATGTGTGTCGGGTGTTAATTCTTTTCATGTAGTTGTTTTTATGTTCATTTATGATAAACTGTATTTGTGCAAAGTTGGATAGAAAATTGTGAACCTTAAACTTGTTGTCTAATGTGAGTGTGCTGTTGAGTCAGAAGTTGTTAGTACTTGTGGTTATGTTCATTAGTGGTGAACTTGTGGTTTGATAACTTATTCCTTTTGCTTGTTTTGGATTGCAGTATTGTGATCAAGTAATCCAGTGATCCATATGCTGGCAGTTATTTTTTTAACACACACATACTGATGTGCGTATTCATAGGAAAATGAGCTATAGTATTATACTAAGAGCAAGGGGTTTTTTTTTTTGAAACCTAGTATTATATGGTAAGGAAGGAATATTTTAAATGTGTGGTTCTCTTCCCTTATTTCTCTTGATTAAAATTGTAAAATGATGTGTCGTTCAGAACTGTAGATGCATAATAGCTACCGAGTCTTTTGGGTATTAAAAGCATTAATGGTATTCTATTTTTGGCTGTTTATGCCTAACTTTTTTTTCTCTCCCTAGAGAAAAGCAGGAAAAACAGGTATTAATGCATATTCTATGATTATATAATTCAAATTTTCATATTTACCATCATTCCATTGGAAATCCATGAAATTCTTAAAATACTTCTATGCCATTGTAGATGTTAAAGAGAATAAAGGAGATAAGGGGTTTATACTTAAATATAATTCATTTTTTCGGGAGCCTGAGTTAATTTGATTCTATGACTTTTCTATCCAACCAAACAGGATAGATCTCTCTATGTCACTGTGGCTGTGTTTTATGTTGTAATTCTTAAAGATCTGGTCATAAAAAAGCGGTGAAGTTACAGGGCGAGTGTTTGACAATATCCATAAATGTTTAATCTGCAATTATGTATAAGACTGCTAATATGTTGCTTCTTGATGTAATGACCAGAACGCTTGCTACCATAAAATTTAAAAATTGAGTACTCTTCCTCGTAGCTCTATTCTTAAGCACTTAATACTGTTATAACTCAACTCAAATATTTCTAGTGAAAGCAAAAATAATTCTTAATATAAGTTGTCCTAAACAAGGGAATAATAAATTCAATTTCCATTGTTTTGTTTAAATCTCCCAGGGAGCAAATCCTCAAG
This sequence comes from Aralia elata, assembly GCA_034770075.1. Classification (NCBI taxonomy): domain Eukaryota; kingdom Viridiplantae; phylum Streptophyta; class Magnoliopsida; order Apiales; family Araliaceae; genus Aralia; species Aralia elata. The sequence continues at coordinate 26,635,249 of CM068388.1, read as the reverse complement.
ATTTACTATGGTCAAATTAAAAGAAATAGATTCAAGAATGAGAACAATTTTGACTTGGAAGTGAAAAACGCGTTGTTCTTGCCCTGTAAGATTTTGCTTTGGTATTAACTATTAAGCAATGCATTAGATTTTATACTTTTGAAGTTAGATCATAATTAGCCATGGGAGTAGGGTTAGCCATTCCTTTTACCCACTATGGAACTCATGTCTCATGGTCAAACAGTAAAACGTAAAACTCCCTCATGTCCATATGAGCAAAAAGCTCTATTATAAATGTGATGCACGTCCCCTGATAATTATTTTTGTGCTTAATATAAACTTTTTCTAGATTTTTTAACGGTTTAGCTCCTTTTATTGATGGAAATGATCTTTTGAAGTCAAACATAGGGTTTCTACTTTGCTCCATGTGTCACTATTACCCTACATTTATTTCTTGGGTGCAGAATGCAGCCCATATTAATTAAGAACACTTTTATTTTGGGAAATGAGGTCAAGGTAATTTTCTATATTTTAGGTGTTGTTGATTCCACTGTTTATTTAAAATTTTATCTCTGGTCAGAGGGTCATTTGTGATAAGTTCTATTCATCCAAGACATTCCAGACAACAACAATTAGTTTGAATGACCCAACACAATTCTTTAAGCAATGGACTTTATTTTCATAAATACTAATGTCAACCTATTGGCCTAGGCTGTAAAGATAGTTGGTAGTTGGTAAAAGGTACCCTTTCTTGTGACTACTTTGAATCCAAGAATCTAGTTAGTCACTGTAGTTGTGAAGAAAACCCAAGATATTTTAATGGGCCTAAAAACTTCTTTTAGCAAGACCTCCTCTTTGGATCATAACAACAATGGACTACTGGCTAACTTGTCTAAGAAGAGATGCTTGATCCATGGTAGTTTTTGTTGCTGAGATCTACTTATGCAGTAACGATATTTAATTATGAAAGTTGATTGGGTAGCTAACCCTATTAATCCCGTTTAGAAGTGTAATGAAATTTTTGTATGATAGTTTTACCCGTCTCTTTGAACCCTCAATGATATGGTTTAGTACTTGTGTTGCGATTAGTGCTACCTTAAATAGGAACTCTTCTTATTTTCCACACAACTTGTTTGGCCATACATCTGTCGTTAATCTACAAGTGAAATGTATGTAGGAAAACATTCTTCTTTTAAGTGCTTTTCTTAGAGACATTCTTCTATAAACTTTTTGCATGGATGCCACTGGGGCATTGGAAAATACCAGAAAGTGGTGAAAGAAAATGTATATGCTGTAACTAACATGCTTTTTATTTCATGTCCATTATTTAGTTCCTTAAAATATTTTTGAACTTTAAAACTATACACTTGAATGCCAACTTTGGCTTTATAAGTCTCCTGCCATTCATCTAGCACTTTCCCATTTTCTTTTCCAAGTTACTGCAATGTTTATACTGAAATCAATAAAGCCAAAATATCCCAAGCTAGTTGGGTTAGGCTGAAAATAACTCCCACATATACCGTGGAATACCAAATCAAGAGTAAAGAAAAAAGGAAGAAAAAAAAAGGAGAGACACTAAAAGTCAAAAACATAATTATAGGCAACATGATGATGATGATGATCATTAAAAAAAATTGATTCACATGATTTTTGTCATGTATATACTTCTGGGTTATCATCATGGCTTATGAGATTCTGATTTTATTTTTGAATGTACAGAAACTTGACTTTAAATTCCCTTTGTCGGTATAGTGTATACACTTTCTATGCTCGGCTATTGGTGCATACTTGGTTATCAAGGTGCTGAAGCTTAAGCCTCTTATTGTGGTTGAGCCTGAAGATCGTTGGAAAAGGATATTTCCCATGTCATTTGTGTTTTGTATTAACATAGTTTTGGGGAATGTGAGCTTACGTTACATCCCTGTTTCTTTCATGCAAACCATAAAGTCATTTACGCCAGCGAAGAATTGTCTTGTTCCATTCTGTATCTTTATCTGTTGTTTTTAACTGTATCTGATTCTGATGCATATGAATCAGTGTTTCTGCAGTGGCTAGTTTGGAGAAAATACTTTGACTGGCGAATTTGGGCATCTTTGGTTCCCATTGTTGGAGGAATACTTCTCACTTCTATTACAGAGCTTAGCTCTAACATGCTAGGATTTTGTGCTGCCTTATTTGGCTGTCTTGCTACTTTGACAAAAACTATCCTTGCTGAGTCGCTGCTGCATGTCTACAAGTTTGACAGGTCTGTCTCTCCACTCTCTCTGCGAATATTAAACAGGGGTATGTGCAGAAGTTTCTTAAGCGGGTCAGTTCACTTTCCTGTTATGAATTTCTCTGAAGGTTTGCTTTCAATTTCCAGTAACAATTTTTACCCTATTTTTTTGTTTATACTTCTAACGTGCATGTCTCGTGGCCCTGCCTTTTTTCATTAGTGCATATATACATTACTTATTAACAATATACATTTGAAATATGTATCATATTTCATATTTGTCATTCATGGAGATACACACACACACACATTTGTATGCATATATTAGGAAAGAATGAACTGAGAGATTTCATTATTGAAGTGAATCAAAGTTACTGTAATACCCTTATATCATGTCGGGGATGGTTTGTGAAATTATCTTGCATTACTTCCCTTCGTAGTATGGATACAAAGTGACTTCTAAGTTTCAACATGAATTTCATGCTAGTGTTGTTGTAGGTGGAAGTTCTGCATGCATAGGCATAGAAACTTATAAATTTAGTTATAAACTTGCTTCTTAAAAATTTAGAAATTCCTGGAACAAATTAATAATTATATAGTACGTTATAAACTGCAAGGCATCACCATTGTTAATTTGGCTACTTTATATGTTATATTAATCATATCGATTGATACACATACAGTAGGGTTAAATCGTTTTTACATCAGTGAACTCTATCAATTTACATTTACATTATTGAATTAATTTTTTTTTTCCAGTCAACTCATTGGACTACAAAATTTTTATAAAAATTCAAAAAATCGTATACGGGTGCTAAAAGTTAATGTCATATTTACGTGGCACTACTGTAATTGCTTACGTGGATTACTCAACGGATAAAATATAATGCAGCTGTAATGACATGAATTAAAAATTAAGAAAAAAAAAAATATTTTAGTTAGTTTATACATTTAGCCTTAAGTAGTCTTTCATAAAAAATTATATATATAAAAAGAGCGCTTCATCTTCTTCAAAAGAAACTCCAGCAAAATCATCATCAGCCGTCAGCCATATCTATTTGTCATAATCCATAGGCAATATAAACTCCATCTCAAATCAAATCTAAGCAAAGATCAACCGATACTCAACCTTCAAAAATCTTTCAAAACTTCAGATCTGTTGCAATAAAGAATAGATATTATTTAGATCTGGTTTATAAAAATTCAAAAAATCGTCTAAGGGTGTTAAAAGTTAAAGTCATATTTACGTGGCACTACTATAGTTGCTTACGTGGATACTCAGTAGATAAAATATAATGTAGCTGTAATGACATTGTAACACCCCTTTCCCAAAAATAGGAAAAGAGGCTACACACAAATACAACAAAAATATAAACTAATATCAAAATTATAAACCGTAAAAGATTAGTCTGAAGAGGTATTAATAACCGCCCAACCAGCTCAAAATACATATTGTTTAGTACATCCTAATCTTAATCAAGGTTCAATACAACTCTAAACAGAGATCTAGACATCAAAACATAACCAAAATATCTAAACCATCTAGGTGAGGAGCTCTCATCACACTTGCCCATGATCCCCTTGAATACCTGCGGGAAGAAAAACACAGCATGAGCCAAATGCCCAGTACGGGTATAGAGTACAGAATTATGAACTGAATTGAAATGAATAACAAAACCAACTAAACTGAACTGAGCTGTATCACAATAACCTAATAGTCTGAAGAAATGGCATGGTGTTATTTCATATCGAGCTCAAAATATAGCTTGCCACATAGACAAGTCAATAATGCCACATAGGCAATCACACATTGGACCGCGAATTCAAATGCATGCAAAATCAGAAGGCGTGTTTGGCACAACATCACAAATCCGCAGAACATTACAGAAAACTAGGGCCGACCCATACGCCTCTCACAACAAATCACCAAATGGCCAACTCCCATCGGAGCACAAAACAGAGACGCCGTGGACTAATCACACTGCCACGGAAGTGTCATGTCTCTCGTGCGAAGACGACATGTCTGTGGTACCCCCACAGGTGGTTATAGCTCAAGTATGCCTTCTTCCACTCGGCCTCTGTTGGCCTTCCACCAGTAGTTTGCCTCGCCTTTTAACATGAAGGTAGCAAAGCTTGTTTTCTGTTCCTCTGCCACCCTTGCCACCTCAAAGACCTTCTCTATCTCTTCTATCCAGGTCTGCGCTTCTATTGGGTTAAGAGTTCCCTTGAACTCGGGTGGTCCGACCAATTTGAAATCCTTGAAATTTGCCAGATGATGCGCTGGCTCGGCCGCTGCTTGGGCCCCTCCAGGTGGCGGCCTTGATTGCATGGCTTCTGCCAGCATTTCCGCAAACATTCTCATCGGGTTGGATTGATTTTCAACTTCGCTTTCTGATTCCTCAACCTGTCGGTTTCGTGGTCGTCCTCTTGGCGGCATGTTTGGATAAGGAAAATCCGCTGATTTTTACCTATAGTTTTATATTTTACACAATATGTCATTAAAATAAGCAATCAAAGGTAAAATATCTATCAACACATTTGATTTAAGTGAAACATTTGCATTTATATTCATATACCACTGTTTTGTTACAAGACTAAACCTGTGGCATACTGCTATAAATGCGCCACTATGTGCCCTATCCATCAATAACCTTTCCCCCTAAACAAAAGTGGGGAATCCTAATCTTTCATCCCTAAAATCCACAAAAGTTGGGGTTTAACTGCTACCCCAAGCATAAATACAGATATAGAGCTTCACAAGTCAATCATAACTATGTCCCTAATATAACAAAAGTGGGACCAACTATACTAAAGAAATCAACTGCTCCATCAAATCACTGCTCATCACGACGGATCCGAGCCTGCTGACCAGAGAATGCTCCATCCCCGACCCTGCGACGAACAGCGCGACTGGACTCCCCTACCTCAGTCCGGGGTCTCCTGTAGGCTGCATCTAGGGCATGGCCTAGGGTCTCTATCCTCACAGATCTGGCCTCCAGCTGGTCCTCTAGCTGATCAACCCTCCTGGCCTCCCTGGCCCAGGCCTCCCTGACGCGCATCCTCGCAGCCACCTCCAGTCCAGCCTCGAACCTCATAGCCTCCTGTTTCGCCCTCAGGTGGGCGATCTGTAAATCCCTCTGCTCCAGTCTCTCCCTCAACTCAGCGTTTCGGGCCACTAACTGATGTAGCAGTGGTCCGACCTGCTGTGCTGAGGACTCGTAGCCCTGCAGCTGTACCTTAGCCACCCCTAAGTCATGCTCGAGCTGGTAGGCCAGGTCTCTGTACTGGTTCTCCATAAACTGATGGGTCTGGTTTTGCTCCTCCAAATGAGCAATCCGGGCCTCCAGCTCCTCATTTCTGTCAGTCAACCCCTCGATGATATCATCAGCAGTGGACCCCATGCCATCCACGTAGGCAGGTGGCTCCTCTCCCTCGGCCTCGGGATCCTCCTCCTCAGCATCAGGGTCCTGACTACCGGACCTCATCACCCTACCTACCACTGGCTCTGGTAGCTCCCTCTGGTAGTCCTCCTCCGACTCGGACTCCTCCTGTAACAATCCCGGGGCAATAGGGGCATAGCCCACCAGCTGCTCCGAAACTACTGGTATGTCTGTAAATATCTCCTCCTCCCCACGGGCTCCACTGGTCTCCCCTACAGCAGCCATCCTACAAACACACAAAAACTAACATTAGTACAGCAATAAAATATATTCATTGAAGAAATGAAGTTATATTTCATTGGGTACTACTCGACTCGATGAATTCCCCAATCCATCAAAACCACATATGATAAATCTCCTCGATTTATCTCCTATCACTCAATACGAGTTTACTATGAAGGTTATAACCTAGGTTTCGCGATCCTAAAGTTTATAACCTACAGCTCTGATACCAACCTGTGACGCCCCCAAATTCGGGTCTCCAAATACCCGGATCCGGTCATCACGATCCAATACAAACATTCACCTCTAACAACATATGGTAACTAAAATGCGGAATATAATAAACATACGTTGTTCATTACAAGGTGTTACTAGTCCCAGAATATAACAACCTTAATACATTCATGAATCCATACCCTAAGTAACAAGTAGGGTTTAATATTACATTAACAATGATTAACTGCACATAATGTTTAAGTCTGCTACATGAAGTTTATCACTTCATCTTTTCTTTCCCTTTGTTTTTTTTTTCCCTGACGTCCTCGGGTTTTGGCTGCAATAAAATCATGATATAGCAAGAATGAGCAACGAGTTTGCTCAGCAAGTTTAAAATACAATAATAAGGATATATCATGATGAAAGGAATATAGAAAGGGATTTCAACAATAGCATTATCAGAAGCAATAACAATGAATGCTTTTAGAACAATTGATAGTCAAGTAGACTTTGAACAATAACTTCCAAAGGAGTCAATAGCTAGTTGACCCTCTGGTTACTGGCTACAGAATAACGTACTTGAGGGGATCAGCCTCGCGTACCCTATGTATATGCATAACATTTAATTCTGCTATTTGTACCTTATATACGGTACGTGGGGTACTCCCCTATAAATAAAGGGGTGTTCATACAGTCTAAGAATCCTTACCATTGATTGGTTCGGATAGCTTTTATAAATTCTCACATAATTGTCTGACCGAACAAGGGTTCAGACTTAACCATGAATGGTTTATAAATTCCTGAATTTAAATATACGAATTTCAAATGCACGAGTGCGAATGTCAATAAATATACAGATGTGGAATAATTTAGGAAGTAATTAGACCACTTAAGGCATGCTTGGAGATAAAAACTCAAGCTTAAAGAATAACTTGCAACAGTATATATATACCTTTTTGCACGAATTAAAAATAGTGCATAAGGTTTAGAAATTTGCTCAATATAAAAGTTGAGTAAGATAGAACTTGCATTCAATATACTGAAAGAATGAAGTTAGGGAACTTGCCTGCTTGCTCAGCTACAGATAAATTCTAGCTTTAATTAATTGATCTCGAGTGACCTATCATTAGATAAAGTCGGCTCATCAATTATTATAACATGATTGTATCTTGGCACGCTTTACTATACCATTTACTTAGCAAATAAAGAATTCATCATCTATAATTAATTACTATTCAACATTAGCTAAACAGAAATTAAAAATCTTTAGCTATTAAATTGATGGTAACTAATCATGATTACTTATTCTTTGGTTTCCCGGATTTATTACCATTATCCGTCCCTGAACATGGTTTAACAATCCTTATTTATTACGATAATAATTATTTCATTACCTTTTGTCATACTTAATTATTATCAAATATCATTTGGATAACAATATAAAAAAAATAAGTAACTATTTATTAACTTTACTTATACTTAATTATCAAATAATCATTAAATATTTATTATTTATCGATAAATAATAAATAATTATTTGTTAACCTTGCTCATACTTAATAATAATTAAATATTTACTATCCTTATTTATTATTTAAGGTTAAATAATAAATAATCATTTTATTAACTATATTCATACTTAATTAACAATTAAATATTTATTACCTTTATTTATTATTTATTGATAAATAATTTATTTCATTGAATATTTGTTATCTTTATTTATCACTTATTGACAAATAATCAAATTATTAACTTAATTCATACTTGATTATTATTTAATAGTAATTAAGCAATAATCAACTATTTATTCACTTTATTTATTATTTAAGAAATAATAAATAGTTAGTCTATTAATTTTATCCATACTTGGTTATTACTTAATAGTAGTTAAACAATAATCAAATATTTATTAACTTTATTCATACTTAATTATTATTTAATATTAATAATTAAATATTTATATTAATTATTTATTATTAGATATCAAATAATAAATAATTAATTTATTAATTTTACTTAATTATTATTTAATATTAATTAAATAATAATGAAGTAGTAATTATTTTATTAGCGTATCGCATTACAAAATAACAGTGCTAGTGTTCGCATTATAACACATTAGTAAATTCAACCACACACGGCACTTTACTAGAGTCATTAGGCCTAACTAACTGCTCATCGTGAGTCTAGCAAGTCGCCGAATCAACAGAAGGGCCAAGCTACAAAATGAACCCTTACAGACATTATAGCGAACACATGGTATGCATCCTAAAACACTACACTGACCAATTCGTTGAACCAAAAATCAACTGCCAGAACCTATGGTTCTTTAGTGCACACCAGGTTCCCAATTCACAGAGCAATACAATATAAACCCCATGTAATGCAAAGAACAGTTCATTCTAAACAATTACCAAAAACCATTAATCCAATTCAAAGAAACAATTATCCAATACAGAGAACAAAATACTTCTACTGCAGAGGACCAATAGCCCAATGCAGAGAAACAAACCAATTCAATGCCATACAACCCAGTCGACACTACCCATTCAATTACAGAAGGAAAATGAAAGTAAGACTATTCAGCCGCTCATGGTTATACCTTACTGTCGATCGGATTGCAGCCTTCCTTCTTCTCCCAAAATAAGAAACGAATTCGGACATTTACAGTGGCTCCCCTCTTTAAGAATTTCAAGCCCTAATTGTTTTCAAATTAGGAAACTCACAACCAAAGATTCGGCAGCTTTGGTTTAGGGGTTTGAGGCTCAATTTATAAAAAAAAAATTTCACCCAAATCAATTAGGTATTACCCAGTTGATTTTCCAAGATCCGTTGGTAGGAAGGAGACACCCCTGATGGTCTACCTCACCCATCCGATGCACTGGTTCTGCCGCCCTCGAGCCTTGCGCTGTCACGGTCACGTCGCCGGTCGACTCCCTGATTTTCTGGGACCCTTGGTCCGCCGACGGAGCGCTTGGTTGCTTCGATTAACTGCCTTGATCGTTGGTCAGTCCGCCGGTCCTCTTGCTATTGCGGGCGTATGGTTGACAGCTCCCTTTTTCTTCCGCCGTCGCGCGCTCGTCTCCTCCTTCGACTGATTGATTTGCTGATGGATTGCTTCGATCTTGCTTGGCTGTTTGCCTTGAGGGCTTGAGGATTTTGGCTTTCTTTCTCGGTTATCCCCAATAACATGCCGGTTAATTTGTTTCCCCCAAACCCGATTATAACCTGGTTTAACCCAGCGTGAGGTTGGACTCGACCCATAGGGGTTGGGTCGGACGAGTTTAATAGAGACGGCCCAATATGAACAAAAAGGAAATTGGGCTTAGCTAAATTTTGGGTTCGATTCCAGAAATAATTAAAAGTAATGGCCAATCTAAATAAGAAAAGTGGGCTAAATTAATATAACTGTATTTATTTCTAATATTTTAAATTAAGTAGCTACCCCAATTAATTATTTATTTAAGATATTTATTTTTAACTATAATTCTTTATTCAAATTATTCAAGGTAATTTACTTATTAATCTTTTTTCCAAATTTTCTTGCAATTAACTTCTTAGGGTTAACCCACTATTTTATTTGACTATCAGTGAATCTCTTTAATGCACAGAAAATTATTGGACCACGTATTTATATAATTAGTTACTAATACCCACATGGATCCAATTAAATTCGTTAAATTAAATAAAACGAATTTCATATGTTACAATAAATTGTACAAGATTTTAAAAAATTCCTGGGCATTACAGGTGTCATTCACAAATGCTAAATATCCCTCACAACCCCTAGCCACCAATTTTCCAGCTTTTAGAGCTGAAATTAATTTCACCACCTTACCCGGTCGTGAACCTTAATACACGAAAACTGGGGACTTCAAATCCCCAAAGATAACTCTCTTCGATTGACAATCGATAGTGGCCTGGTGCTTATCTAACCAGTCCATGTGACAACCCGAATTTTCGAGAATAATTATAATAAGAATTTAATATAGAATAATTCTTATTATGAGACGTGCGAGTTCGAATATATATGTGTTATATATATTTATGTGATTTAATTGATGAGCTTAATATGTATATATATAAATGTGAAATATATACATCGATTCAACGGACTGTAGAAACAGTGCGGTATCATGACGTCATAAAATGATTTTTGTTTTCTTTAAAGTATGAAAAAGTATGCCAATTGAGTTGGCTATATTAACTCGATTGATGTTCGGATTGTTAATAAAATTCTAAGCTATTTGATTCGGCTAGACAAATGTTGAAATATGTTTATGCAAGCATTATTTGAGAATTTATGCTTAAGCCAAATTGTTTTGGTGTAGAATTTTGTAGTAAGCTGAGGTGAACAACCCTATTATTGGGGTATTTGCTGTTGAAAAAATTCCGACTGACCCTATGGTGGTCAAACAAACACATATAGTCGTTTAGCTAAAATGTTGTGCACAACGTCAGAGTACAAAAGGCTGATCACCTGGCGTACGGAGGTAGATAACCCTTTTCTTAATTGAAATCGGTAGGGGTAGTAATACCCATAAACCTCAATGTTCATGTTCTTTATGGCCCCCAATAGGGGTAGATTACCTTTTTCATAATTAAAATCGGTAGGGGTAGTAATACCCATAAACCTCAATGGTCATGTTCTTTATGGCCCCCAACAGGGGTAGATTACCTTTTTCATAATTGAAATCGGTAGGGGTAGTAATACCCGTAAATCTCTGTGGTCATGGTCTTTATGGCCCCTCAACATAATATGAAAAGTTTTTAAGGAATATTTTATTTCCTATTTGTTCAAGTTACTTCACAATTATTAAACAATTGTTGAAGGTTCCTATTATTCGGGAAACTGATATTGGGAAGGGTAATTTTCCCATGGAGAAGTAGTCGTAGAATGACACAATTTTAAGTGAATCCTTGAAAGAGGATAGTGTAAAGGTTAGATTGAAAACCTAGTTTTGATGGGTAGGATGAGCAAAGATGAATGCGTTGAAATTTCGAGGATGAAATTCTTAGAAGAATGGGTGAATGTAATATCCCGAATGTTTATGAGTTAGTAAATCATGATATTAAATTATTATGATGATTGTGGTATACAATGATCCTTAGAAAAGAAAATTGATGGGTTAAACATAGAATAATACTCAGAGTATATTTGAGTTGATAAAGGTTATAAAATAAAACCTACAAAAATTTGTTAAGTGGCTTAAATAGGTGATGTAAAACCTATGATATAGTAATGCGTTGAAATAATTCAACGACAAAATTTTGGGAGAAGGTTTACGCAAACCGAGTAAGAGAGGTTTAATATTTGTGATTCCGAGGACGGAATCCTTATAATGAGGGAAGGATGTGACAACTCGGATTTTTGAGAATAATTATAATAAGAATTTAATATAGAATAATTCTTATTATGAGACGTGTCGAGTTCGAATATATATATGTGTTATATATATTTATGTGATTTAATTGATGAGCTTAATATGTATATATAAATGTGAAATATATACATAGATTCAGAATGAATTAGTTACTAGTTTATAATTGTAACGATCGCGAACACGTGTCGAGTTCGAATATATATGTGTTATATATATTTATGTGATTTAATTGATGAGCTTAATATGTATATATATAAATGTGAAATATATACATAGATTCAGAATGAATTAGTTACTAGTTTATAATTGTAACGATCGCGAACCGTGGGTAGTTTGGTAATTCGAGCTTATGGGTATTATTGAATAAAATAGACTTTTATTAATAATATTATGTGTTAAGCGTTTAAAGGTTATATTATAACCTAGATTATGTATAGACGATGATTAGTAAGTATGAAAGTTTTCGTATAAGCTAATTTGGTGGTTTCAAGAAATATCGCTAGAGTACTATTTATTGGATTAAATAAATAGTTGAAGGATAATATTATTGAACGAGTTATTTGAGGTAAAGGCAGTAACCCAAATTATGGGTGGGATATATGTACGTTGATGTATATGATTATGGAGAGTTAATCGGGAAGAGCATCAATCGCGAATCGTGAATACCCTTGTAATTTGGGTTTATTAATATTATTAAATGGATTAAATATTATTTTTTTGTGACATGTTAAAAGGTTATTTTATAACCTGGGTGATGTCAATGTATGAATTTTTATGCGTTATTGAACCGTAGGAGTGAGTAATTGATTTCGCGAAGAATCGCAAAATCACTATTTGCGGGACACGTTTTCCGAGGCACTATTCACACCACAATATTTTTGTGTCTTTTTCGATTTTAATAAATTTCATAAATACGTGTATGCGTACGAATAATTTTTCCAAGTGTCAAAAATTTTATTTGAGCTGATACGTGATTTTATCCGTATCCGAAATGTATTATATGGGTGTTCCGAATAATTGGACAAATCCCATAATAATTATTTTTATGCATCCCAATAATTTATGGGAGTACCCATTTTAATTTTGGGTAGAGTTATTTACCAAATTGTGTACAAAAGTGGGAGTTTTCGGATATAATTTGGTGTATTTGGGTATTTATTTTGGCTTGTTACTCCAAGAGGGAATCAACCCCTATTTTAGACCAATTAGAATTGAGGGATGAGGGAGTTGCCGGCAAGCTCATTGAGCCACTAACCCATTCTCCCTAAATCACTCCCTCCACTTCTCTTAACCCATTCCATCCGTTCCATCCTTTACTCTCCCCATTCAAGTTCAGCCATTGCTCTTCCTTCTTGCTTCTAGTAGAAAAATTTGCAGAATATAGAGAAATATAGAGAGAGAGGTTATTGTAGAGAGAGAAAGAAGAAGGAAGAAAAAGAAGTTCGGGAGGAAGAAGAAGAGCACGAGTGAACAAGAAGGAGAAGAAGAAGAGCTTCTAGCAGCTCTAGCAAACCCTAGCAAGCCTCTCTACCCTCCATAACGGATTTACAGAGGTAATCTTTCATCCAAAACTCATTTCCATGGATTTTGATAAAGATTTTCTAAGTTTTGTATTTTTAGAGCTCTTGTGTAATGTCCGAGAATTTTTAAAACATTGTATCGAATTTATTTTAATAAATAAATTCACTATACTAAATTTTTCGAATTTAATTAGATCCATGTGAGTATTATTATTATTTAATTATATAAATACGTGGTCCAATAATTTTCTGTGCATTAAAGGTACTCATTAATAGTTTTATTAAATTAGTGAGTCGACCCTAAGATTTGATTTGCCAGAAACTTGAGAGATTAATAAATAAATTTATTTTATTCGGATCAAGAATTAGTGGTAGGACAAATATTTAACTAATTAATTTAATTATTCAATTAAAATAATAGGACCATAATGTTATTTTGATTGGACTAGCCCATTTCTTTTATTTTATTTCATTTCCGGATTGGGCCAAATCTTTTCCTTGATTAAGTCAAACGAGTGGGCTGGTTAAGGTAATTAAATTGGGCTTTTCCTATTTAAATTTATCCGGCCCAACCCGGTGGGGTTGAGCCCAAAAGCCATTGCCAGCCGGGTCAGCCCATTCCTTTCCTTTAGCCGGTTTGGATCCATATGTATCATACCAGTTATCAACTTTGGGGGAAAAGAAATTCAATCGAAGAGATACATTGAGACTGACCGAACCAAAATCCCCAAACCCTCAATTTCATCTCACCCAGCTATCAAGCCCCAAGCCCTCAAATCAAACAGCCGAGCAAAAACCAAGCTTTCGATCAAATCGGACGGGACAAGGGCAAGTCGCTAGGCGTGCGCCGGCGACGAAGGGAGTAACCGGCGGACGATTCAAGGGTGAAAGTGGGCGACTGAGGGTTCAACGTTCGGGCCAAAGGACTGTTAAGCGCGGCGACGTGACCAGTAACAACGCACGGCTCGAGGACTGTCGGCGAAGCTAGCTTCAACTCAGATAAGACCGACGCGGACGACTCACACCCTTTACCTGACGGTCACTGGCTCGATCAATTGGGGTTTTGCCCAGCAATTGGGTAAACCTTGTTCTATAAATTGAAGCCCCAACCCACTTGCCAAAGCTGCCGATTCTTCCTTTGTTCTTGTGAGTCCCAAATTAGGAGTAAAATACATACAAATTAGAAAATTAGGGTTTGAAATTAGAAAATTTAGGGAGAGAAATTCAGCGGGAAGTCACTGTGAATGTCCGGTTGGGTTGATTATTTTGGGAGAAGAAGGCGACAAGCAAATCGATCGCTACCAAGGTATAGATTAGTTCAAGCAACTGAGTTAGTTTTTGTTTAATTTCCATATTGTGTTGTTTTGTATGGGACTGTGTTCTAGCATTATGTTGGTGGTATCATAAACTGTGATGGTGTAATATACAGTGTTTTGGGAATATACGAATACTGTGATGGTTATGTGAATTTTCTCCTTATCTCTCATCTGTACTTGCAAATTTTATTTATCCTGGATATTGTGTGTGATATTTGGGTTTAAACCTCTGTATGTTAAAGAACTTCAATGTTCTGGTAATGTGAATTTACACTACAGTTAGTACAGTTTCGTGTTGCAAGATGCACACTACATGTTCGTCAAAATGCTTGAATGAACTGTTTTCAATGTTGGGGTAACAATTGTTGGGTTGGCAGTATGAATTATAAGGGTCAACTTTGGGTTCTTGTATATGATAATGCTTGGCTAAAACTCAGCATATCATATGGAATTGTGAGAAAATTTCTACCTGCTGTACGGAATGTTAATTCGGGTTGCTTATTGTACTGAGCAATGAAGGTTGGTTAGGCTAAAAATCAAATTGCAGGGACTTCATACATTATCAGTGGGTGTTGATACAACAATTGGTCTAGTTTATCAAATAACTGTTAACCAAATAAACTATTCTTGCCATGATTATTGGTTATCAACTTAAGTTAATAATGCATTTGCAAACTAAGTAGTATTATGTTAATAAATAAAATTAATAAGAAATTATTTGTGATAAAGTAATTTTTAAATATTTAATTATTATTTAACTAACCATAAATAATAATTGGGTATTGGTAAATTAATTATTGTTATAGGTAAGGATAATACATATTTAATTATTATTTATAATAATTAAATATGAGTAGGGTTAAATAAATAATTATTTATTATTTATTAATAAATAATAAATAAAGATAATAAATATTTAATTATTATTTTAATTAATAATTAAGTATAAATAAAGTTAATAACTTAATTATTTATTATTTATACTTTAATAATAAATAAAACTAATGAATATTTGATTATTGTTTAACTACTAATAAATAATAATAAAGTATGGTTTAATCTAATTTATTAAATATTTATTATTTATCCTTAAATAATAAATAAAGCTAATAAATATTGCTTAATTGCTATTAAATAATAATCAAGTATGAATTAAGTTAATCATTGATTTATTTGTCAATGCGTGATAAATAAAGATAACAATTATTTAATGAAATAAATTATTATTTATCAATAAATAATAGATAAAGATAATAAATATTTAACTATTATTTAAGTAATATTTAATAATAATTAAGTATGAATATAGTTAATAAAATGATTACTTATTAATAAATAATAAATAAAGGTAATAAATATTTAATTATTATTTAATCTTAAATAATAATTAAGTATAAGTAAAGTTAATAAATAATTACTTGTTATTTAATATTAAATAAATATTTAATTGTTATTCAAATGATATTTGATAATTAAGTATGACAAAAGGTAATGAAATAATTATTACCATAATAAATAAGGATTGTTAAACCATGTTCACGGACAAATAATGGTAATAAATTCGGGAAGCCAAAGAATAAGTAATCATGATTAGCTACCATCAAGTTAATAGCTAAAGATTATTAATTTCTGTTTAGCTAATGTTAATTAGTAATTAAATATAGATGGTGAATTTTACCTGTTGAGTAAAAGGTATAGTGAGAGGTGCCAATATACAACTGTTAATTGATAAATCGACTTTACCCAATGATAGGTCACTCGAGATCAATTAATTAAAGCTAAACTATATCTGTAGCTGAGCAAACAGGCAAGTTCCTAACCCTAAACTTCTTACATTATTGCAAGTTCTTCCTTACTCAACTTTTACATTGAGCAAAATTCTAAACCCTATGCATTATTTTAATTCGTGCAAACAGGTATATTGTTGCAAATTATTCTTTAAGCTTGAATCTTATCTCCAAGCATGCTTTAAGTGGTCTAATTACTTTTAAAATTATTCCACCTCTATGTATTATTGACATTCGCATTCGTGCATTTGAATTCGTATATTTATTAAAGTTCCGAGATTTAGGGACTATTCATAATTAAGTCTGAACCTTTGTTCGGTCAGACAAGTATGTGAAAATTTATAAAAGCTATCCGAACCAATCGAGAGTGAGGATTCTTAGACTGTATGAACACCCCTTTATTTATAGGGGAGTACCCCACGTACCGTATATAAGGTACAAATAGCAGAATTAAATGTTATGCATATACATAGGGTACGCGAGGCTGATCCCCTCAAGTACGTTATTCTGTAGCCAGTAACCAGAGGGTCAACCAGCTATTGACTCCTTTGGAAGTTATCGTTCAAAGTCTATTTGACTATCAATTGTTCTAAAAGCAATTATTGTTCTTGCTTCTGATTTTTCTAATGTTGAAATTCCTTAATATCCCTTCATCATGATATATCCTTATTGTCATACTTTAAACTTGCTGGGCAAACTCGTTGCTCATTCTTGCTATATCATGATCTCATTGTAGCTAAACCCGAGACGTCAGGGAAGAACAAAGGGAAGGAAAAGATGAAGTGATAGACTTCATGTAGCAGAAAATAAAATTATGTGTAGTTAATTACTGTAATGTAATTTAATCCCTGATAGTTATTAGGGTACGGATTGTGTATGTGTTTAAGGTTATTTGTATTCTGGGACTAGTAACACCTTGTAATGAACAACGTATGTTTATTTTATTCCGCATTTTAGTTACCATATGTTGTTAGAGGTGAATGTTTGTATTGGATCGTGATGACCGGATCCGGGTTTTTTGGGGACCCAAATTTGGGGTCGTCACATCTTGAGCTTGTGGATGATTTTGGAACGATTTCTAGTTGTTATTGTTTGTTATGGATGATTGTAAATGTTTTTAAGAGGTTATGTAAGCCATTAATAACATCAAAGTGGAACAAAAACGCAAGAAATCCTTACCTTGGCTTAATGGAGCAAGAACAATGGACTTTGGACATGAACTTGGACATTCGGACTTTTTAGAGGACTGTAAAGCTATGATTTCGTATTTGTTAATTTTGTTTGTTGTTATGGTATTATAGTTCCATGGGTTACGAAGCTAACTCAGCTGGAATCGAGTAAAAAGATGTAAAAACGAAGATTTGGTGTTGATTTTAGTGAAGAACACTTAGAACACCTAAAACAGAGTATGAATTTAGTACTTTGGCCTAAAATTTGGCCATGTTAATGTTAATGAGTAGCTCTAAATTTTTGATATGTTGTAGCCCCATGAGTTAGGAGTCCATAGAGTCTGAAATGAACCAATTTGAACGTGTATGGAAGAAGTTATGGAGATCGGAGTGGAAAGAGGTCGGAAATTCACGTCTGGAGAATTCTGCAGATTGTGGCCTGTATGCATGGCACAGCTGCGCTGTTCATAAGGCCAAATTGGGCGCAGCTGCGCCGTACACGTGTCAAGCGCAGACATGCTCGAGTGGACTGTTTTGACCTCCTATAGTAAAATAGGCATAACTTTCTCATACGAACTCGAAATTTGATGATTCAAGATGATTCGGAAAGAGGAAGAGTAGACCTACAACTTTCGTTCTTTAAGGTTTTCTATTTGAGGTCTGTATCATGGCCTAAATTAGCCATTTATAGGACTGATGCGTAATTGGGGTCAATCGGAGGGCGTTGGGCATGCGCATTTGCACACGTAATGCCCCCAACCCTGTAAAGTGATGTTCTAACATTCATAACATGATTATTATGATTTATAATGATAATTAACATTAAACATTGGGAATTAGACAAATTTGAATGGGCGTGTCAAGTGAATGCAATCGCGTGTCACTTGGGCGTTCGAATAGACAAGTGTGGCGTACGGACGTGCAAACGTCGTAACGCCGTATCAAGTGTGTATAACCTCGTTTAATATTTTGTTTTTAATAATAATGAAGCATGATAGTGTGTTATAACTCAATGTATGAGCATGCTAAGCACATGCAAACAAGGCGAATTAGGTGAGTGACGTGTAAACGTCGAAATGCCGCGTAAAGTGTTAAAGAACTTAAATAGTGTTTCAATTCAAATGAAATGAACATTATGAGATATGAAGTAGGATTATTATAAGCCAATAAGTATTGATGATGATAAGGGTCGTAACGTTTTCAAACGACGCGATACCGAGTAACGTTTTAGAGTTAATCACATTTATTAATTTATAATACGCAAATAATATGAGATAAGAATTATTATAGTTTAAACCATTATGTGAAGCCTTTTTAGTGGCTAATTGGTATTTTATTGTTAAATAAATTGTGTAGGATATTTGAAGGACGAGCTATAATGATTTGGTAAGGAACGCTTAAGGCAAGTTCTTTCAGTAACTTGTTGACTTGTTTAAATGTATTGATGTACATGACTTGATTACTAAATCTTTCACTATTATGTGGATTATATGCGAGCATGACTAAAGTGTGCACAATGTGCAATTATGTGACTATGTTGTTCTATGTGGAACTTGAATTATTGTAAACATACAATGTGAGATGCATGAGGTATGCTATGAGATGCATGATGCATATATATTAATGAATTGCATAAGATTTATAATGCATGAGTAAGATGCATAGTATGAGAATCATGATGCATGGATAAAATGCAAACTTATGTGTTACGTAAAGCATGAAATGTGAAAACTGTTAGTTCTTGCTGAGCCGTCGTGCTCATTCTTGCAAAATAAAACTTTTGCAGATTTACGATGTAACGCAATTATCTTGATATCGTGATGATAAGGATTAGAGTCGCAGGGATACGAGAAGGTTGCTAAATATTTCTTTATTGTAATTATTTAGCTGTAATTACGGTATATGATGTACATGAATTTGACTATGTAAACCTTGAGTTAGAAATGAAGGTTATCCATTATAGTATTTATGATGGGATTATGTTAGTTACTTGTTATAGTAAACTAGAAGGATGACAATGATGTACAAATGACATTTTTTTTACGAATTTATACTTGTCGAATAACTTTACGAATATTCAGGGAATGACTAAAGTCAGCATCTGAACCTTGCGTTCACATAAAGGATATTGTAAAGGATTATGGTATTTATTCAACCTTGATCATAAGTGTATTATTAAAGGTCTTCGTGCCTGGGATTAGATGAGGATATGTTGTTATATTATTGTAATTATATATTTGTAGTAAGCCTATGTTGCATGGGTTGTACTGAGATTGAGAAAAGTTTGAGGTAATAATTGTTAATGCTTGTATTGATATGGATTGTTATATATACATCATGAGTAGTATTAAATTGGTAATGTTTATTAAATGATGCTTTAGTTATGGTTCTGAGGCTTGGGAGGATGATATTTATATTATATCAATGTAAATATTTTTATTATTCCGCAATAAATTGTTGATAGTATGGCGTATGAGTTGCATAGTGATGCACCAGATTCGAGATTAAGGTAACCCGGATTTGGGGGCGTCACAGTCCATTCCAAGAATCACATCAAAATCGTGCATACCCATCGGTAAAAGATTTACCCCATGAATCTTATCTCCAAAACTAATAGGACAATCTCGATACAAATCAGAGATAACAATAGAAATTCCCATCGGGGTAGTAATAGACATAGCAGAATTTAAATACTGAGATGACACACCAAGGTGTCAACAAAAGAATTTGCAACAATCGAATGGGTATAGCCAGTATCAAATAAAATGGAAACCTCACGATTGCCAACTATAAGAGTGCCAAAAACAGTACCTAGCGTACCTGCTACCTGATTATGTGTCAAGGCGAAGACCCGTCCATCGCGGTGCTGACCAACATTGCCACCATTATCACCACCTCCACCATTACCACGTGGTCGAGTACAATGTTTGGCAAGATGGCCTAACTGACCACACAAAAAGCATGTACCAGTAACTCTGTGACATGGTCTCCCTGGATGATTAGCCCCACAAGTGGCATAAGGAGCTATTGGAATGAGATTAGGGTTATCCCCACCTGCTGGTCCTGGGTAACGACCCTGATTTTGCCCTTGCTGATGACTTTGCTGAGGCAACTGTTGATAGCTTGTGTCCTGATTCTGGCCACGCCACTATCCTTGTTGACCACTTCGATTCTTGTTCCACTGACCATTCTGATTTCTCCCCTGTTGACCCAAAACTAGACTCTACTGGTCATTTCTATCCCTCTTTCGACCTCCCTCCAGTTTAGAAGCTCAAAAGTCTTGTCGCTCCATCTCAATATTCTTGGCTGCATTAGCCACTACTGACACATCTTTGAATTTAATTTAATGTTAATGAGATGTTGGCGATACTTATAATTAATTCTCCATTTAAATTTTTCAGCTTGTTCTGCTGCAGTCCCTGCTGAGGTTCCTACAAAACTTGCCAACCTAGTGAACCTTGTCATAAAATCCGTAATAGACTCATCCTCTTTTTGCCGAATAGACAGATACTCTCTACCATAAGCCTCTTTATCAACAACTGAGAAGTATTGTTGATAAAAGATATCACAAAACTCTGCCCAGGTAAGTGCCTCTACAAATCCATCACCCTTTGTTACTTTCATTGCTTTCCACCACCTTTGCGCATCCCCCTCTAATTTATAAGTAGCCAGTACCACTTTCTGGTTATCCGAACATCCTAGCACATCAAATATCTTTTCTAAATGGGCAACCCAATTCTCTGCATCAATTAGAGTTGGAGCTGAAGTGAATGAATGTGGTTTCTGTTTTTGGAACCTCTCTAACCACAAATACATCGGAACAATAGATGGATCAACCCCAATAGTATTCACTTCTTCTTCATTTGTCTGCGAACCACCATTCCCGGGGTTCCTTTGATTAGGAATTTCTGGCGTCGGTTGTTGCATTGCCTGAATGACTTGTGCCACCAATTACGACAAAGCCTGATTAATCGCCTGATTTACCAAAGTTGCCAATTGAGCATTATCTTGATTATTAGGCTGCATATCAGAATGTACATCGGTTTAGCGCATACCTCTTCCCCTACTATTTCCTCGCCTACCAGCAACTCTAGCGGATCTACGAGCCATCTAATAAAGAAAACAATGGACTGAAGCAAAATAATTTGAATCTGATTAATATTATAGCTGAACGACATATCAAATGGAACAAAAACCTAACCCAAAGTCTACCCATAACTCACAGGTTAAACCTAAATAGGTTTTCTACAAGAAAGAACCTAGGCTCTGATACCAACTCTGTAACACCCCTTTCCCAAAAATAGGAAGAGAGGCTACACACAAATACAACAAAAATATAAATTAATATCAAAATTATAAACCGCAAAAGATTAGTCTGAAGAGGTATTAATAACCGCCCAACCGGCTCAAAATACATACTGTTTAGTACATCCTAATCTTAATAAAGGTTCAATACAACTCTAAATAGAGATCTAGACAACAAAACATAACCAAAATATCTAAACCATCTAGGTGAGGAGCTCTCATCACACTTGCCCATGATCCCCTTGAATACATGCGAGAAGAAAAACACAGCATGAGCCAAATGCCCAGTACGGATATAGAGTACAGAATTATGAACTGAATTGAAATGAATAACAAAACCAACTAAACTGAACTGAGCTGTATCACAATAACCTAATAGTTTGAAGAAATGGCATGGTGTTATTTCATACCGAGCTCAAAATATAGCTTGCCACATAGACAAGTCAATAATGCCACATAGGCAATCACACATTGGACCGCGAATCCAAATGCATGCAAAATCAGAAGGCGTGTTTGGCACAACATCACCAATCCGCAGAACATAACAGAAAACTAGAACCGACCCAAACGCCTCTCACAACAAATCACCAAATGGCCAACTCCCATCGGAGCACAAAACAGAGACGCCGTGGACTAATCACATTGCCACGGAAGTGTCATGTCTCGCGTACCAAGACGACATGTCTGTGGTACCCCCACAGGTGGTTATAGCTCAAGTATACCCTATGGTATATTCTAACAAAATATGATGTCATAACACATGCGACATAATATCAACAACAGGGGATTCTAATATGTATATGTCAAATCAAACGAATCATCAACACAAGTCTCCAAAATATATTGACATATACATTTCTACAATACTAGACCTGATAATTCAACTCAAAGAGTATAAATACGAGTTCTATGTATCAACACTAAAATAAAACTATTATATTAATTTCACATGAAACAATTATGTGAATTAATAACGAAATTCAAAACGAATTAATTAAATTTCAGAAGACTATCGCTGAAGGAGTACGGAATCTGTACCTGGAGTACGTAATGCAATACCCACAATTACAAATGCAATTGGTTAGACTTGCTCAATATAATCTATTTACCAAAATAATACATTTTATTAAATATTACCATATTAGTATTTAACTGTTTTATGCATATATTGGACCCTCCATATTATTATATTAGATTAATAATTTAAAGAGAACATTTTCTTATAATTGAGATACTTAAAATCTAGCCAAAATAATACCATAATATTAACTAACAAACTAACTAAAATATACTAATTAAAGTTATAAATTAATACAAATACAGAAAATTAAATTAAATAAATACACAAAAAAAATATACCCGAAATTATGAGGTTCGTAGTTTGCCTATGCCCTTGATACTGAAAATTTTAACTAAGGAGGTCCTTACTAAAAGGACTTCACATAAAAAGATTTTCTCAAAATAAGAAAAACCTTATTGTTTAATAAAAAAACAAAATATTAGTTATATATATATATAGATTAATAAAGGAGAGAGGGTTAGTAATGTAGGCGATGTGGGACAAAAGACTTGGGTATTACAGACATGTATTAAAAATTAAGAAAAAAAATATATTTTTTGTTAGTTTATACATTTAGCCTTATACATTTAGTCTTTCATAAATAAATACAAAATTATAAAAAAAGAAAAAGAAAAAAAATGCTTCATCTTCTTCGAAACAAGCTCCAACAGAAGCATCATCAGCAATCAGCCATAGGCCCATATCTATTTGTCATAATCCATAGACAATATAAACTCCACCTCAAATCAAATCTAAGCAAAGATCAACTCATGGAGGACAATTTGTAAAAGGAATTTAGTTATTAATTGATAGAGGGCTAGAATTAGGATTTAAGCTCTACGTTTAAATTCTAGGGTTTAGAGTTTTAACTCGACGTCTATTAACTCTAGATAAATATCTCCACGATATAAGAAAAGCTAATAATAATCTCAATATTCAGAATGTACTCCGTGTGAAGACTACATCGGTATTTAAGCAAAACAATCTTAAATTGGACTTGGAGACCAAGACGAAAATGCCCCAACTAATTAAAACAACTCCATAATAATGAAATAAACAAAATAAATAAACAATAAACAAGGAACTAAATCATCGATCCCCATCATCAACCCACACTCGAGCCCCGTTTGTTTCAGCTTTTTCTTGATAGCTTCTAGCTTTTGGCTTCTGAAAAGTTACATAAGTGGTGTTTGTTTCAGCTTTTAGGTCCAAAAGTTATCAAAGCTAGAAGCTGAGTACAAGTATCTTAATGCATAAAAAAACCGGAAGCTAGAATTACCTATTTAGGTGCTTCTCAAATCAACTTCTCAACTCTTAATAAAATAAAATCATATTATTACTTAAATATATTATATCATATTATTAATTAAATATATTATATAATATCTACATATATATTATATTAATTTAATAATGTTTATATTAAATTTTTATATATGTTAATATATATATATATATTTATAAATAATTAAATATATAATATAAGATTAATATTTTAAATACATATGTATAAACAAATATATATGTGTGTGTGTATATATATATAGCGATGGTTCACCCGTCGCTATAGATATTCTGGGCTACAACGACGGGTGAACTGTCGCTATAGTCCAAAAAAATCGTCGTTATAGCCAACTGTGCACTACACAACTGTGTATATAAATTTTTTCCATATATATATATATACATAATTAACTATAGACTATTGATGAGTCTCCAAACCTTTTAGTTTATTTTGATGATAACAATATTTAGTAAATAGGATCAATTAAATGGGTAGAATCCTCTCCATAGGATTTTATATAATTATTTTTGAATTATCTTATTTTTGACCAAAAATATTTTTCATCCTAAATTGAATTTATTTTTCTTGACCTTAATTATTTAATATCAAGTGTTAAAGAAATTAATTCATATAGTAACATTTTCTAAGACAAGAACTCTTATTTTTTCTCAAAATAATTTTATTAATTAAAGATTTCAAAAGTTATTTTAAACTTATTTTATGGACAAAAAGAATAAGAATTCAATATATGTGCATATGCCATATGTGTACTGCATACGTGTATATGTGTACCGTGTGTACCGTGCATGTGCATATATGTGCACTGTGTATACGAGTGTTTGGCCAAGTGAAAAGGAAAAAGGCCTAGGCTTTACAGCCTTTGTGATCTGACCGTTAGCTTGCAAATTGAAAAATGTAATGCATTTATTTTGCCCATGAACTGGCAAGTGTTATTGAGACAATTATATTGGGATAGTCTCTTTATCTCATCTGAATGCATATACTGGGTAGTTTGAATGGAACTTATCATGTGCTTGGCAGCTTACTTTTTCAAAAGGACAAAAAATAAAAAACCAAATGTTAGCCTATTATTTTGTTGGCCGATCTGCGTGAAACTATGTGCAATTCGAGCCATTAAATATAATCAAAGCAATCCCATCCTCTGGTTTTCTAAAACAGTTTCTAAATGACCTTTTTGCCCTTAACTTCAAAATTTTATAAATAGGAGGTTTTTCATTCATTTCATTTCACCAATTTACAAAACAAAGAAAAACTCTGTCTCCTTGCCTACATTTTCTCTCTATAAAGAGGCTTATTCTCTATCTTCTAATCAAAGCTCTAATCTTATAAATAAGAGAAAAATTAGTCAAAGTATTTGAGATAAGTTATTGAATTGTTGTATTTATATTATCTCATACTTGTTTATAATTATAGATATACAAATATAAATTATTGTACACACACACACACACATATATATGTTTATATATATATATATGTGTATATATATATATATATATATATATATATATATATTTCATCCATTCTTATCAATTAATAGATCAGTTTTAGATATTGATATTTGGAGATATTCTTTAAGAAAATCATTCGAACGGTGTTTGAAGTTTTAAGTGATTTATTGAAAATATTTATATAAATATCATTTGTGAAGCTTTAAATTCGGTCAGTTTTAGATAACGATATTTGGAGATATTCCTTAAACAAGAATATCATTCGAACGGTGTTTGAAGTTCTAAGTGGCTTTATTTAATATTCACATAATAGGTCAAATATATTATAATATATATATATTTGAGTGAAATAAATTGATCTGTTATATCAAGTATTATTTAACCGATACTACTATACTTAATATATCTGTCATTACAAGTATTTTGCACACAAACTTATTTACCCGTAAAATACTTGTTACAATTATAAAAGTTATTTAAACTTTTATATCAGAAACTCAAAGTTCTGATCTGCTTAAACATAGAAACACATTCTTTATTTACTTAAAGAATAAGAAAATCTTTTCTGATTTATTTAACCATAGAAACACATTCTTTATTTACAAAGAATTTTTTTTTTATAAAATTGCATTAATCTATTTATCTGCTTACACAAAAGGTTTTTACACAAATATAAAAGTCTTGAGCTTTTATTTAAATATCTGATCCTTAGACTGTTTATCTGCTTATTTGAGAAGCATCAAATATAAAAGTTATTTGAACTTTTATATATCTGTACTGAATTTTATCTGTTTATTTTAGAAGCATATTTTTATCAAAACTTTTGTAAAAAGGGAAAAGAGTAGAGTTAGTTTATTTTATGTACCTATAAGAAAGACAAGTAATTCTTTGACCAAGACCAAAGTCTTAGAGAGGTCAACTGGAAGTTGGGTCTCTAGTGAACTTGTGAGGTAAAGAAGAGACTCTTGTTTAAGGACCAGATCATAGAATAAAACTGAACTCAAAGAAAAAGTGTAACTAAGCTTGAGGAATGAGCTGAGAGCTTGCTATCCGAGATAGTTAGTTGTGGATCGTTATAAGTTTGTCTTTAAAACTTTGTAAATGCTTCTCCGCCTATTGAAGAAGTATTTATTATTGGGAGTAATTGTGACGCCCCCAAATTCGGGTCTCCAAGTACCCGGATCCGGTCATCACGATCCAATACAAACATTCACCTCTAACAACACATGGTAACTAAAATACGGAATAAAATAAACATACGTTGTTCATTACAAGGTGTTACTAGTCCCAGAATACAAATAACCTTAAACACATACACAATCCGTACCCTAATAACTATCAGGGATTAAATTACATTATAGTAATTAACTACACATAATTTTATCTTTTGCTACATGAAGTCTATCACTTCATCTTTTCCTTCCCTTTGTTCTTCCCTAACGTCTCGGGTTTAGCTGCAATGAGATCATGATATAGCAAGGATGAGCAACGAGTTTGCCCAGCAAGTTTAAAGTATGACAATAAGGATATATCATGATGAAGGGATATTAAGGAATTTCAACATTAGAAAAATCAGAAGCAAGAACAATAATTGCTTTTAGAAAAATTGATAGTCAAATAGACTTTGAACGATAACTTCCAAAGGAGTCAATAGCTGGTTGACCCTCTGGTTACTGGCTACAGAATAACGTACTTGAGGGGATCAGCCTCGCGTACCCTATGTATATGCATAACATTTAATTCTGCTATTTGTACCTTATATACGGTACGTGGGGTACTCCCCTATAAATAAAGGGGTGTTCATACAGTCTAAGAATCCTTACCATTGATTGGTTCAGATAGCTTTTATAAATTCTCACATATTTGTCTGACCGAACAAGGGTTCAGACTTAACCATGAATGGTTTATAAATTCCTGAATTTAAATATACGAATTTCAAATGCACGAGTGCGAATGTCAATAATATACAGATGTGGAATAATTTAGAAAGTAATTAGACCACTTAAGGCATGCTTGGAGATAAAAACTCAAGCTTAAAGAATAACTTGCAACAGTATATATATACCTTTTTGCACGAATTAAAAATAGTGCATAAGGCTTAGAAATTTGCTCAATGTAAAAGTTGAGTAAAGGAGAACTTGCAATAATGTAAGAAGTTTAGGGTTAGGAACTTGCCTGTTTGCTCAGCTACAGATATAGTTTAGCTTTAATTAATTGATCTCGAGTGACCTATCATTGGGTAAAGTCGATTTATCAATTAACAGTTGTATATTGGCACCTCTCACTATACCTTTTACTCAACAGGTAAAATTCACCATCTATATTTAATTACTAACTTAACATTAGCTAAACAGAAATTAATAATCTTTAGCTATTAACTTGATGGTAGCTAATCATGATTACTTATTCTTTGGTTTCCCGGATTTATTACCATTATCTGTCCCTGAACATGGTTTAACAATCCTTATTTATTACGATAATAATTATTTCATTACCTTTTGTTATACTTAATTATTATCAAATATCATTTGAATAACAATTAAATATTTATTATCTTTATTTATTATTTATTGATAAATAATAAGTAATTATTTATTGACTTTACTTATACTTAATGATTATTTAAGATTAAATAATAATTAAATATTTATTACCTTTATTTATTATTTATCGATAAATAATAAATAATTATTTGTTAACCTTGTTCGTACTTAATTATCATTTAATATTAATTAAATAATAATTAAATAGTTATTATCTTTATTTATTGTTTAAGGATAAATAATAAATAGTTAATCTATTAATTTTATCCATACTTGATTATTATTTAATAGTAGTTAAACAATAATCAAATATTTATTAGCTTTATTTATTATTAAAGGATAAATAATAAATAATTAAATTATTAACTTTATTTATACTTAATTGTTAATTAAAATAATAATTAAATATTTATTATATTTATTTATTATTTATTAATAAATAATAAATAATTATTTATTTAACCTTACTCATATTTAATTATTATAAATAATAATTAAATATGTATTATCCTTACCTATAACAATAATTAATTTACCAATACCCAATTATAATAATTAAATATTTAATAATTACTTTATCACAAATAATTTCTTATTAATTTTGTTTATTAACATAATACTAATTAGTTTGCAAATGCATTATTAACTTAAATTAATTTAGTCAATAATTAAAACAATGGTAGTACAGTTAGTTTAATTGCTGTATTAATTAGCCACTAGTGATGTACCATGCTTTCTGCAAATTATTTTCAATCCAAACCCAAAATCATTATTTAGTACTCCAGGCAACAATTATCTCACAGTTCATATGATATATTGAGTCTAGCCAAGCATAATACAAAACTCAAGGTTTGACTCTTATAACTCATACTGTCGACCGAACAGTGGATGCCCAAAAGAAATGAAAGCAGTTCGTTCAAGCATTTTGACAAACATACAGTGTGCATCTTGCAGCACGACACTGTCCTAATTGCAGTGCAAAACCAATTCACCAGAACATTAGAGTCCTTCAATAGACGGAGGTTTAAACCCAAACAATAAAATACAATCCCAACACAGAAGGAGATACAAATTAAACAGCACAATACAATATCAGTTTGTAAATCCCAAACCACGTATATTAAAATCAATATCCTTAGCTGCTAGAACTTTTAAGGTTCGGTAACAACAGTTTCCCCAAAACAAACCTAACACAGCGCTGGAAACGAACACAATTGGCAATGCCATACAGCACAACCACAATCCAAGTACAGATAGAAGAAACAGGAGAAAATTTACAAAGAAACCTAAACACAAAATCATCTAAGTAGTTTAATAACCCATTTCTATACCTTGGGTGTGATCGCGCGGCTGCCTTCCTTCTTCTTCCACAATACACGACCCAACCGGACATCCACCTCCGGCGATTGACTCTCCCTGGCTTTTTTTTTCTCTCTTTCTGATTTCCTTTCCCAATTTGGAGAACAAGTTGTGGCAGCTTGCTAGGGTTTGGGAAAGCTCAATTTATAGAAGAAATTTATCCATTTATTGGGTAATACCCCCAATTGATCGAGCTGGTGACCATTGGGTAAAGGGGTGAGTTGTCCGCGTCGGTCTTATCTGAGCCCAGCTAGCTTCGCCGGCGGCCCTCGAGCCGTGCGTTGTTACTGGTCACGTCGCCGCGCTTAACAATCCTTTGGTCCGAACGTTGAACCCTCAGTCGCCCACTTTCACCCTTGAATCGTCCGCTGGTTACTCCCCTCGTCGCCGGCGCACGCCTAGCGACTTGCCCTTGTCCCGTCCGATTTGATCGAAGGCTTGGTTTTGCTCGGCTGTTTGATTTGAGGGCTTGGGGCTTGATAGCTGGGTGAGATGAAATTGAGGGTTTGGGGATTTTGGTTCGGTCAGTCTCAATATATCTCTCCGATTGAATTTCTTTTCCCCTAAAGTTGATAACTGGTATGCTACATATGGATCCAAGCCGGCTAAAGGAACGGAATGGGCTGACTCGGCTGGCAATGGCTTTTGGGCTCAACCCCACCGGGTTGGGCCGGACAACTTTAAGTAGGAAAAACCCAATTTAATTACCTTGACCAGCCCACTCGTTTGACTTAATCAGGGAAGAGATTTGGCCCAATCCGGAAATGAAATAAAATAAAAGAAATGGGCCAGTCCAATCAAAATAACATTATGGTCCTATCATTTTAATTGAATAATTAAATTAATTAGTTAAATATTTTTCCTACCAATAATTCTTGATCCGAATAAAATAAATTTATTTATTAATCTCTCAAGTTTCTGGCAAATCAAATCTTAGGGTCGACTCACTAATTTAATGAAACTATTAATGAGTCCCTTTAATGCACAGAAAATTATTGGACCACGTATTTATATAATTAAATAATAATACCCACATGGATCCAATTAAGTTCGTAAAATTATATAAAATGAATTTACTTATAAAAATAAATTTGATACAAGGTTTAAATTTTCTCGGACATTACAGTAATAGGATCTCAAGTCCTGGAAAGGAGTTTGAGACTAGACGTAGCAATATATCCGGGATGTATGTTGTGAACCAGATAAATCTCTGTGCATTTTGTGATTGAATTTTTACTATCTTGCATATTAATTTGTAACACTACAAATTAATTTACTAAAAATTCAAAAAGGCCTAAGATAAATTTTTTGAACAGTAATAATCTATTCAATCCCCCTTTTAGATTATTATTGAACTTTCAATTGGTATTAGAGCAGTGCTCTTTAACTTGTTTGTTGAGTGAGTACAAGCATATCTAATAGTAGATCCATCTATGGCCTACAATGCTACTAGTTGCGGAGAATGACTATCAATGTCCAAACCTCCACTATTTGATGGCACAAAATTTGCTACCTGGAAGAATTGATTCAAAATCTATGCTAAATCACAAGGAATCAAAGTTTGGCTTGCGATAGAACGAGGTGTAAAAATTCTCACAAAAATTGAAGGAGAAAAGATCGTTGAGAAAGATGCTGATGAGTTCACTACTGAAGATGAAGAAGTTATGAATATCATATCGAGAGCGGAACAAGTGCTAACTAGTGCTCTAATTGAAAAAGAATACAAAAGAGTTAGCAATTGTAAGAATGCTAAAGAAATCTGAGAAAAAATGATCATAACCTATGAAGGAACCAATCATATCAAAGAAATCAGAAAATATGCTCTAATCCAAGAGTATGAAAGTTTCAAGCTGGAAGAAGGTGAAAAGATTATTGATATGGAAACACGTTTTTCCAGAATTATTGATGAGCTGGAACAACTAGGGAAGGCATACACAACTAGTGAGAAAAATAGAAGAATTCTCAAAGCCATTCTATCCGTATAGAAAATGAAAGTTACAACCATCAAGGAAATGCAAGATCTAACTGCCTATCCTCTTGATAGCCTCATTAGAAATTTTCGTGCTCACGAAGTCGACATGCTAGTCGAAAAAGCAGGATCGAATACAGATCTCAATAAGAAAGGAATTGCTTTCAAAGCTTTACTTGGAGATCAAGAAAGCGATGATGAGGAGCTAAATGAAGAACTCCTGAGTTTAGATAATATTGAAGTTGCCTTGTTATCAAGACAACTCAGGAGAGTAATCCAAAGCAAAGTTAGAAAATATGGCAAAGGTTTTCTGAAGACAAACAACAATTTCAATATTTTCAAAGGCAAACAAGTCTTCAGGCCAAAAGCACAAGGAGGAAATTTCAAAGCAAATAATAAT
The DNA here is from genome assembly GCA_034770075.1 of Aralia elata. Classification (NCBI taxonomy): domain Eukaryota; kingdom Viridiplantae; phylum Streptophyta; class Magnoliopsida; order Apiales; family Araliaceae; genus Aralia; species Aralia elata. Next base: position 26,603,605 of record CM068388.1, on the reverse strand, counting down.
AGTAACTTCAAAAATGCCAGCTCAACTGAAAAATTTAAATACATGTTTTGAATGCAACCAACCTAGACATTTCAAAAAAGACTGTCTAAAACTAGTCAACAATAAAGTACTAGTAGCTGAGGAAGGCTGGGATTTAAATGAAACTGAGAAAATTGCAAATCTATGTCTAATGGAAGACAATGATTTATCACCAAGATCTGAGGTAAATTATGAACATCAATTACCAAGTACTTCATTTGTCACGCATAATTTAAATAATATAAATGAAGAACATTATGAACTACAAGAAGCCTATAATTATTTATATGAAGATAATAAAATTATGGGTTAATTGCAAATTACACCTCGACGTATACACCTTTTTACCATTCGTATCCCGATGTTTAAACGCTCTCATCCCGCTACCCAAAGTACACATAACTAAGCACGATGGACCCTTTTATAATTTTTGATCAATTTCTTTTGTCGAAAAATGGCCACGTGGATTAATTTAATATTTAAATATAGTTGACCGTATAAATACGTATTTGACTTATTAAAATAGTAAAAATACATAGAAGAAAAAAATGATAATATATTAAAGGTGTATAAAAATTCATACATAATTAATTCTTAACTAACAAAGTAAAGTAATTAACTCAAATAATTAACACAAAATAAAATAATTAACATACTAATTAATCTAAATAAAATAATTAACAAAATAAATTATCTCAAATAAATTACTTAATTAAACTAATTAAATTAAATAAAGTTATTAGCAAACTAATTATCCAAAAATAAAAAAAATAATCAAATTTATCAACTCAAATACAATAATTCACCTCAATGCTTAGTCCAAATAAAGTAGTAATAAAAATAATAACAACAATCAATAAACATTAACAAGATTAAAATGAAAAAAAAATTAAAAAAAAATAAACACTGTCAGCTCTGTTTTTCTTTCTCTCTACTCTCTCTCCTCTTTTCAAGCCGAGCGCTACGAAGAGATGGTGAGCTTTATGGAAAAGCTCGTCATCGGCTCTACTTCCGCCGTCGCCGGCGAGCTCATCGTCGAGGAGCTGTGACACCCCCAAATTCGGGTATTTAATTCCCATTGATTTGGTATTCACTATACCATTCATTCATATCTAGCTACCCATAATAAAGGACAATTTAAATTAAGTTAAATGAAAAATCTTCCCACAAAAGGGTTACATCTCTAATCTCTTAATCAAACAAATCTCAGGTTATCTAACCTTTATTACATCAATGCGGAATTAAAACAGAAAATTAAATAAGTCTTTTTACAATAAAACATCAAATAAATAACAAGTCTTTAGCTATTTCTGCATCTTGCCCTTGCCCTTACTCGTGGACGGCTCGTCCGACTTTTCTGTCTTTGCTGCAATGTTCAATGCAAGAGTGAGCAAACAATTGCCCACAAGTATGACAACAATAACAATTTAATAATCAATGAAATAGATTTCAACTGAGGAATTGTGGTTTTTCCTGAATTCAATCAATAACTAATCGAGATATAAAAGCTTAATAGAACACTTGGCTCAAGAATTGAATATAGAATTCAAGCTTTAGAATTGTATCTGAGGGTCATAAGACCTCGAACTATGTCCTAGGTTAACAAGTATCTCTACCGTAACCTTTAATAGTCATGAAGACTATGGACTATCCGTCTCGTACTCAGGGGGATCAACCTTTTGTACAATGTATTGTGCACAAACATTTTAACGATGTTGCGTAATTAATCCCCTATATTAGGGTTGTTCATCTCAGTTTAGCATCAGAATCCGTACCCAAAGGAACTTGGTTTGGAACAATTTTAAAATATTCTAAGTCTTTAGAACGCTCATCAACTAAAGACTAGCTGAATCAATAAGGGTTTGCTAGTCACTAAAACATTCGATTCAACAATAAATTTGTACAATAGAATTTATGTTTGAAGTTTGAATAACGATCAAATAACAAATGACTAGAACAAAATGTAAGCATTTGATATTATAACAACCTTGCTTGAATGATAATAAGCTAAGGTTAATAGGCTTGCTCTACGGAAGTAAACTTGCTTTAAATGAAATAACAAGATTAAGGGAGGAAAAAAAAACTTGCCTCGCACGTAGATTACAGATTTAAATTCACGTTCCTTAATCAACCTATACATTTTAATTATAAAACGGTAACAATAATTAGTTACAGAATTATATGCACTTTAGAATTTGTTCTTATTCCATTTAGTATATCAAATGTCATTTGATATTCATTAAATATTTGCTTACCACTCATTGTAGTATCTTATTTATTATTAAATACTTTAATCTAAGTTTTAATCATGTACACGGCAACATAGCAAAATAAATATAAAAAAATAAAAATAAAAATTTTCAGTTACTGTTCCACCGCCGGGGCGGCGAATTCCTTCACAAACTCTCGCCGGGGCGAGCTCCCGCCGGGGCGAGAGAACTAAGTCATTTTTACCGCCGAGGCGAGATCCCGCCGGGGGGAGAACTTCAGTATATTTCTACCGCCGGGGCAGTAGACTCGGTAGTCATCTCCTACAGTTCGCGAACTAGTGACATCCTAGGCCAAATTTTCCAAATTCTACCATCCAACACACAAATTAAACATACCTAGACATCAAACATGTTATAAAACAATTACCCAACATGTTTCTAAACATTCTAACCATTATAATACACATAATCAACCAATTAGAACCCAAAATTCTCTGTTTAAACAAAATATTCATGTTTTAGCCATTTAAATGAAATCAACCACTGTAAATTCATCTCAAAACCATTTTAATCCATTCCACTTACATTCTTTTCGTTTTTCATTATAATATCATAATCAAATGTCAATTTATCGATTAATAATCAATTTGAGCATCAATTTTCATACATATATGCCATACATGAAAGTAAAACTCTGTAAAAACCAAAAACTCTATTCTAAAGCATACTTTCATGGATTAATCTTGACTAAGACATGTTTATAAACATCATACAATAATTATTCATATCTATCCACACATATAAACAATTACCACATGCATTGGTCATAAAAATTTATTTTCAGAGAGCTAAAAATTAGTTTCCAGTGGAGAAATCAAAGAATACAATTTACAGAAGTTTGAATGAATTATACCTCTTAATTCTTGATCAAGCTAAGCAAAGACAATACTCCTCTTGATTCTCAGTTTTTCTCTCTTTCAAATTTACAGAGTTCTCAACTCTCTCCACAATTCTCTTCTATGCACTCTCAATACTCAGACTGTTTTTTTTAAAACCACTGACAAAGCTTTTAACAAAATAAAATTGATAGCTTTTTAAAAAAATACTGATAACGTATTCTATTTTTTAATCCATCAGTTACATAGTTCAAAAGCCACTAAGGCTTGTTTGGCAAATACTAAATTAAAAATAGGAATTCAAAAGCCACAAGGCTTTGTTTGGTAAAAATAAATTAATCTTCTTTTAATTATTTTAATACTTATTATATGATATGCTTCAATTGTCACACTTTAATCAATTAAATTGTAACAATATAAATTTAATTATAACTTCTATTTGGCGATCTATAAATTAATCCAAATAATTCAATAAATCATTTTATTCAAATAAATCAGTAATCATCTAATTTAATTATTAAATTAGAATAATTACATCAAATCACATTTAAATAATATTTAACATAATTACACCTGACATGAACTATTCCACAATAACTTTATAAATTATTTATTTTACTCAATAAATAAATTAAAAAAAATATTTATATAACACAATAAATATTTTTATTTATTCACAAAAATCGCATTCGTTACAGGAGCGGAACCTCCTCTTCGTCGCCTACAAGAAAGTCATTGGGCCGCTTTGTACCGCGTGGCGAATCGTATCGTCGATTGAGCAGAAGGAGAAGGGCCGAAAGAACAAAGAGCACGTGATGCTCGTAAAGCAGGACATATCGAAGGTGGCTTATCTTTGTTTCCCGATCTCGGTTCATGTTGCTCCCATGGCTTATCTTTATTCATGTTCTGATTTGGGTTTGTTATATTCAATGTTTTTTCGTTTTTGCTCGAATTGGGAATTATGGTTGATTTGTTTTATTTAGTCTAATTTTCGATTTGTGTTGGTTTTTTCATGTTCTGTCTAATCTGGATCTTGGGTTTATTGCTTATTTCTTTGGGTTCCGATTTAGATGCTTATTGATGGTTCTGTTTGAAACATCGTTGGGTTTTGGTCTCGTTTCATTTCTGGCAACCATGTTTTTTGGTCTGCTGTGTTTGTCCAAATTAGTTCGAATTGGGGTTGTGGTTTGAAGTTTTATTTCGACTAATTTGGTGTTCTTGGGTGGTCTGATTGGTCGACTCCGTTTCTGTGCTTTTGAACCATGGAGGGTCGCCGAATTCTAGAGATGGAGCGTGTTGTTGTCCTTTGAGGTTTTTGATGAGTTCCATGGTAAATGGGAAAGATGATGAAGATGGGGAAGAAGATGAAAAAGAAATTTTTTTTATAAATAAAGTTGAGTACTTAAAGATTAAATCGTGTATTTTATATGTATAATTAATATAAAATTATATTTAAGTTATGGTTAAATGTATAAATATACGGTTAAACCGTACTTATACCCCTTCAACCAGAACACGTGGCAGTTCCGGCCATTTTTTTGGCCGAAAATTACAAAAGGGTCATTTGTGCTTACTTATGTGTACTTTGGGTAGCGGGATGTGAGCGTTTAAATATCAGGGTATTAATGGTAAAAGGGTGTATACTTCGGGGTCGAATTTGTAAGTAATCCTAAAATTATTAAAGAAGATTTTATTAAACTAAAAATTTCATTAGAAAAATTAATTAAGACCAACAGAAATCTTGAAATAGAAAACTCAAATTTAATTGTAATTAATGAAAATTTAAAAGAAGAAAAAGAGAAACTAGAAAATAATTTTTCAGAAAATTTATTACTAAAGGAAGAATTAGAAAAGTTAAGAAAAATAAATAAAGATCTTGAGATAGAAAATTCAACACTTATTATTTCTATTGAAAATCTTGAAGTTGAAAATTCAACACTTACTGTAATTAATAAGGATACTCAGATACAAAATCAAGTGTTAAATGAAGATACTAAAAATCTCAAATTTGAGAATTCATCTCTAAAGATAGAATTGGAAAAACAAAATGCAGTCTCTTCTTTAATAAAGCAAATTAAAGTTTTAACTGAAGATCGTGATGATTTAAGCACTACTGTTATTAAATTCACCAAAGGGAAAGAAAACTTTGATGTCATGCTTAATCAACAAAGATGTGGTTTTAATAAAGAAAGATTAGGATATATTGGAGAATCTAGTAAAACAAAAGATAAATGACTCTATCATGTTACAAGTAAAGAAAAAGAAGGTCATACATCTTCCTTTGTTAAATGCTCTTACTGTAATAGAAATGATCATTCCATTTACATGTGCAATGCTCAAAATGGAAATTATAAAGAAAAAATAATTTGGGTTCCAAAAGGAACTTACACTGCACCCATTATTGTAAAGAATACAATAAAAGAGCTCTATAATGAAGGATCCTATAGAAATTATCATCAAGATTTTTCAAGATATAAAAATAGAGTTAATCATGCATCTTATAGACCTGTTACTCATATTCGCCTATTGTAGACACCCAAATTTTGCACTTCGTATACTAACCTTGACAGGAGGGCAAATTCGTCAAATGGACCGGCCTGCGAGAGCAAAAAAAAACAGGGAAAGTATAGACGCTCGACGCCACCATGACAATGTGCAACCGAAATCGACATGACATCAAGGCCATCCGAATTTGGCATTCCCGGAGGGTGTGGCACACCTCCCAATGATTCCCGGACTGTAAAATAAGAGCCTGTCAGCGAAAACCAGCGTCACGGCACGAGAATCGAGGCATAGCACGAAAATTGAGAAAGTCAAGCCAGCCAGCCGCGGATTGATCTGCGGCCAAGTGGGTGCGCCAGCACGGAAACCAGGAAATCAGCACTATCAGCTGAGTGCGATGGGAAGTGGGCCAGCCAGCCGCAGATGGATCTGCGGCCAGCCAGCCGCAGATCAATCTGCGGCTGGCTCTGGCCAGCCTATTTCAGCCCAGTTTCGTGCAGCATACAGGAGGTTCAGCAGTTTGGCGGAAGAAGAAGAAAATCAGCAGCAGTTTTAGCTCGGAAATAGAAAGAAATAGCAAAAATTCTTGCAACAATTGAGAGAAAAAAGAGAGGAATTTCCTTTGTTGTTAGATTGTATCAATACATCTCATATTTCATTCAATACACAAGTTTCTACACAATTTTGATATCATTTGCAAGGTGAAAATCTCATTATTTTGCAACTTCTATAATGTCATTTGGCTAAATTTAATTGTAATTTTCAAGAATATTGTTGAACAATCATGGATTAGGGATTATTGGTGAGGGTTCCATTGGAACAAAATCCTTCCTAACAATCCGATGATATCTAATTGGTGAAATTTCTAGCTTGTTTATGGATATATATTAGGCGTAGTTTAATTGATTGTATTTTTAGGATGTGTTAGGCAATCTACGTTGTTATTATTGTAGTATTCATTTTGTGAGTGTGTAGTAATCGTGGTTGTGAGCCTAGGAAAGCGACCCCGTGGTTCAAATCCGATGATGGACGTTTTGGTGTATGTAATAGATTCAAGATGTTTGTTTTGTAATGTGTAACTGTCGGGCCTTAAAACGACGCTAAGGTGAGAATCGGGTTTAAGGCCCCGTATTAGTGGAATATGTGATTGTTGGCGTTCGGGGATATTTTGATGGCTCACATGCCCACGGATAGCCCCGACGCATGTTTATGCTTGATTAGATTTTGAGACGCCAAAAGAATTTCAAAAAGATTAAACGATAAAGATCTTTTCTAAAATCAAATCAAAGTAGGATATTAGCGTCACGAGGCTAAAAATTTGGAAATGCTAACGAAAGTCGATTCCTATCCTATGGGAAAGCTAAAAGAGGTTATTTTCAAATGTCACGAAAAAATGGTTTTTTATAAAAGAACGAAACGTTTTATTAAACCTTGATACATAGGGCGAAAGAGATTCTAGAAATTGCCCATCAATTATGAAAGCAACGTATAAATCTCGATTCCTATTTGGCAAGGGTTTAACGAATTCATGTCTTCCCAAAACGACACTTAATAAAAATCTCATAATTTTTGCCATTTAAAATCGAACCTTTCCCATAAAAAAATAAAGCTTTCTCGTATTAAAGGAAAAAAAACATCCTAAAGCACTCTCCAAAATAAAACACGCCTCTTTCATAAAATACCCAAAAGAATTTCTTCCATACAAACTCACCACAACATTCATTCAGGCACACATACACACACACACGCACACATACACATTTTATGAAATAAAGGATAGGAAAGCATCAAGATTGCGGTAACCGTGTTTCACGGAAGTCGAGGGGTGCCTAACACCTTCCCCTCACTTAAGCAAGCCCCCGAACTCTATGAATCTCGATTCACAGACCAATTAATTCGGAGTCACATATGAGCCAGCGATTTATAAAAAACGAAAACTCGGATGAGTTGGTACATCCATTTCAAATATACCAACTGGCGACTCTGGTTAATTGGCTCATCATAAAAAAACAATCTTTCAAAACCCCGTCGACCTCAATGCCGACCTTTTCCAAAAAATCATCTAAACCAAAAGGCTAAAAATTGGAAAAGACAAAAAAGGACAAAGCGGATAAAACCGGCGTCGACAGCTGGCGACTCTGCTGGGGACTTTTAGAGGGCTTAAGCCGCTTTCAAATCTTGATGCTTTCTTATTTAAATTTACGAATATGTGTGGGTGTGCGATTTTGTGATCTTTTGTACGTTTTGTTGTATGAATGTGTGTTTGTGTCCAAATAAGTGAATATCTGAATGGAATTGCTTTACTTTTAAAGTAATCATTTGCATACGGTGAGGACGATGAATGTGAATGTATGTTGAGAGAGTACCTCCTCCTGAGGCGAACCTGTCGGTTGCTTATTACTGGACTCGAAGGGGCTGCTCCCCGGAGATGGCTCAGGAAACGCACCACCCAAATCCGCTCCAATCGAAAGGGCTCAGACGAGTAGATTGCGAAGATTTGGGGACCTTCATGCCAAAAAGCCCGTGAGAGTAACCCTAGGATAGGTCAGCCTCAGATTAACCCTACGCAGGAAAAGTCTCTTCATGCCTTTTTACATTTCACGCATAAATGTCATGATATTCGCATCCCTTTTGCCAGGAGAAATTACTAACCTCTATGTTTTGCAGGGAACAGCTGGGGAGCTTAATAAAGCCATGTTTAGCATTTGTCATTGCATTAAAGGGCTACTAACTTTCTGTTTTGCAGGGAAAGATTAAAAAAACTCCAAAAACACAAAAATTACAGCTTTAGCATGCATCCGCATTTTTATTCCCCACAACTAAACTTTGAACCTTGGTTTCTGTAGGATTGCTCCTCAAACCCGTTCGCAGTCTAAAAAGGCCCAAAACTCCATATCTGAAATGGCTGATATTCCATCTACCAATTCCGGTGCCATATCTAGGGAGGAATTTGACGACTTTAAGAAGCAGATGTTAGAAATGGCCATAATGCTAAGAGAGCAGTTGATACCCAGGCAGGAACTACCTAAGGAGGATCCACCTAAGGGCGAGCCAGTCATCCCAAAGGCTATTCCCGTACCAAACAAAACAGTGATTACTATCCCGGAGGAGGGAGATACAGATGACTTGCGGAAGAAAATGAGACAAATGGAAGAAACCATCCAATCTATGAAGGGCATAGGGTCCCTCGGCAGGGTTAACTATTCAGATTTATGTGTCTTCCCCGGAGCCAGATACCCGGAGAAATTTAAAATCCCAGAGTTTGAAAAATACAATGGAAAGGGGGACCCCTACACACACTTGAAAATATACATTGGAGAACTCGGGTCTTATGCCGAGGACGAGGGATTGAGAATGCAGCTGTTCCAGAAAAGCTTAACGGGTGAGGCAAGAATTTGGTATGCCCGCCTTGACAACGCCCGAATCCACAACTGGGAGGAATTGGCCCATACCTTCTTAACCCAATACAGCTTTCAGGCCCAGATGGCCCCTGACAGGTATCAAATGACAAAGGTTAAGAAACAACCTAGGGAATCCTTCAGGGAATATGCGCAACGATGGAGGGGCATGGCTGCACAGGTGAACCCCCCGATGAGCGAATCAGAGATGGTGATGACCTTTGTAGACATTCAGGAGGCACCGTATTATGAACGGGTCATCTCGGGGATTGGAAGACCCTTCGCTGAAATGATTAAACATGGAGAGATGGTAGATATGGGGTTGAAATCGGGTAAAATCCGGGATTTTACTGCTTTAGAAACGGCTGCCGAGCAAATACAGAATGGAAACTATGGCAGCACTTCCCGGAGGGTCCAAAAGAAGAAGGAGGAGGATGTATCCCTCATCCTACAGGGGTCATCTAGAAAAACAGAAAGCCATCTCCCGGTACAGGTGCAAAGGGTAGGGCCATCCCGACAACCAAACTTCACAGATCAAAGGGCAGAGGGGCGAAGGAGATATGAGGCCTCGCAAAATCGAGTATTCACCCCACTCGGGGAGCCTCTCGAGCGGATTTTGGCAGTATTGATGGCCCAAAAGAAGATAATCAATTTGGCTCCCCCAAGTGACCCGAAGGGAAGGAGATTTGACCCAAGCAAGCGGTGCGCCTACCACTCGGGTTCCCCGGGTCATGATACACAAGATTGTTGGACATTGAAACATATAATTCAGAACATGATCGACAATGGGGAAATTGTGGTGGAACAACCAGACTCCCCGAATGTTAAGGCAAATCCCCTGCCAAGACATGATGGGGGGGGAGTCAATGCGACGGAGGCAAGTGAAGCCGGGGGGCCGCCAAGGTTAAACTATGTGCAGAAAATTGAGGAAATGATCAACGTGATACATGATCATGGGAGTGCACGGGGAACGCCCATCAGGTTGATAGGGGTAAGTACGAATAGCACGGAGGGACCGGTCAAGTTGACGGCTCCGAGGCCCATCATCCTTGCGGCAAGGCCGCAACTCCCTATCAGTAGTCTAAAGACTGTACCCTGGAATTATGGGGGAATACCAGAGGAAGCGGCCAGTTGTGCTTCCGTGACAACAAGGGGAACCCCTTATATCTTCCCGGGCGAGTCCTTGAGAGCCAAAAGAGAAAAAATGAGGAGGTGTCCGAGGAAAGGGCCATAGAATTTTTGAAACGGATGGATCACCCAGAAACAAGAGGGATCCAGATTTTAAGTGAGGAGTCGAACCTAACATCAGTCATGGACTTGGTGTTGTCATCCAGTGAGCATTGCAAAACCCTGACGAAGGTTCTAGAGGAGGCATACGTGCCCAAAGAAATTAGTGAGGAGGGTTTTGGCCAGCTGGTGGGCCACCTAATGGAAAGCGATGCAATATCCTTTACGGATGAGGACATTCCCAAAGAGGGAAGGGGACACCGAAAACCACTCCATATTGCGGTAATCTCCTCAGGGTATGTCATGAATGGGGTGCTGATCGACGGGGGATCGGCATTGAATATATGCCCTCTCAGTACACTAAAGAAAATGAACATCAGTTCCAAGCGCCTACGGGCCAGTCATGTGGTGGTCCGGGCTTTTGACGGATCCCGGAGGGATACCATTGGAGAAATAGAATTGTCGGTGGAGATAGGGCCCTGTACTTTCGACATCTCTTTCCAAGTTCTTGACATCGCGGCCAGCTACAACCTGTTGTTAGGGAGGCCATGGATACACATGGCCGGGGCAGTTCCCTCCACGCTCCACCAACAAATCAAGCTAATCATCGATGGGAATCTGGTCACAATCTCGGCCGAATGTGATGACCTTTCTCCTCCTAGAAGTGACCTGCCAGTGATCAATGTGGATGAGTCGGTAGCACCTGCCAGCTTTCAAGCACTAGAGATTAGCACCCCCCACTATAAATACCTGGGAGCTCCAACTGTGAAACCTAGGGTCTTTCCCGAACTTACCTTTGTGGCAAAGGAAATGATAAAAATGAACTTCCAGCCTGGGCAGGGGTTAGGAAGGAGCAGTCAGGGAATCACCGAGCCCATCCACCTACCGCATCAGATAGGCAAGGCAGGGTTGGGGTACCACGAGGGCGCAGTACGGAGACACCGTCGGGGTGCAGCTCCGATTCGACTAGCTAGCAGCCCAGTGACCAAAGTCGACAACGAGCAGGGGATCAACGAGCCTGTGATTGGGGCAGGGAATGAAGAGTTAACCCCCGCACGTAGTGAGTCGGCCCGGAGGGAAATTTTCCTGCAGGAGGTCGCAAAGGAGTTTGAAACCAAATGCTACATCCCCGAACAATCAACAAGCAGTAGGGAGGGGACGAATATTATCGCACCACCCGAAGCCCAGAAGGTTGTGCCTGTCATCGATTGGGCAAGGCTGATCATTCCTGAAGAGAATAGGAGGGAGGACTCAGGTGACGTAGCTGTTATTATCGGGGAAGTGTCCGATGTAAAGCCCCCTTTCATCCAGCGCATTTCATCTGACCTGACTGTCGACAACTGGACCATGAAACCAGTAGTATCCAAAAAAGGGTAAAACCCGACGTCAGGGTGGTGGACCCCAGAGGATGGGGGAATGAAGAAGTTTCATTTTGTTGTTGTTTTATTTCTGCATAATTATGTCGTTTCTTCGTGTTATTTTGAAAATGTGATCGTCGTGAAAAATGATTTATTTATGACAAGTATTTTGTTTCATGTCAGGTGTACCAATTTGAGTAATCCTTGCCTAACAAATGGTCTCTCAAATTTGAATGATGATTATGATTTTGACATTGAGCTGGATTTCGATTTAATGGGCATTGAACAAGACGAGACAGATTACGACGACGCGCCTGATGAGATCAAAGGATGGGTCGAGGATAAACCCAAACCCAATTTAGACCAAACCGTCACCATTGATATTGGAACCCCTGATAAGCCAAAAGAACTCAAGATAGGGACGGACCTTACCCCCAACCAAAAAGCTGAAATGACTGAGCTACTAAAGCAATATGAGGATGTCTTTGCCTGGTCTCATGAGGATATGATCGGATTATCCACCGACATCGTGGTACACCGATTACCCATCAAGGAGGGTTTTCGGCCTGTCAAACAAAAATTAAGAAAGTTGAAACCGGAGTGGAGCTTAAAAGTAAAAGAAGAAATCATCAAGCAGTTCAGGGCGGGAATCATTATGGTGTCCACTTACCCGGAATGGCTGTCCAATGTAGTCCCAGTGGCTAAACCTGGAGGAAAAGTAAGGGTATGTGTAGACTACAGAGATCTAAACAAGGCCAGTCTCAAGGATAACTTCCCGGTGCCCTTCATACACATCCTGGTAGATAACACAGCCCAGTACGAAATGTACTCTTTTGTGGATTGCTTCGCGGGGTATCATCAGATAATGGTGGCAGAGGAAGATCGGGAAAAGACCGCATTCATCACCCCTTGGGGCACTTTCTGCTATAGGCGATTGGCTTTTGGCCTCACAAACGCGGGGGCTACTTATCAGAGAGCCATGATGGCCTTGTTCCACGATATGATGCACCAGGAGATAGAAGTCTACGTGGATGACATTATTGTGAAATCGAAGGTAGAATACGATCATATAACCCATCTCAAAAAGCTGTTCGATCGGCTCAGAAAGTATAATTTGAAACTCAATCCAGCTAAGTGTGCTTTCGGAGTGCAGTCGGGTAAGCTCTTGGGATTCCTGGTGAGTGATCGGGGCATTGAACTGGACCGAGCAAAGATTAAGGCCATTGTGGATATGCCGACACCTCACACAGAAAAGGAGATAAGAGGATTCCTCGGGAGGATAAACTTTATCAGCTGTTTTATATCCCACTTGACGACTACATGTGAGCCGATTTTTAAACTGTTAAGAAAAGGGGTGTCCCAAGAATGGAATGAGCAATGTCAGAGGGCGTTTCAGACCATTAAAAAGCAATTGACTGAAGCACCAGTGCTGGTACCCCCGAGGGATGGGATCCCTCTGTTTATGTATATATCGGTAAATGCCATCGCGATGGGATGTATGTTGGGACAGAAAAATGAGGCGGGTAAAGAGCAGGCCATCTATTACCTCAGCAAAAGATTTAGCCAATGTGAGCAGAATTACACTCCCATCGAGAAGACCTGTTGTGCTCTGGCCTGGGCTGCAGGGAGATTACAGCACTACCTCCATGGGCATACAACGTACTTGATATCAAGAATGGACCCCCTGAAATATATTTTTGAAAGGCCCATGCTGAATTGTCGATTATCAAGATGGCAGTTAATCTTACAACAGTTTGACATGGTGTACGTGACCCAGAAGGCCATGAAAGGGCAGGGAATTGCAGATCAATTGGCGGAAACCCCATCAGGAGGGATGGAGCCGTTAGAAACCCCTTTGCCGGGCGAGGATATATTTTGGGTATCACACACCAAATGTGATGACGAGGGACAGTTCTGGAAGCTGTATTTTGATGGTGCCATGAATGCCGAGGGGGCAGGAGCCGGAGCAATCCTGGTCTCTATCACCGGCGAACAGTACCCTGTGGCCACTAAACTGCATTTCAGCAATTCAAACAACACCGCTGAATATGAGGGGTGTATCTTGGGACTTCGCCTGGCCCGCGACATGGGAGTGAAAAGACTAGCGGTGTTTTGGGATTCAGAATTGGTAATCAGACAGGCAATCGGGGTGTACAACACTAAGGAGCTTCGGTTACTTCCATACCGTCGTTATGTTACCCAGTTGATGCAAGAGTTCGAAGATATCGCTTTTCGACATATTCCCCGGGGGCGGAATGATTTTGCAGATGCATTGGCAACCCTGGCTTCCTTAATCCATATAATCAAAAGGAAAGACATTCCACAGATCGAGATAGCCGTACAGAATGCCCCGGCATATGAGGAACATGTGGCAGTGTTATCAAACGAGGTGGTGTTGCCAAAGCAGCCCTGGTATCACGACATAAGGGAATATCTGAGAGATAGGTCCATTCCCGACCAGGCGAGTCGAACTGAGAGGATGAGAATTCAAAGGATGGCAATGAAATTTTACCTGAGTGGGGATTCACTCTACAAGAGGGATGCTGGGTTGGGACTGTTGCAGTGCGTAGAGGAAACACAGGCCCGAAAGATTATGAATGAAATACATGGTGGAGTGTGTGGGCCCCATATGAGTGGACCGATGCTTGCCAAAAAGATTTTGAGGACAAGGCATTATTGGTTGACGCTGAAGGCCGATTGCGAAGATCATGTCAAACGGTGTTATCAATGTCAGGCGCACGGTAATGTGATCCATACGCCTCCCAATGAACTGCACTGTATGACCTCCCCGTGGCCATTTTCAATGTGGGGAATGGATGTAATCGGACCAATAGAGCCCAAGGCAAGCAACGGGCACCGATTCATTTTCGTCATGATCGATTACTTCACCAAATGAGTAGAAGCAGCTTCTTTCCCCAAAGTAACTCAGGAGGTCATCGTCGGGTTCATCAGGAATAATGTCATTTGTCGATACGGGCAGCCTGAGGTTTTGGTCTCTGACAATGCCAAGAATTTAAACAACGCCCTCATGAGGGGATTGTGTGACCAGTTCCAGATCAAGCACCTCAATTCCGTCATTTACCGTCCTAAGATGAATGGGGCAGTGGAGGCTGCAAACAAAAACATCAAGAAAATCATGGCCAAAATGTCTGCTAATCATCGGGGATGGCCGGATTTGTTACCCCTCACCCTGCTGGCGTACCGGACGTCAACGCGTACGTCTACAGGGGCAACCCCTTACGCTTTGGTATATGGAATGGAGGCTGTTCTACCAGTTGAGGTTGAGATGGCATCCCTCAGAGTAATGATCGATGCTCAGATAAGTGAGGAGGATTGGATGCAAAATCGATACGACCAATTGGCCCTAATCGATGAAAGAAGGGTGGCTGCCGTTTGGCACGGTCAATTATATCAACAAAGGATCTTTCGATCGTATGACAAAAGGATGAGACCTCGGAAGTTCAAAGAAAATGATTTGGTGTTGAAGAGAGTCATGCCTTGTCAAGACGAGGCCAAGGGGAAGTTCGCCCCAAACTGGGAGGGGCCGTTTGTGATTAAGAAGGTGCTATCCGGAGGAGCCCTCATATTGCAAGAAATGGATGGTGAGGTATTTCCACAACCCCTCAATTCTGACTCGGTGAAGCGGTTCTATGCTTGAATCATCAGGTCCTTTTTCCTTGATAGCGAACTACGTAGGACCTGATCTCCCAACTTGTGGGGGTACGTAGCCAGCCATCATGGCACGGTCCGATCCCTTAAAAAATAATCCTTTCCCTAACCAAAACCAATTTTCGATAACCAGATAAAACCCTCCTACACCCTCAAAACCTTCCCGAACCCAGCTGCCCAACCAGCTTCATCCCAAGGACATAGCCCGGATCCAACCAAACAGTTATCCAAAAATCTGAGATTCAATCCGATGAAATCAAAAGGTGTGCGACGGTATCTGTCAAATCTCCATCAAGACTTGAGAAGAGAAGGAAAGCGAAATGTCAAAATCAGGATCAGCTGGATTAAATGGGGATCCAATGAAAGGCAATGAGACGACAAAAGGGAAAATGACTAAATTTAAATGCATGTCTATATATATAAGTCATTTTATTACAAGATTGCTTTTCGATAACTGATGGAACTAACATAGTCTATGCAGGAAATAAAATAACCTACAAATCTGAAACTAGCTGATGCAGGATGGTCAAGGTGGTGGATAAATCTGAAGCATCAGCATCTCCTGCAATCTGCTGCCCCATCATAGCAATACGATCCAATAAAGCGGTGGCTCGACTGACGGTCCCAAAATGAGCATCTACAACTGCCCTGGTCTGGACTACAATGGTCTCTCTATCAGCAATGGCAGCGTCTCTAGCCCGAATAGCATCATCTCTCTCGACAAAGGCGGCATCCCTCTCAGCCTCGGCAGTAATCAAGGCCAGGCGGAGTCGGGTATCTTCAATAACCCGACTTGGAGCAGAACCGACAGAGATGGAGTGGTATGTAGTATCACTTGGAGAAATCATCCCCAAGTCATCAGGGCCCCCAGACTGACTCAAACCAGCCGGATCCAAATCTCCGCGTAGCCACTGCACATAAGAAAATGTCTGGAGGTGGCAACCCTCACAATATTCGGCGGAGATCCTACGAGGCCAAAGAGCATATACCTGCAGTAGATCTCTCTCTGTCTGGGATGATGTAGGGAATCGGTAGTCGGCCGCACCCGTGAAGGGGTGGAAATCCTGTGTTTGATCAAACTGCCCCATGACCGCCAGGGGATGATAAGTCGTCACGCCCCTCAAACCAGCAATGGGAATGAAATCCAGGTCGGGCACATGAGTCAAGAAGCTCCTAAAGGAGCAATAACCCGAATAGATCAGGAGATGAAAAGGATCCTCGATAACCGACAGAAATGCTGTCCAGGAGGCCGCGTCAGTACAGCTCGCAGGACGAAATGAAAACTGCTTGGTTATGTCATGACTGAAGCAAAACCCCTGGCGACGGAAATGGCCGATGGGACTAAGGTGACTCATGAACCACACATACAACAAAGTCAAGCTCCCTCGGAATATTCTGCCCCGGAAGGACTGACAGTATGAGGCTGACATGTAAGTATCCGCCAATATCATGGGAAGAATGGTGTGATCCTCCTGAAGGGCCCTGACGGCCGCGACCACCCGCATGTCCAAATGATCAGGTCCCGCGGGCAAGTACAGAACTGAAAGGATACAGGCCATCAGAACGTCTACTCTTGAAGCGCCCCAGCGCTCCTCAGATACAGAAAAATCACCGAGGAAAAGACGAAAGCTGTCGGGTGAACCAAATCGGTCGATCAAGAACTGAAGGGGAACCATATGGTCTGATGTGATCACCGGTAACAAGACGGCCCTCCGCAAACCGGTAAAGGTCAAGAACTGACGGCGCATGGAACCAGCCATGACCCTGGCACAAGGTCTATCCAAAGGCAGGCCTGTGAAGCGAGCATACTCCTCGAGGGTGGGGGTCAGCTCTACTGTCCCTAATCTGAACACTTGACGAGCGGGGGCCCAATATCTCAAAATACCATCCACGAAGCCCGCTGGCACCTGAAAGGTTAATAAGGACCGAGAGTGTCCCAAAAGACCATCTGCGATGACCCTGTCGGCCGGCGATAAACTGTCTAACCAACGGAGGAGGCTGCCAACCAACCCTGTAGGAGGCATGGAATCCAAGCATACCACGACATCTGAGGACGTCATCTGTGAAAAATAGTATCAAAAAGACTGTACAGGGGTCATTTTTTATCCATGAATAAAAAGCATGCATCGTATAGACAATAATAAAGCAAAATGAATTTCATGGAGATAAAAGATAAAGAATTGTGCATAAATAAATAAATGAGTTCAGTACATAGTGCATGAAATGAAAAATAAATCTAAACAGGTACAGGTACAAAAGCCCTATCCTATCCTGATCTAGATAAAGTCAATCTCGTCGATGAAATCGGGGTCCTCAAACTGATCCCCCCGGGTCGTCGAAGTCGAGGGCCCAAAGTTCATGTCGGGGATGTATGGCCGAGCGGTGGCATCAGATGAGCTCGGGCCTGCATCATAACCCGCACCGTCAGGATCGTAGGCGTAAGCCTCCTCCGAGGTCCGGCCTAACACCCGAAGAAATAGCGACAACTGCTCCACCTGGCAGGTCAAAGTGTCTATCTGCTCAGTGTGAGTGGGACTCCGAACGCAGGCAGCCCAATCGGTCATCGTCACCGAGCCTGGAACCATGTCTCCAAGGAAGAAGGTGGCCCGAGTCTGGGGACCGATGGTACGAGGTACCCACCAAGTCCTGAAGGCCTCGCTCGTACTGGGGCCTGTGGAAAGCATCCGACCATCCTCCCCGGCGAGCATGATCTCCGAGGGCTGAGAATCCAGCGGCCAGAAAGTAGTGAAAGAAAGGGAATGCGGGATGCGGATCTCTCCAGTGACGCATCTGAATGCGCGCTCTCCCAGATACATCACCCAGCCTCCAACACTCTGCAAAGTGAGGCGACGGGTGGAAAGCTCGAACTCCGGGCCGGAAGGATGCCCGTCAGCAAACCCCACAGTCAGATGCTCGGAGAGGTAGGGAATCCAGACGACGTCGGCAGCCGTGATCAACTCCAGCTGAATACGACAATGTGCAAAGCTGCCCGACACGGGGACCTCCTCCAAAGTGCTGTGATGCCACCGTCGACCCCGGGGATAGGTGTCCGGGCCCAGAGTAGTGATAGGCCTCAGACATGGAAGACGCTCGTAAGCCCAGAACTGTGAATAGAAACAAGACAAGGAATGAGTCACTGTCAAATACAGAAAAGAGATGAAATGAAAAGAAATACAGTAAGAGAGAGGAGGAGAAGACTCACCAGCAGAAAGTGGTAGAAACCGAGCCAGGCATCGGTCTGTCCCTCTGAGCGGAGACGCAGACCGTGGAGGAAATAAGCGAAAGTGAACGACCCCCAGTCGTAGTCACCAATCCGGTCTACATCTCGAACAGCCCCTACGACGCTGAAATGGATGGTAGATGAGTTGTTCCCTAGGAAACAACCCCTCATCATAGTCAGGAACAAGCGTCGTAGTAGAATATCACGAGTGCCCTGATCCGCTGGGATAGGCTGTGCGTATAAACCTCCGACAGCATCGACAGCTAACGCTCCGGACCGGATACTGCGGGCCTTGAAGACCCGGTCATCGGCAGCAAAGCCCAAAAGAGCGCGGACCTCTGCTGGAGTAATATCGAGGTCCAGAGGGACACGGGACCCGATGAACTCGATCCCCGTGATATATCGCCAATCCCAAGGGGTCAGCACAACCTCACAGTTCAGAAGATGAAGGGACTGGGTCTGATGAAACCACCTCTCGGACAAAGCCCGCATATAGCCCCAGGGGCACTGGCGGGGAATGATGGTGAAGAAGTGGCGAAAACCCCAGGAGTCCACCACCGCGCGGTAATCATCGTGCAAAGCTGCGTAAAGGGAGTAAATGTTGAACCAGTTACCCCTCGGCTGGGTAAACTCAGGCACCTGTGAAAATCACAAATGGGTCAGTCCAGATAGAACGGAAATTGAGAAATCGAGGACAAATGAAAAGCCGAATCGAGTATACCTCATTAGCGACAAGAGATGCCGAGGGGTGACGACTGAGATCTCGACCCAATAGATCGGGTATCTGGACAGAAGCGCCAGATAAGGCGCGATGAGAGGGGGGAGCTGATGTGCTGGAAGACGGCTCCTCCACCGCAACCTCCGGAGGAACAACCTCCTCAACGTCCGGGTGATCAGGACGGATGACAGACTCCGCCAAACGACGAGCCTGACGGGTACGAGGAGGAATAGGGGCAGGTGCAGCCCTACGACGTCGAACACCCGAAGTCCAAGACGCGGAAGAGCTACTGGGCGCATCACGATCCATAGCTGGAATAGAATGGGCGAGAAAGAAGGTAAGTTCCCTTTTAAAATTATGTAATGAATATTCTAAAATTCTAGCCTCGTCATATAATTAATGCAACATGATGCATGGTTATGGTAAAAAAAAAAAAAAAAAAAAAAAAAATCGGTAGAGTTCCGTTTGTAAAATGGGCATCCCATGAATATCCAAGCATGTTTTTCAAAGGAACTCAGGCCACAACAGATCATATTTGCATTCATATGTGTAAATAAAGCATGTAAAATGCCATAAATGCATGATTTTCTTTCAAAAAGGAGTAAACGTATACGGGGGACCGCCTCATGAACATAAAATAGGACCCACACAGTTAATACATAGCATGTATATATGATAGTACATTACATAGCATTGTAAAGCATACATTTTATCTCTAGACATGCAAATAGTCAAATGTATAGCAAAACATTGAAGAAATTGAAAAGTGACCGGTCAAAGTGTTACCTGTAGCGTGTAGATCAATCCTACCGGAACAGTTTTTACAGGAAAGTTGAAAAATCGACAAAAAGCCCTTGCGAACAAGCAAAAATCGCGAGAAATATGTGTGAGTTGGAAGTTGAAAGTGACAGATCTGGAAGCGGCGAACCACTTATACATCCCGATCTTGGCCGCAGATGTATCTGCGGCTGGCCGCAGATCCATCCGCGGCTGGCCCTGGTGGGTCCCACCTTGCTCCCTTGCAGCCAATTGACGTGTTGAGTGAAAAAAGATTACGAGATGGGTAACCGGCGACGAAAACCGGCCCCGACGAGACGATCGACCGGCGACGATAACCGGCGATCACGAAATGGATGTCCGGCGACGAAAACCGGCTCCGACAAGATAACCAACCGGCGACGATAACCGGGGGTTACGAGATGGGTGTCCGGCGACGAAAACCGGCCCCGACGAGACGATCGACCGGCGACAATAACCGGCGATCACGAGATGGATGTCCGGCGACGAAAACCGGCTCCGACAAGATAACCAACCGGCGACGATAACCGGGGGTTACGAGATGGGTGTCCGGCGACGAAAACCGGCCCCGACGAGACGATCGACCGGCGACGATAACCGGCGATCACGAGATGGATGTCCGGCGACGAAAACCGGCTCCGACAAGATAACCAACCGGCGACGATAACCGGGGGTTACGAGATGGGTGTCCGGCGACGAAAACCGGCCCCGACGAGACGATCGACCGGCGACGATAACCGGCGATCACGAGATGGATGTCCGGCGACGAAAACCGGCTCCGACAAGATAACCAACCGGCGACGATAACCGGGGGTTACGAGATGGGTGTCCGGCGACGAAAACCGGCCCCGACGAGACGATCGACCGGCGACGATAACCGGCGATCACGAGATAGATGTCCGGCGACGAAAACCGGCTCCGACAAGATAACCAACCGGCGACGATAACCGGGGGGTTACGAGATGGGTGTCCGGCGACGAAAACCGGCCCCGACGAGGCGATCGACCGGCGACGATAACCGGCGATCACGAGATGGATGTCCGGCGACGAAAACCGGCTCCGACAAGATAACCAACCGGCGACGATAACCGGGGGTTACGAGATGGGTGGCCGGCGACGAAAACCGGCCCCGACGAGACGATCAACCGGCGATGATAACCGGCGATCACGAGATGGATGTCCGGCGACGAAAACCGGCTCCGACAAGATAACCAACCGGCGACGATAACCGGGGGTTACGAGATGGGTGACCGGCGACGATACCCGGCCCCGAACGAGATGATAGATTGGAAGAGTGAACCTAACGACCAACAAATACGGTCAGAGGGTTGATGCATTGACACTCTTTCGAATGTTTTCATGCGCTACATCTTGTGTTGTACCATCAACTACATGTGTTGCATCGTGTGTGTATTATCATATCTGTGCACTGTCATTCAGACATCGGGTGTCTGTTTCTTTATCCTGTTCATTTCATTTAACATTTCATAAACATGATAAAGAGGGGCAGCTGTAGACACCCAAATTTTGCACTTCGTATACTAACCTTGACAGGAGGGCAAATTCGTCAAATGGACCGGCCTGCGAGAGCAAAAAAAAACAGGGAAAGTATAGACGCTCGACGCCACCATGACAATGTGCAACCGAAATCGACATGACATCAAGGCCATCCGAATTTGGCATTCCCGGAGGGTGTGGCACACCTCCCAATGATTCCCGGACTGTAAAATACGAGCCTGTCAGCGAAAACCAGCGTCACGGCACGAGAATCGAGGCATAGCACGAAAATTGAGAAAGTCAAGCCAGCCAGCCGCGGATTGATCTGCGGCCAAGTGGGTGCGCCAGCACGGAAACCAGGAAATCAGCACTATCAGCTGAGTGCGATGGGAAGTGGGCCAGCCAGCCGCAGATGGATCTGCGGCCAGCCGCAGATCAATCTGCGGCTGGCTCTGGCCAGCCTATTTCAGCCCAGTTTCGTGCAGCATACAGGAGGTTCAGCAGTTTGGCGGAAGAAGAAGAAAATCAGCAGCAGTTTTAGCTCGGAAATAGAAAGAAATAGCAAAAATTCTTGCAACAATTGAGAGAAAAAAGAGAGGAATTTCCTTTGTTGTTAGATTGTATCAATACATCTCATATTTCATTCAATACACAAGTTTCTACACAATTTTGATATCATTTGCAAGGTGAAAATCTCATTATTTTGCAACTTCTATAATGTCATTTGGCTAAATTTAATTGTAATTTTCAAGAATATTGTTGAACAATCATGGATTAGGGATTATTGGTGAGGGTTCCATTGGAACAAAATCCTTCCTAACAATCCGATGATATCTAATTGGTGAAATTTCTAGCTTGTTTATGGATATATATTAGGCGTAGTTTAATTGATTGTATTTTTAGGATGTGTTAGGCAATCTACGTTGTTATTATTGTAGTATTCATTTTGTGAGTGTGTAGTAATCGTGGTTGTGAGCCTAGGAAAGCGACCCCGTGGTTCAAATCCGATGATGGACGTTTTGGTGTATGTAATAGATTCAAGATGTTTGTTTTGTAATGTGTAACTGTCGGGCCTTAAAACGACGCTAAGGTGAGAATCGGGTTTAAGGCCCCGTATTAGTGGAATATGTGATTGTTGGCGTTCGGGGATATTTTGATGGCTCACATGCCCACGGATAGCCCCGACGCATGTTTATGCTTGATTAGATTTTGAGACGCCAAAAGAATTTCAAAAAGATTAAACGATAAAGATCTTTTCTAAAATCAAATCAAAGTAGGATATTAGCGTCACGAGGCTAAAAATTTGGAAATGCTAACGAAAGTCGATTCCTATCCTATGGGAAAGCTAAAAGAGGTTATTTTCAAATGTCACGAAAAAATGGTTTTTTATAAAAGAACGAAACGTTTTATTAAACCTTGATACATAGGGTGAAAGAGATTCTAGAAATTGCCCATCAATTATGAAAGCAACGTATAAATCTCGATTCCTATTTGGCAAGGGTTTAACGAATTCATGTCTTCCCAAAACGACACTTAATAAAAATCTCATAATTTTTGCCATTTAAAATCGAACATTTCCCATAAAAAAATAAAGCTTTCTCGTATTAAAGGAAAAAAGACATCCTAAAGCACTCTCCAAAATAAAACACGCCTCTTTCATAAAATACCCAAAAGAATTTCTTCCATACAAACTCACCACAACATTCATTCAGGCACACATACACACACACACGCACACATACACATTTTATGAAATAAAGGATAGGAAAGTATCAAGATTGCGGTAACCGTGTTTCACGGAAGTCGAGGGGTGCCTAACACCTTCCCCTCACTTAAGCAAGCCCCCGAACTCTATGAATCTCGATTCACAGACCAATTAATTCGGAGTCACATATGAGCCAGCGATTTATAAAAAACGAAAACTCGGATGAGTTGGTACATCCATTTCAAATATACCAACTGGCGACTCTGGTTAATTGGCTCATCATAAAAAAACAATCTTTCAAAACCCCATCGACCTCAATGCCGACCTTTTCCAAAAAATCATCTAAACCAAAAGGCTAAAGATTGGAAAAGACAAAAAAGGACAAAGCGGATAAAACCGGCGTCGACACCTATGTCTACTAAGACTTATTATCCTGTACCCACGTTTGTAAAGAAAAATACAAATGATCCTTATACAAAATGGAAAACTCACCCAAAGGACTCTTCTTATTAAAGGGTACCAGTTTATGAAATTAGTATATGTTGCAAGTATATCTTGCAACTGACTCTAGTAAAAATAAATGGTATTTTAATAGCGGTCGTTCAAGACATATATGATAGAAGATAAATCAAAATTGAACAATTTACAAGCTACAAACTATGGTGAGGTAATTTTTGGAGATAGTAGCAAAGGTAAAGTAATTGGAATTGGAAGTGTTGATAGTAAACACATAACAATTTTCAATGTACAATTAGTCACAGGACTCAGGTACAATCTTCTATCTATTAGCCAATTATGTGATAGTGGTTTTAAAATATCCTTTAGTCCTCATAACTGTTCAATATTTGATCAATTCAGTAAATTAGTTTTATTATGTCCTAGGAATCAGAATGTATACACGTGTGATCTGGATGTATATCCTCATCTAGACAATGTCTGTCATATTTCTGCAAATGATGATTCCTGACTTTGGCATTGCAGATTAGAACACATTAACATGAAACTAATCAATAATATTTCTTCTAAAAAACATGTTCGTGGTCTTCCAAAACTGAAATTTCTAAAAGAACATATCCGTGCTGTGAATTAGGTAAACAAATACATGCATCTCATAAACCTAAACTTATAGTGCCAACTTCTCGACCCTTAAAACTCTTGCATATGGACCTAGTAGGACCTATACCTAAAGATAAGGTGGTGTTGTCTATATTCTAGTCTTGGTTGATGATTATTCTCGATTCACATGGGTTGATTTTATGAAATTTAAAAATGAAGCTATAAACTCCTTCTCTACTTTATGTAAGAAAATTCAGAATCAATAGGGAAGCTCTATTGTTTATATTCGGTCTAATCACGGAAGAGAATTTGACAATTCTGATTTTATTATGTTTTATGATGAGCACGGTATAAGCCATAATTTTTCGCTCCTTACACACAATGTTAAATGAATATCGTATTTCTAAATTTTTGGGCTGAAGTAGTGGCAACATCTTGTTATATTTTAAAACGAGTTTTATTATGACCAATTTTGTTCAACACTCCCTATGAACTTTATTATAAAAGAACTCCAAAAATAAATTACTTTCGTGTTTTTAGGAGTAAATGTTTTATTTTAAATACTAAAGGACATTTGGTGAAATTTGATCCCAAATCTAATAAAGGAATATTTCTGGGATATTCACTTAATAGTAAAGCATACAGAGTTTTTAACAAAAGAAGTCTAGTTGTTGAGGAGTTGATGAATATAACTTTTGATGAGTCTAAGCCTCCTCCCAAATATAAAGAGCTAGTTGACAGTGATATTATCATTGAAGATATTCTCAGAAATATGAAGGAACCTAAACAAGAGAGTACATCTCCACCTGTCAATGTTAACCCTCTTGAAAATCCCAATCCTCAGTTAAATGACTTAGCCAAAGAGTCACATGTTATTAAAAATCATCCTTTAGAAAATGTGATTGGTAATATTGATAGAGGAATCCTTACTAGATCACAAGCACACAACTTGGTTGGTCATTTATCTTTTCTATCTCAAATTGAGCCTAAAAATATAAAAGATGTGTTGCTTGACGAAGATTGGATAATAGCCATGCATGATGAACTTGAACAGTTTACTAGAAGCAAAGTTTGGGAGTTAGTTCCAAAACCCAAGGAAACCTCCATTATTGGAACTCGATGGATTTTTCGTAACAAGTTGGATGAAAATGGAACTATCATACGTAACAAGGCAAGACTAGTTGCACAAGGGTATAATCAACTTAAAGGTATTGATTATGATGAAACATATGCTCTTGTTGCTAGAATTGAGTCTATATGTATGTTATTAGCTTTTGCATGCCATAATGATTTTAAACTGTTTCAAATAGATGTTAAATCTGTATTTTTAAATGGTCTTATTAAAGAGAAAGTTTATGTTAAACAACCTTCTGGCTTTAAAGATTTTGATCATCCCGAATATGTTTATAAATTGCATAAAGCTCTATATGGTTTAAAATAGGCCCCCAGAGCATGGTATGAACGTTTAAATAATTTTTTGCTAGAAAATGGTTTTAAAAAGGGTACTGTCGATACTACATTGTTTACTAAATATAAAAATGATGATATTCTTATTATTCAAATTTATGTTGATGACATCATTTTTGGTTCTACTGATATTACAATGTGCAATAATTTTTCTAAAAGCACGAGTAAGGAATTTGAAATGAGTATGATGGGAGAATTAAATTTCTTTTTAGGATTGCAAATCAAGCAAGGTGAAAAAGGTATTCATATTTTTCAATCCAAATATTGCAAAGTGCAAAGAACTGATTAAGAAATTTAGTTTGGAGTCTATAAAACCTCTTAATACTCCTATGTCAACTACTGATAAATTAACTGCTGATGAAAACAGTAAAATTGTTGACATAAAGAAGTATAGAGGAATGATTGAAAGTCTACTATATATCACAGCCAGTAGACCTGGTATTATGTTCATTGTCTATAAATATGTCAGATTTCAATCAAATCCTAAAGAATCACACTTGATTGTGGTAAAACGAATATTTCGATATCTTAAGGGAACTGCCAACTTAGGTCTATGGTATCCGAAAGGTCAATCATTTGATCTTGTGTGTTTTTTAGATTCTGACTATGCTGGTCATTATGTTGATCGAAAAAGTAAAAGTGGCACTTGTCAGTTTCAAGGAGGATGTCTAGTTTCTTAGTTCTCTAAGAAACAGAATTCAGTATCTATTTCAACCACTAAAGCAGAATATATAGCTGCAGTACGTTGCTGTGGACAAATATTGTGGATGAAACAGACTCTTGCTAATTGCAATATAAAATTTAATTATGTGTCAATATTATGTGATAATACAAGTGCTATTAATTTAAGTAAAAATACTATATTGCATACTAGATCAAAACATATAGATGTCCGACATCATTTCTTACGTGATTATGTAAATAGCAGCATTATTAAATTAGAGCATATTAATATAGAATTAAATATTGCTGATATATTTACTAAACCTTTAAGTTATGATAGATTTTATAAATTACGTTTAGATTTAGGAATGTTAGATATTTCCTCATAATTATTATTGCATTTAAGTATATATTGTTTTTTTAATTTTGTTTTTAAATTGTTTTATATAAACTGTGTTCTTTATGTACCACATATTAGATTTAATCTTTAAATACTTAATCATTTATACATTTAAACGTGTTTTGTTCATTTGTTAGTTAGCTTATATATATATATATTCCCCCTATTTAAATATGTATTATTAATATATATAGTTTATTTTATACTTATAAAATATTTTTTTTAAAAATATATTATTATAAATATATTTTAATGTATAAATATTTTTGTATTTATTAATATATTTAACTTATATTTAAATAGTTGCATTATTATTATTTACCTACTTAAGCATGTATTAATGATGTACATTTAATCTATTTTATAAAAATTAATATATATATATATATATATATATATGTTATATTATTATAAATGTATGTACAAGTATTTCTATATTTATTAATATATTTGATAACCTATATCTAATTTTAATAGTTAAATTATTTTGAAATATGTATATAACATATATTTATAACAGGGTTAATCTGAACCCTTGGATTAAATCCATCTAAAGGTACAGAGAGCTCAATCCGCGTACATCTGTTTGGACCAATCAGGAGCTATCTAAGCAAATCACACGAATCAAGCCTTATAACCGTTCGATCATAAGAAAAAAGCACAAACTCATCTCAGCCGTTGGATCAGTCAGCTCAAACGGTTTAAAGTCCAGGTTTGCTCGCAACCGTTGATCAAATTTAAGACCAACTCTCAGCCATTGGATCACTTAATTAACTCTAAATATAAATACCTAATTGTTTTTTGTTAATTTCATTTCTCTCTTCCCTTTCTCTCTACTCTGCTGATCGAATTTCTTCTCTCTCTCTCAACTCTCACAAACTCTAGAAATTTCTAAGGCCAAATCCTTGATCTAAAGATATTTTCTAACAAATCCACTCCGATTAAATGAATCTCCATCATCGATTTCATCTTTCTACTGATTCATTTCTAAATTTCCTTTGTTAAATTTTTATGTTTTCGATTCTATGTTTTCTGAAAATTGTCTCTGACATCTTATGAACTCCAACATTTTAAAACTTCGATCTCTGATCGATTACTTCTCATTGTCTTAATTTTTTTTGGATCTACTCAAATGCTAGCTCAATTGTTTTTAAAAAATATATATATTTCTTTCCTTTAAACCCTATTTTTTTAACAGTTATAGACCTAGTTTTTAGTATGAGTTACCAAATCATATATCTATATATATATATATATATATATATATATATATATATACACACACTCGACCATTTCTCCGTTCTATATATATATATATATATCCTATTTACTTTCATCATGATAGACAGATCTTACAAAATCTATGCATGCATCTCTCTATAGACAAATATTGATGAGAAAAAGAAAGGGAATATATTTACTCTGTCTACTGGGTCTATGGAGCAAATTAAATTAAATGGCTTGACACTGCATAAATCATTTATATTGGCCCTAACTCAGGTAATATATCTCCGTTTTTTTATTGTATATGTGTTCTACATATTGGTATTATTTGTTTACTGTGTTAGGTTAAAATTTCTTTGCTTGAACCTCTAAGTTGGATTAAAATCCTTCTATCTGAACTGTTGTGCTGGTTAAATCCTTTTGTTGTCTGTCTTTGGATTTAGTCATGAGTATCTGCAAACTCTATATCTATCCATATTTGATAAACCTTACAGTATTTGTGGGCTATTTATTTTCCATGATTAGACTTGTTAAAATCTTTCTCTCTGTTTTTGCAAAACCTGTTTTCTTAAAACATTTGGTCAATGTTTTAGTCTGAATAACTGGTATCTCCCTCCCTTGACTTTTATTTAAACAAAAATACTTTCTGCTTTTTGAGTGCATAATAGATTGAACAGTATTTTTGGCTACTAAAATTTTCATAGTCTTGCATCCTCAAAAGAATATACTGCAGTCCTGGATGTGACTTATTTGCTCTGTCTAGATTTATTACAAATACATCTATCTTTATTTTAAGCAGTATGTCATCCTACACGTATATGAATGCTTGAACTGATATTGCTAGTCATCTGCTTCATCTAAAAAATGTCATTACACAACCTTACTGCATATACATACCCAAGCCTGCACATTCTAAGTCTTTGTCTTCTCTCTATTTGTCTACATAATATGTTTGTATTCAAAATGGACACAATCTTTTCATCTAAATGAAAGAAACTACCCCTTATTTTTGAAATCCATCCTGATGTATTTATACCTCAGTTAGTTAGTTACCCCATCTGTTAAGGCCAAATATAGGCATATGAGACATAGTCTCACGCCTGGCATAGGTACTTCCTTTAACAGTTTTTCTGATTTGTTTGAAAAGATCAAACAAGTAGGATGGGAATGTTTAGTTAATTTCACAGATAAATAAATATACCCCCTGCGCTTATTGCAGAATTTTATGCTCACATGACCTTTCATAGAGATTCTACTAGTCTCTTAACTAATATTTATACTTGCATACAAGGTCAAGATTATGTTATTGTTGAACTACTTCTTCTTGATGCATTACATCTCAAAAACTGCATGTTAGAACTCCCAAGGATAAATGAGTACACCTATCCCATAGGCATATCTACAAGTGATTGCATCATTTTTAAACATAACTTATCCATTGTCACTGATCAACTTGTACCTGCTAATTTGTTTGACTTTCCATCTAAAGTTGGTCTTGATTTTTTGACCATCCAATGTCAATTTTTGGGAAATTTTTTTAAACAAAATGTAATGCCTATCAGAAAGGATAAACATCTGCATCCTTTTGACTTAGAACTCATGAAATGTATTTTAACTGAGTGCATGCCATACAATCTTCCTTACTTTCTTTTGACCTCTTTTGAGTTCTGCTATCACAATAATTGTCTGGGTTATGGTCTTCTTCTCATTTCTATTTTTAAACAACTTGGGATTAATGTTCTTAATCATCAAACCCAACTTGTACAAAATAGTAACATTGTGTCACATCTAAATCTCCCTCCAAGACCATTGATAATCTTCAAACTCAATGATAATGAGTCTATTGAGTCTCATCTGAATCTGTTATCTCAAATAGATGCTCTAAATAGAATGAATTATCTTTCCCTGCATAATTAAGGTAATATGATGAGTCAAATATGTAATGCCCAGGAATTTTTAAAATCCTGTACAATTTATTTTAACGTATGAAATTCATTTTATTTAATTTAACAAATTTAATTGGATCCATGTGGGTATTAATATTTAATTATATAAATACGTGGTCCAATAATTTTCGGTGCATTGAAGGGATTCACTGATAGCTAAATAAATTAGTGGGTTAACCCTAAGAATTTAATTGCAGGAAAATTTGGGAAGTTAATAAATAATTTTATCATTATCGGATTAAACAACTCGAATAAAGAATTTTGGTTAAAATAAATATTTTAAATAATTAATTAATTAGTTTGGTTATTTAAATTAGAATATTAGAATTTCTTAGTGGTTAATTTAAATTGGGAAAATTTTCTTGGCCATTGCTTTTATTTAGTTCTAATTTGAGTCCAAATCTTCTTTTCAATTTAATTCTTATTGGGCTGCCTCCTTAATTTAAACCAACCGGCCCAACCATATTTGGGTTGAGCCCAAAATCATTTCAGCAGAACCAAACCCGTTTCTTTTCTTATAGCCGACTTGTATCCGTTGGACAACCGGTATGAAATTTGGGGAAACCAAATTCAATCGGTAGAGTTATTTGAGAGAAAACCAAATCTCTCATCTCAGATAATCCCTAACCCCTCAATCAGTCAAAACCAAAACCTACAATCAGACGCAACGGTAGAGGGTGAGGGTGTCAATCGCCGGCAATAGACGGGGAAACGGGGCAGTGACCGGTAGATATACGAGAATCGAGGCGGGTGAACGAGTGGCTAGCGACCAGACCAAAGGATTTGCAAGCGCGGCGATTTGACCGGTGGAAGGTACGATGCTCGAGGTCCTGCCGGCGAAATCGCAGCTGGGTTGATGTGAAACGGTCGACAACCAGTTTCTCCTCAAACCCTCAGGTATTGTCCGAAGCAATTAGGGTATTAACCACAAATTAGGCAAACACTGCCCTATAAATTGAGACCCCAACCCAGAAGCTGCCGATTCTTACTTTGTTCTTGTGAGCCCCAAACTAGGAGTAAAGTATGCACAAACTTAGGGAGAATGAGGGTTCCAAATTAGAGCAAGAAACGGTCACTGTGAGAAGAGAGAACAGAGAATTGAGTTCGAATGCCCGCTGGATTCGTCGATTATTTTGGGAGAAGAAGGCGACGAGCAAATCGGTCGGCAGGAAGGTATATGAGATGTAATGATTTAGTTAGTTCATTTTCCTTCTTCTGTGATTTGGATTGTATGGTTCCCCTGTTTGGGACTGTACTATTTTGGGATTTAAACATACAATAATATTGTGTTGTGTTGATCTTGTACCACTGTGATAGTTCTTAATTGGCTTTGAATAAATTTCCCTCTTTCGTAATCAAATTGGTACTGTAAATTGTGGGTTTGTTTTGATCCGGAGAAAACTGGTATTATGTTGTTTTTGTTTAGGGTTACAAGACTGTATTATATTTTGTTGGTCCATTGTGAATAAGAATCTGGTATTGGATTTCTTTTGGTTGTGGTTTGGTTTTGACTTGAGAATTTGTATTGGGCTGATTTTTTTTTTTTTTTTTTTCGTTTTGAAACTCTGTATTTCGAAGGACTTCAGGTCCTGGCAGCTTGGTTTGGACTAAACATTGGCCACTGCCGAATGTTGGGATTGCCCACCATGTGTTTGTGAAAATGTCTTTGAGAACCAACTTGTTAGTATTGGCCATTCTGTTGATTCAGTAACCAGCTAAACTCAGGTTCATTAGGTCTATAAATTAGTGAAATATTGCTGGCTGGGAAATCGGTTGATGAATGATAAGTTATTAATAATGATTTATCCATAAATGATAAACAAAATAATAAGTTCTAAATTATTATTTAGTTAATATTAAATAATAATAAGGATTAATGAGAAAATTCCTACTCTTTACCAATACCCAATAAATAAAGGCTATAAATATTTAACTATTATTTAATTAATATTAAATAATAATTAATAAAGTTAGTAAAATAATTATTTATTATTTATCAATGAATAATAAATAAAGATAATAAATATTTAATTATTATTTAATTAATATTAAATAATAATTCAATTATTTATTGTCTATTCTTAAATAAACCTAGTAATGTAATTATTTATCCTTAAATAATAAATAAGGATATTAAATGTTAATTATTATTTAATGAATAATAATTGAATAAAATCCATAAAGTAATTATTTATTTTTATTTAGTTATTAATAAATATTAATTAAGCATGAATAAGTTAACAAAATAATTATTTATTTGATAAATAAAGATAATAAATACTTAATTAATTAAATAATAATTAAGTATAAGTAAATAATTATTTATTTATAATAAATAAAGATAGTAAATATTTAATTATTATTTAATATTAAATGATAATTAAGTATGAGCAAGGTTAACAAATAATTATTTATTATTTATCGATAAATAATAAATAAAGGTAATAAATATTTAATGATTATTTGATAATTAAGTATAAGTAAAGCTAATAAATAGTTACTTATTATTTATCAATAAATAATAAATAAGATAATAAATATTTAATTGTTATCCAAATAATAAGTGATAATAATTAAGTATGACTAAAGGTAGTGAAATAATTATTATCGTAATAAGTAAGGGTTGTTAAACCATGTTCAGGGACAGATAAGGGTAATAAATCCGGGAAACCAAAGACTAAGTAATCATGATTAGCTACAACCAATTTAATAGCTAAAGATTATTAATTTCTGTTTAGCTAATGTTAAATAGTGATTAAAATTTAGATGGTGAATTTTACCTGTTGAGTAAAAGGTATAGTGAGAGGTGTCAATATACAACTGTTAATTGATAAATCGACTTTATCCAATGATAGGTCACTCGAGATCAATTAATTAAAGCTAGGATTTAATTGTAGCTGAGCAAACAGGCAAGTTCTTCCTTACTCAACTTTTACATTGAGCAAATTTCTAAACCTTATGCACTATTTTAATTCGTGCAAACAGGTACATTGTTGCAAATTATTCTTTAAGCTTGAATCTTATCTCCAAGCATGCTTTAAGTGGTTTTAATTACTTTTAAAATTATTCCACCTCTATGTATTATTGACATTCGCATTCGTGCATTTGGATTCGTATATTTATTAAAGTTCCGAGATTTAGGGACTATTCATAATTAAGTCTGAACCTTTGTTCGGTCAGACAAGTATGTGAAAATTTATAAAAGCTATCCGAACCAATCGAGGGTGAGGATTCTTAGACTGTATGAACACCCCTTAATTATAGGGGAGTACCCCACGTACCGTATATAAGGTACAAATAGCAGAATTAAATGTTATGCATATACATAGGGTACGCGAAGCTGATCCCCTCAAGTACGTTATTCTGTAGCCAGTAACCAGAGGGTCAACCAGCTATTGACTCCTTTGGAAGTTATCGTTCAAAGTCTATTTGCCTATCAATTGTTCTAAAAGCGATTGTTGTTCTTTGCTTCTGATTTTTCTAATATTGAAATTCCTTTAATATCCCTTCATCATGATATATTTTTATTGTTGCACCTTAAACTTGCTGGGCAAACTCGTTGCTCATTCTTGCTATATCATGACTTCATTGCAGCTAAACCCGAGACGTCAGGGAAGAACAAAGGGAAAGAAAAGATGAAATGATAGACCTCTTGTAGCAGACTTTAGATTCATGTGTTAGTTAATTTCTGTTAATGTAATTTAAACCCTGATAGCTATTTAGGGTATGGATTGTGTAAATGTTTAAGGTTAATCGTATTCTGGGACTAGTAACACCTTGTAATGAACAACGTATGTTTATTTTATTCCGCATTTTAGATACCATATGTTGTTATAGGTGGATGTTTATGTTGGATCGTGATGACCGGATCCGGGTATTTGGAAACCCGAATTTGGGGGCGTCACAGGTTGGTATCAGAGTTGTAGGTTATAAACTTTAGGATCGCGAAACCTAGGATATAACCTTCATAGTAAACTCGTATCGAGTGTTAGGAGATAAATCGAGGAGATTTATCATATGTGGTTTTGATGAATTGGGGAATTCATCGAGTCGAGTAGTACCCAATGAAATATAACTTCATTTCTTCAATGAATATATTTTATTGTTGTACTAATGTTAGTTTTTGTGTGTTTGTAGGATGGCTGCTGTAGGGGAGACCAGTGGAGCCCGTGAGGAGGAGGTATTTATAGACATACCGGTAGTGGCGGAGCAGCTGGTGGGCTATGCTCCTATTTCCCCGGGATTGTTACAGGAGGAGTCCGAACCGGAGGAGGACTACCATAGGGAGCTACCAGAGCCAGTAGTAGGTGGGGTGATGAGGTCCGGTAGTCAGGACCCTGATACTGAGGAGGAGGATCCCGAGGCCGAGGGGGAGGAGCCACCTGCTGATATTGATGGCATGGGGTCCACTGCTGATGATATCATCGAGGGGTTGACTGACAGAAATGAGGAGCTGGAGGCCCGGATTGCTCATTTGGAGGAGCAAAACCAGACTCATCAGTTCATGGAGGACTAGTACAGAGACCTGGCCTACCAGCTCGAGCATGACTTAGGGGTGGCTAAGGTACAGCTGCAGGGCTACGAGTCCTCAGCGCAGCAGGTCGGACCACTGCTACATCAGTTAGTGGCCCGGAACGCTGAGCTGAGAGAGAGGCTGGAGCAGAGGGATTTACAGATCGCCCACCTGAGGGCGAAACAGGAGGCTATGAGGTTCGAGATTGGGCTAGAGGTTGCTGAGAATGTCCGAGTAAGGGACGCCTGGGTCAGAGCAGCAAGTAGAGTTGACCTATTGGAGGACCGGTTAGAGGCTGGGGCGGTGAGGATAGAGACCCTAGGCCATGCCCTAGATGCAGCCTACAGGAGACCCCGAACTGAGGTAGGGGAGAGTTCCAGTCGCGCTGTTCGTCGCAGGGTCGGGGATGGAGCATTCTCTGGTCAGCAGGCTCGGATCCGTCATGATGTATAGTGATGGGATAGGATGGTTGTTTAGTTGCTAGTACAGTCAGTCCCACCTTTTGTTATATTAGGGACGTATGCATATTTGTATTGTGAAACATTTTATTTGCTTTCTTGTTGGGGTAGTAGTCAAACCCCAACTTTTGTTGCCTTAAAGGATGGGTAGTATCATTCCCCACTTTTTGTTTTAGGGGATGTTTGGTAGGACACAGTGGCGCATTTATAGCAGTATGCCACAGGTTCCGTCTTGTAACAAACGGTGGTATATGAATATAAATGCAGATGTTTCACTTAAATCAATGTATTGATAGATATTTTATCTTTAATTGTTTATTTTAATAACATGTCATGTAAAATATAAAAACTATAGGTAAAAGTCAGCGGATTTTCCTTATCCAAACATGCCGCCAAGGGGACGACCACGAAACCGACAGGTCGAAGAGTCAGAAAGTGAGGTTGGAGACCAAACCAACCCAATGAGAATGTTCGCGGAAATGCTGGCCGAGGCTATGCAATCCAGACCACCACCTGTAGGGACCCAAGCAGCAGCTGAGCCAGCGCATCATCTGGCAAACTTTAAAGATTTCAAATTGGTCGGACCGCCCGAGTTCAAGGGAAACTCTTAACCCAATAGAAGCACAGACCTGGATAGAAGAGATAGAGAAGGTCTTTGAGGTGGCAAGGGTGGCAGAGGAACAGAAAACGAGTTTTGCTACCTTCATGTTAAAGGGTGAGGCAAACTACTGGTGGAAGGCCAACAGAGGCCGAGTGGAAGAAGGCACTGTCGCTTGGGATCGTTTTAAGGAAATGTTCTTGGAAAATTACTTTCCAGAGAGCATGAAGCAGGAGATGGAGATCAAGTTCCTGGAACTAAAACAAGGGAACATGTCTGTGGCGGAGTACGCAGCTAAGTTCAATGAGTTGGCACGGTTTGCAGCTCACCAAGTCAGCACCGAGGAAAGGAAAGCTCGTTGGTTTGAGCAGGGGTTGAAGCCATGGTTATACCGTTCTGTAGCGGTATTAAAAATCAGAACATTCGCAGAATTGATGGAGAGGGCAATCATTGCAGAGGGTGGCAGCGAGGCCCTGGCCAAATACAACCAAGAGAAGAAGAAAGGACATGAGGGCCCGAAGGCAGGGAGCAGCGGGGGCAGCAACCCCAATAAACGCAAATGGAGTGAGAGCCAATCTTTCGGGAGCAATAAACCCAGAGGAAACCAGTCTGGAGGGGAGGCAAAGAAACCAGGCAGGTGCAATAATTGCGGCAAGAACCACACCGGGGAATGTATGAAGGGAAAGAGTGTTTGTTACCGGTGTGGGCAACCGGGGCACATGGCTCCCCAATGTCAGAATAAGCCAAAGGGGGGATGTTTTTCATGTGGAGCACCCGACCACCAAATGAGGGATTGTCCGAAGAAGAAAAGCGACGCCGGGAGTGGCAACCGAAACAACAACAACAGTGGAAACAACAACCGATTGAACTATGGGCCACCATCCAGTCAAGCCAACAGGCCAACAGCCCGCACGTTCAACATGACTGTGCAGGATGCCATGGAATCCAAAGACGTGGTGTCAGGTATCATCCCAATCAATGATATAAATGCATATGTGCTATTTGATTCGGGTGCTACTTGCTCTTTTGTTTCCGAAGAATTTGCTAGTCAATTAAATGTACCTTGTGAAAAGTTAGAACACCCTATGAACGTAGAAGTAGCCAACAAGGAAATTATCCCGGTAGAATGCATTCATAGGAATTGTTGTGCTGAATTGCGAGGATTTAAGCTCAATGTGGATTTGATACCAATTCGACTGGGAGAGTTTGACCTAATCCTGGGAATGGATTGGCTATCAATTCACGGAGCAGTCATTGATTGTAAGAAGAAATGTGTACACCTAAAGACTTCTAATAAGTCGAAGGTGGTATTCTATGGCAGCAAGTCACCAAAACCATCTTGTTGTCTTACTATGATGCAAACAAGGAGATTACTGAAGAAAGGTTGCGAGTGTTATTTGGCCCATGTGGTCGATACTCGTCAGGTCGGGGATGAGATGAGTCAAATACCAGTCGTGAGAGATTTCACCGATGTCTTTCCCGATGAACTTCCGGGACTGCCGCCGGATAGGGAAACCGAGTTCGTTATCGATTTGACACCGGGAACCGCACCAATATCGAAGCCGCCGTACCGAATGGCACCTGTAGAGATGAAGGAGTTGATGGTGCAACTACAGGAGCTGTTAGATAAAGGTTATATCAGACCGAGTGTGTCCCCTTGGGGAGCGCCAGTTCTGTTTGTAAAAAAGAAAGATGGTTCTATGCGACTTTGTATCGACTACCGAGAGTTGAACAAAGTTACGATTAAGAATATGTACCCGCTTCCTAGGATTGACGACCTATTTGATCAACTTAAGGGAGCAAAATACTTTTCAAAAATCGACTTAAGAACAGGCTATCATCAGCTGAAGGTGAGGCAAGAAGATATCCCGAAGATTGCATTCAGAACTCGTTACGGGCACTTCGAGTTTCTGGTAATGTCTTTTGGATTGACGAATGCACCAGCAGCATTCATGGATATGATGAACAGAGTGTTCAAGCAGTACTTGGACAAGTTCGTAGTTGTATTCATCGATGACATTCTGGTGTATTCAGGGACGGAGGAGGAGCATGCTGAACATTTAAAGATTGTATTAGAAGCTCTCAGGAGGGAGAAATTGTATGCTAAGTTTTCTAAGTGTGAGTTTTGGTTGCAGAGGGTACAGTTTCTGGGTCACGTCATCGACAAAAACGGTGTTTCGGTGGACCCAGCAAAAGTAGAAGCAGTTATCAATTGGGAGCAACCGAAAACCCCAACAGAGATCAGGAGTTTCTTGGGATTGGCAGGATACTATCGAAGGTTCATACAGGATTTTTCAAAGATAGCATCGCCATTGACCAATCTCACCAGGAAAACAGTCAAGTTTGTTTGGTCGGAGAAGTGTGAGGAAAGTTTCATGGAATTGAAGAAGAGAGACTTTAGCCAAGCACCGGTGTTGACCTTACCAGACAACACTGGAGGCTTTGTAGTGTATAGCGACGCGTCACACAAGGGTCTTGGCTGTGTGTTGATGCAACACGGCAAGGTAGTGGCGTACGCATCACGTCAGCTGAAGGATTATGAGAAGGGTTACCCGACTCATGACTTGGTGTTAGATTCGGTGTTTTTAGCCTAGATGATCTGGAGGAACTAACTATACGGGGCGGAGAAGTGCGAGATATATACAGATCATAAAAGTCTGAAATATATCTTCACTCAAAAGGAGCTGAACATGAGGCAGCGCCGATGGTTAGAATTGATCAAGGACTATGACTGTGAAATTCTGTACCATTCAGGCAAAGCAAATGTAGTGGCTGATGCCTTGAGTAGAAAAGGCAAGGTGAAATTGATGCAGCTGACAGTCCAGGAGGAATTGATACGGGATTTCGAACGCCTGGAACTGGAGGTTAAGTATCCAATGGAGACGGACGAAAAGTTGTGTACCGTAACGGCAGGTCCGACTCTACTGGATAAGATAAAGGAGGCTCAAGAATTTGACGAGGAATGCATTGACATTAAGAAACAGTTATCGGAGGGAAAAGCCTCGAAGTATAAGGTTGACAGCACAGGATTGCTGAGATTCGAGGGAAGGATCTGGATACCCTACGTACCAGACTTAAGGGAAGAGATTTTGCAGGAGGCCCATAATACGAGATTTTCGGTACATCCGGGTAGCACCAAGATGTATCAAGATCTTCGTCAACATTATTGGTGGCCGCATTTGAAGGGGGAAGTTGCAGAATTCGTCAGCCGATGTTTAACCTGTCAGAGGATCAAGGCGGAGCACCAACGGCTAAGCGGGTTGTTGCAACCCTTAGAGATTACCGAATGGAAGTGGGAGCACATCACAATGGATTTTGTGGTGGGACTTCCAACAACGCAAAAGGGTCTAGACGCCATCTGGGTGATCGTAGACCGATTGACCAAGTCTGCCCACTTTCTACCGATCAAGATCAGGTACAAATTGGAACAGTTGGCAAAACTTTACGTGAAGGAAATAGTATCACGACATGGAGTGCCGGTATCTATCGTGTCTGACAGAGATCCGCGCTTCACGTCAAATTTTTGGAGAAGTCTACAGGAAAGACTGGGAACACAGTTAAGAATGAGTACGGCATATCATCCTCAGACTGATGGTCAGAGTGAGCGAACAATTCAGACTTTAGAGGATATGCTCCGGGCAGTTGTGATGGACTTAAGTGGTAGCTGGGACGATCACTTACAACTAGTAGAGTTCGCTTACAACAACAGTTATCACGCTAGTATTGGTATGCCACCGTACGAAGCGCTATATGGAAGGAAGTGTCGAACGCCGTTGTGTTGGGATGAAGTTGGCGAACGGAGATTGTTGGGACCAGAATTGGTACAACAAACCGTGGAAATCATTAAAGTAATAAGACAACGGTTAGTAGCAGCCCAGGATCGTCAGAAGAAGTATGCCGACTTACATCGTCAGAAACGAGACTTCGAAGTTGGTAGCTTTGCGTTTCTGAAGGTATCTCCCTAGAAAGGGAAAATCCGTTTTGGAAAGAAGGGCAAATTGAGCCCTAGGTTCATAGGACCGTTTGAAATTTTGAGAAAAATAGGCGAAGTGGCGTACGAGGTAGCATTACCTCCTGAACTTGAGCACATCCATAACGTGTTCCATGTATCAGTGCTACGTCCGTATAAGCCGGACTACAAGCATGTCATTTCCTATGAACCAATTCAAGTCGAAAGGGACTTATCGTATGAAGAGATTCCTGTCCAAATACTTGATAGAAAGGAGCAGAGGCTAAGAAATAAAGTCATTTACTCGGTTAAAGTTCTCTGGAGAAATCACGCGGTGGAAGAAGCCACGTGGGAACTCGAAGAGAAGATGAGAGCTAATTACCCCCAGTTATTCGAGTAACCTTAGATTGAAATTCCGAGGACGGAATTTTTATAAGGGGGAGAGGATGTAATGCCCAGGAATTTTTAAAATCCTGTACAATTTATTTTAACGTATGAAATTCATTTTATTTAATTTAACAAATTTAATTGGATCCATGTGGGTATTAATATTTAATTATATAAATACGTGGTCCAATAATTTTCGGTGCATTGAAGGGATTCACTGATAGCTAAATAAATTAGTGGGTTAACCCTAAGAATTTAATTGCAGGAAAATTTGGGAAGTTAATAAATAATTTTATCATTATCGGATTAAACAACTCGAATAAAGAATTTTGGTTAAAATAAATATTTTAAATAATTAATTAATTAGTTTGGTTATTTAAATTAGAATATTAGAATTTCTTAGTGGTTAATTTAAATTGGGAAAATTTCCTTGGCCATTGCTTTTATTTAGTTCTAATTTGAGTCCAAATCTTCTTTTCAATTTAATTCTTATTGGGCTGCCTCCTTAATTTAAACCAACCGGCCCAACCATATTTCGGTTGAGCCCAAAATCATTTCAGCCGAACCAAACCCGTTTATTTTCTTATAGCCGACTTGTATCCGTTGGACAACCGGTATGAAATTTGGGGAAACCAAATTCAATCGGTAGAGTTATTTGAGAGAAAACCAAATCTCTCATCTCAGATAATCCCTAACCCCTCAATCAGTCAAAACCAAAACCTACAATCAGACGCAACGGTAGAGGGTGAGGGTGTCAATCACCGGCAATAGACGGGGAAACGGGGCAGTGACCGGTAGATATACGAGAATCGAGGCGGGTGAACGAGTGGCTAGCGACCGGACCAAAGGATTTGCAAGCGCGGCGATTTGACCGGTGGAAGGTACGATGCTCGAGGTCCTGCCGGCGAAATCGCAGCTGGGTTGATGTGAAATGGTCGACAGCCAGTTTCTCCTCAAACCCTCAGGTATTGTTCGAAGGAATTAGGGTATTAACCACAAATTGGGCAAACACTGCCCTATAAATTGAGACCCCAACCCAGAAGCTGCCGATTCTTACTTTGTTCTTGTGAGCCCCAAACTAGGAGTAAAGTATGCACAAACTTAGGGAGAATTAGGGTTCCAAATTAGAGCAAGAAACGGTCACTGTGAGAAGAGAGAACAGAGAATTGAGTTCGAATGCCCGCTGGATTCGTCGATTATTTTGGGAGAAGAAGGCGACGAGCAAATCGGTCGGCAGGAAGGTATATGAGATGTAATGATTTAGTTAGTTCATTTTCCTTCTTCTGTGATTTGGATTGTATGGTTCCCCTGTTTGGGACTGTACTATTTTGGGATTTAAACATACAATAATATTGTGTTGTGTTGATCTTGTACCACTGTGATAGTTCTTAATTGGCTTTGAATAAATTTCCCTCTTTCGTAATCAAATTGGTACTGTAAATTGTGGGTTTGTTTTGATCCGGAGAAAACTGGTATTATGTTGTTTTTGTTTAGGGTTACAAGACTGTATTATATTTTGTTGGTCCATTGTGAATAAGAATCTGGTATTGGATTTCTTTTGGTTGTGGTTTGGTTTTGACTTGAGAATTTGTATTGGGCTGATTTTTTTTTTTTTTTTCGTTTTGAAACTCTGTATTTCGAAGGACTTCAGGTCCTGGCAGCTTGGTTTGGACTAAACATTGGCCACTGCCGAATGTTGGGATTGCCCACCATGTGTTTGTCAAAATGTCTTTGAGAACCAACTTGTTAGTATTGGCCATTCTGTTGATTCAGTAACCAGCTAAACTCAGGTTCATTAGGTCTATAAATTAGTGAAATATTGCTGGCTGGGAAATCGGTTGATGAATGATAAGTTATTAATAATGATTTATCCATAAATGATAAACAAAATAATAAGTTCTAAATTATTATTTAGTTAATATTAAATAATAATAAGGATTAATGAGAAAATTCCTACTCTTTACCAATACCCAATAAATAAAGGCTATAAATATTTAACTATTATTTAATTAATATTAAATAATAATTAATAAAGTTAGTAAAATAATTATTTATTATTTATCAATGAATAATAAATAAAGATAATAAATATTTAATTATTATTTAATTAATATTAAATAATAATTCAATTATTTATTGTCTATTCTTAAATAAACCTAGTAATGTAATTATTTATCCTTAAATAATAAATAAGGATACTAAATGTTAATTATTATTTAATGAATAATAATTGAATAAAATCCATAAAGTAATTATTTATTTTTATTTAGTTATTAATAAATATTAATTAAGCATGAATAAGTTAACAAAATAATTATTTATTTGATAAATAAAGATAATAAATACTTAATTAATTAAATAATAATTAAGTATAAGTAAATAATTATTTATTTATAATAAATAAAGATAGTAAATATTTAATTATTATTTAATATTAAATGATAATTAAGTATGAGCAAGGTTAACAAATAATTATTTATTATTTATCGATAAATAATAAATAAAGGTAATAAATATTTAATGATTATTTGATAATTAAGTATAAGTAAAGCTAATAAATAGTTACTTATTATTTATCAATAAATAATAAATAAGATAATAAATATTTAATTGTTATCCAAATAATAAGTGATAATAATTAAGTATGACTAAAGGTAGTGAAATAATTATTATCGTAATAAGTAAGGGTTGTTAAACCATGTTCAGGGACAGATAAGGGTAATAAATCTGGGAAACCAAAGACTAAGTAATCATGATTAGCTACAACCAATTTAATAGCTAAAGATTATTAATTTCTGTTTAGCTAATGTTAAATAGTGATTAAAATTTAGATGGTGAATTTTACCTGTTGAGTAAAAGGTATAGTGAGAGGTGTCAATATACAACTGTTAATTGATAAATCGACTTTATCCAATGATAGGTCACTCGAGATCAATTAATTAAAGCTAGGATTTAATTGTAGCTGAGCAAACAGGCAAGTTCTTCCTTACTCAACTTTTACATTGAGCAAATTTCTAAACCTTATGCACTATTTTAATTCGTGCAAACAGGTACATTGTTGCAAATTATTCTTTAAGCTTGAATCTTATCTCCAAGCATGCTTTAAGTGGTTTAATTACTTTTAAAATTATTCCACCTCTATGTATTATTGACATTCGCATTCGTGCATTTGGATTCGTATATTTATTAAAGTTCCGAGATTTAGGGACTATTCATAATTAAGTCTGAACCTTTGTTCGGTCAGACAAGTATGTGAAAATTTATAAAAGCTATCCGAACCAATCGAGGGTGAGGATTCTTAGACTGTATGAACACCCCTTAATTATAGGGGAGTACCCCACGTACCGTATATAAGGTACAAATAGCAGAATTAAATGTTATGCATATACATAGGGTACGCGAGGCTGATCCCCTCAAGTACGTTATTCTGTAGCCAGTAACCAGAGGGTCAACCAGCTATTGACTCCTTTGGAAGTTATCGTTCAAAGTCTATTTGCCTATCAATTGTTCTAAAAGCGATTGTTGTTCTTTGCTTCTGATTTTTCTAATGTTGAAATTCCTTTAATATCCCTTCATCATGATATATTTTTATTGTTGCACCTTAAACTTGCTGGGCAAACTCGTTGCTCATTCTTGCTATATAATGACTTCATTGCAGCTAAACCCGAGACGTCAGGGAAGAACAAAGGGAAAGAAAAGATGAAATGATAGACCTCTTGTAGCAGACTTTAGATTCATGTGTTAGTTAATTTCTGTTAATGTAATTTAAACCCTGATAGCTATTTAGGGTATGGATTGTGTAAATGTTTAAGGTTAATCGTATTCTGGGACTAGTAACACCTTGTAATGAACAACGTATGTTTATTTTATTCCGCATTTTAGATACCATATGTTGTTATAGGTGGATGTTTATGTTGGATCGTGATGACCGGATCCGGGTATTTGGAAACCCGAATTTGGGGGCGTCACAAAATAGAAGCTTTACAGTTATTTGTATATCATCTCACAGATATGTTATGTGTTTATGGAACATCAGAAAGTCTCAATACCCCCTTATCACTTTTCTGCTAGTACAAGCTCGGCTCCAGATGCCACTCTTCCATCTCTTGACTTACACTTCTCCCTTGTCCATTTGGAAGACTTATAACTATTTGGGAGGATTGTACTTATATGTGTGTGTGTGTGTGTGTATATATATATATATATATATATATATATTTGCTAACTATTTGGGATGACTGTACCTATATTCTAACCTAACTACTACTACAATACTTCTGCAGCTTCTATCTTTACTATTGTTGCTTATTCTAACATTTTCTCTTCTGCAAATTTTTGTAAAGAATGTTTCTATGCTAAATGTTTTCTGTAGGTTATGAACAATAACTCTTTTCCCCATTTTTTTATAATGATAAAGGGGGAGAAGAAAAATATGATATATATCAACCGTTATGCATGTGATGCTATATAACTGTTATATCCGTTATGCATGTGATGTCATATAAATACTATATCATCAGATAACAAGATATATACTGATA
Organism: Aralia elata; assembly: GCA_034770075.1. Taxonomy (NCBI): domain Eukaryota; kingdom Viridiplantae; phylum Streptophyta; class Magnoliopsida; order Apiales; family Araliaceae; genus Aralia; species Aralia elata. The sequence goes on along the minus strand of CM068388.1, from coordinate 26,559,187 downwards.
ATGTAGGACAGTATATACTGATGATGCTAGACATGACAGTATATATTAATGATGTTAGACAGGACAATATATACTAATAATGCTATGTCATTGACAATAACAGATGTGATGATATATAAACTATTGTGGCATGTGATAACAAATATAACCTGCTATAAACTGTCGTGATGAAAATTTTCAAATTTCATTAATTAAATATTTTATGAATGCATAAACTAAGGGGGAATAGTTATAAAGAAAAATATTTTTAGTAATTTGTCATCATCAAAAAGGGAGAGATTGATGGGTCTCTAAATCTTTTAGTTTATTTTAATGATAATAATATTTAGTAAATAGGATCAATTAAATGGGTAGAATCCTCTCCATAGGATTTTATATAATTATTTTTGAATTATCCTATTTTTGACCAAATATATTTTTCATCCGAATTTATTTTTCTTGACCTTGATAATTTAATATCAGGTGTTAAAGAAATTAATTCATATAGTAACATTTCCTACGGCAAGGAGAACTCCTATTTTTTCTCAAAATAATTTTATTAACTAAAGATTTCAAAAGTTATTTTAAATTTATTTTATAGGCAAAAAGAATAAGAATTCAATATATGTGCAGATGTTATGCGTACTGCATATGTGTATATGTGTAACGTGTGTACCGTGCATGTGCATATATGTGCACTGTGTATACGAGTGTGTGCCCAAGTGAAAAGGAAAAAGGCTAAGGCTTTATAGCCTTTGTGATCTGACCATTGACTTGCAAATTGAAAAATATAATGCATTTATTTTGCCCATGAGCTAGCAAGTGTTATTGAGACAATTATATTGGGATAATCCTTTTGTCTCATCCGAATGCATATACTGGGTAGTTTGAAAGAAACTTATAATGTGCTTGGCAGCTTACTTTTTCAAAAGGACAGAAATTGCAAAACCAAATGTTAGCCCATTATTTTGTTGGGCTATCCGCGTGAAACAAAGTGCAATCGGAGCCATTAAATATAATCAAAGCAATCCCATCCTCTAGTTTTCTAAAACAGTTTCTAAATGACCTTTTTGCCTTTAACTTCAAAATTCTATAAATAGGAGGCTTTTCATTCATTTCATTTCACCAATTTACAAAATAAAGAAAAGCTCTGTCTCCTTGCCTACATTTTCTCTCTATAAAGAAGCTTACTCTTTATCTTCTAATCAAAGCTCTAATCTCTTGAAGAAGAAAAAAATTGGTCAAAGTATTTGAGATAAGTTATTGAATTGTTGTATTTACATTATCTCATACTTGCTTATAATTATAAATATACAAATATAAATTGTTGTACACGTTTATATATATATATATATATATTTATATATTATCAATTCTTATCAATTAATAGATCAGTTTTAGATACCGATATTTGGAGATATTCCTTAAACAAGAATATCATTCGAACGATGTTTGAAGTTCTAAGTGATCATGTATTGATATAACCTGTTTATATAAATATCGTAAAGTAGATCAGTTTTAGATACCAATTTTTGGAGATATTCCTTAAACAAGAATATCATTCGAACGGTGTTTGAAGTTCTAAGTGGTCTTATTTAATATTCACATAATAGATTAAATATATTATAATATATATTTGAGTGAAACAAATTGATCTGTTATATCAAGTATTATTTAACTGATTGATTTATTATACTTGATATCTGTCATTACAAGTATTTTGCACACAAACTTATTTACTCATAAAATACTTGTAAAAATAAAAAAGGGTAGAGTTAGTTTATTTTATGTATCTATGAGAAAAACGAGTAATTCTTTGACCAAGACAAGAGTTTTAGAGAGGTCAGCTGGGAGTTAGGTCTCTAATGAACTTGTGAGGTAAAGAAGAGACTATTGTTTCAAGACCAGATTATAGAATAGAACTGAACTCAAAGAAAAGGTGCAACTAAGCTTGAGGAAGGAGCTGAGAGCTTGCTGTCCGAGATAGTTAGTTGTGGATAGTTGTAAGTTTATCTTTAAAACTTTGTAAAGACTTCTCCGCCTATCGAATGAATGTTTATTATTAGGAGTAATAGTATCTCAAGTCATGGAGAGGAGCTTAAGACTGGACGTAGTAACATATCCGGGATGTATGTTGTGAACCAGATAAATCTCTATGCGTTGTGTGATTGAATTTTTACTATCTTGCATATTAATTTCTAACACTGTAAATTAATTTACTAAAAATTCAAAAAGGCCCGAGATAAATTTTTTAAACGATAATAATCTATTCAACCCCCTTCTAGAATATTATTGGAGTTTCAACTATGTTAATATATATATATATATATATATATATTATTAATAAATAATTACATATTAACATATATTTATAAATGATTAACTATATAACATAAGATAATAAATAATTACTCATTCCATCTCCAAAAGTATGATGGAAGTACAATTTTCACAAAAATTAAGGTAGTGAAAATATTAAGAGAGTATATATTTTTTTTCCAATCTGCCCTTGTTATGACGCTCCCAAATCAATGAATATATTATGATGGATCTGGTCCTCACATATCATCTCTTTCTATTTACCATCTTCTAATTTAACACTAAATCTTTTATTTATAAGCATTCCGTTATTTAGTAACTTCTATCTATCCGGAATTCACAGTACCAATAATAATAATGTTTCCAGATTGGAAGGGGATTTCCGATAAAGATAAAACTTTACCGGCGCGCAATTAGATGACCTAACCTCCTTTCTTGATAGAACTTTCTGTATTATCAATACCCTCACCTAGATATATAGATTTACTCAATAATGAATTTTAAGTCAATTATTAACTGAATTAAAGACATGACATAAATGTGATAAAATATTTACAATATCATTGATTTAATAATTCGGTTACAATTTCTAGTATCTTGATCGCATTACATAAAAGTCATTTAAGACATAAATTGTAAATACATAATTGAAAATAGTTATAATACTATTCTATGCATGCTTCTTTCCTCTCTCTTTTTCTCCAGAACCTTTGAAAATTTCTTTTTTAGTTGAAAATAAATATTATATGCAAGAGTGAGCATAAGATTGCTCAACAAGTCAAACAAATAGCATATAACAGATTTACGATTTTTAAAGGAATGATAGATTTCAACAATAGTAAACTGAGTGGTTTGTCAAACCATGAACTAGTATTGTTCATCAGTCGTTAAGACTTTAGAACCATGCCTGGATATTTATAGGGGATTAGCCGAATAATATCCCATATTATGCATAATATCTGCTACACTGACTACGAAACGTATCAACAGTGTTTAAGTCGGTTACCCAACTCATCATCTATTCCCCAATGAATAAGGGTTGTTCATCTCAATTACTAACACATAGATATCGTCCTAAAACAATTTGGTTTGATAATTAATCTCAACTTTAATAAAGAATTAAAATAATTCAGTATTTCATGAATGATAGATCATTCCTCAAATTAAGTCGGAACAACTGGCAATAATTCCTTTCCAATAAACTAGTTCATAATAATCAACAAATGTTATTACTCAAAGAAAAAATAATTGAATTTTCAACAAATAAGAATATTGTTGCACAGAGTGCAGGAAAACTTGCCTGACTGTCTTCTACAATTAAAGTTAAATCTTCGTAGAGCCTACATAATTTATGAGGCCAACATATAATTTTATCAGTCACAATATAACTTATTATAATATCATTTTGGACTTTAATCAATGTCCCTAAATGTGTTTCTATAATTTTATCTGACATAATCCTAATTTTCTATCTTCTATAATTTAAACCAACATGCTTTCAATAATATATAATTTGTTATTTTAAGCATTATTTAACATGGTAACACATAAATTAAGATTTAATCATGACATACTAATATAAATTCTATTTAGAACATAATCAATGTGACGCCCCCAAATTCGGGTCTCCAAATATCCGGATCCGGTCATCACGATCCAATACATACATTCACCTCTAACAACATATGGTAACTAAAATGCGGAATATAATAAACATACGCTGTTCATTTCAAAGGTGTTACTAGTCCCAGAATACAATAACCTTAAACACTTACACAAATCCATACCCTAAATAAATGTCAGGGTTTAAATTACATTAACAGTAATTAACTACACATAAATTTAAAATCTGCTACATGAAGTCTATCACTTCATCTTTTCTTTCCCTTTGTTCTTCCCTGACGTCCCGGGTTTAGCTGCAATGAAGTCATGATATAGCAAGGATGAGCAACGAGTTTGCTCAGCAAGTTTAAAGTACAACAATAAGGATATATCATGATGAAAGGGATATAGAAAGAGATTTCAACAATAGAATTATCAGAAGCAATAACAATAAATGCTTTTAGAAAAATTGATAGTCAAATAGACTTGAACAATAACTTCCAAAGAAGTCAATAGCTAGTTGACCCTCTGGTTACTGGCTACAGAATAAGTACTTGAGGGGATCAGCCTCGCGTACGCTATGTGTATGCATAACATTTAACTCTGCTATTTGTACCTTATATCCGGTACCTTGGGTACTCCCCTATAATAAAAGGGATGTCCATTTAGTCTAAGAATCCTTACCATCGATTGGTTCAGATAGCTTTTATAAATTCTCACATACTTGCCTGACCGAACAAGGGTTCAGACTTAACCATGAATAGTTCACAAATTCCTGAACTTAAATAAATATACGAATTCAAATGCACGAGTGCGAATGTCAATAAATACAAGGATGTGGCATAATTTTAAAATTAATTAGACCACTTAAAGCATGCTTGGAGATAGGATTCAAGCTTAAAGAATAACTTGAATTAATATATACCTTTTTGGCACGAATTAAAAAAAATAATGCATAAGGTTTAGAACTTGCTCAATGTAAAAGTTGAGTAAACTAGAACTTGCATTCAATATGCTGAAAGAATGAAGTTAGGGAACTTGCCTGTTTGCTCAGCTACAATTTATCTTAGCTTTAACTAATTGATCTTGGATAAGCTATCAGTTGATAAAGTCGGTTTATCCATTAGCATTGCATAACTGTATATCGATACACTCACTTATGCTATTTATTTAGCAGGTAAACAGTTCACCATATACAGTTAACTACTATCTAATCATTAGCTAAACGGAATTTAGTTAATGACCTTAATTGTCTCTAAGTATGGGTTAATAATCTCTATTTATTATTTATAATATAAATAATAACTTTATCATGGTTTAATAGCAACCAAATAACAATTGATCACCTATTAGTTTCACTTGCGCTTAATTACCATTCAACTTTAAGGATAATTAAGTAATTATCACCCCTCAGTTTTTATTTAAAATAATTAATGCATTAACTCTACCCATACTTAATTAATATTAATTAAGTAATCATTATCTTTATTTATAATATTACTCATACTTTATTATTATTATTTAATGTTGATTAAATAATAATTTAAATATTCATTATCTTTATTTGTTATTTAATGATAAATAATAAATAATCATCTTGTTAACTTATTCATACTTAATTATTATTCAATATTAATAATTCAATATTTATTATCTTTATTTATTATTTAAGGATAAATAATAAATAATTACTTTATTAACTTTATTCATACATAATTATTATTTAGTATTAATTAAATAATAATTAAACAACTTGACTCATACTTGATTATTGTTTAGTATTAGTTAAGCAATAATCGAATATTTATTAGCTTCATTTAAGGATAAATAAACAGTTAATTTATTAACCTTGTTCATACTTAATTATCATCTAACAATAGTTAAGTATGTATTATCTTTATTTATTATCAAATAATAAATAATTATTAATTTTTATTTATTATCGAGCAATAACTAACTATCTTTATTTAATAAATAATTTTTATTACCTTATTATTTAATATAAATTAAATAATAATTAAATATTTATTATTTAATGTCGAATAATAAATTTATAACTTTTATTAGTACCTAATTATTATTCAATTAGATTAATAACTAAATATTATTAAATATTTATTATCTTTGTTTATCATTTCTTTGATAAATAATAAGTAATTAATCCACAAATTAAATAATGATTAACTAGCAATTAATTATTTTATTACTTGCTCTATAATAACCAATTTTTTTTTTTTTTGCATAACACAATTATTTGTAGAACCATAGTCTTGTTCCCCTATAGTCACGCTATACTACAGCAAAACAATACCTGTAAATCTTAATTCAAACTGTCTAGACCATCACTCACAGTACAGGAACAATTTACAACCCCATTACACAGAACCGAACAATTGATGCCTAACCCTGAAGACAATTCATTTGAACATTGCAACAAACATATGATATGCGTTTAACAACACTGCACTGGCCTATTTTCACTGTAAAACCCAATTTACCAGAACCTTAGGGTTCTTTAATATATAGAGGTTCAAACCCAATAATCACAATGCTAGATTTCTTAATCCAACGAACCAACACAATACAATACAATGTACAATATATCCAACACAACACAATAGCTGACCTGTAAACCCAAACAAGAACAACATAATACAAATTTCCCAAATCAAAACCAAACAATCAACCAAAAGTAATTCAATACCAGATTTCTTAATCAAAATAAACCAATACAATACAATACCAGCCTTGTAAATCCAACAAGAGCAACATAATTCAATGGTTACACTAACAATCAGAGAAGGGAAACAAATTAAGCCTAAGATCACTACCTTGGACTCGACCGAATTGCAGTCCGCCTTCTCCTTCCAAAGTAGCTGACGACGCCGGACATTCACCGTCGAACGACTGACCTCCCCCTGGCTCTCTCTATCTCTCTCTAAATTTTTCTATTTTGGACTCACAAAACAAAGAGAGAATCGGCAGTTTTGAGGTTTGGGGGAGGGTTCAATTTATAGAATTTCTTTTACCCAACTGACTGGGTATTACCCCTAATTAACTGGTCACTGACCGTCGGTAGGAAGGAGGGCTGTCAACAGGTGGTCTATGTCACGCCCCGCCCATCGACTGCAAACCGCCGGCTGGCCTTTGAGCCGTGTGCCTTCCCCAGTCACGTCGCCTCGCGCTTGCATCCTTTGGTCCGAACGATGGCACTCGGTTGCGTCGATTATCCGCCTTGAACGTTGGACAGTCCGCCGGTTGCCTCACGCGGTTGCCGGCGCACGCCTAGCGACCCTCTCCCGTCACTCGCTCGGTCCGATTAATTTGATAGCTTCGATCTTTCATTGCTTGGCTGTTTGATTTGAGGGCTTGAGGATTTTGGTTTTCTCTCGGTTATCCCCAATTGATATGCCGGTCAATTTTGCTTCCCCCAAACCCGATTGTAACATGATTTAACCCAGCATGAGATTGGACTCGACCCAAACGGGTTAGGTCGGACGAATTTAATAGGAACAGCCCAATAGGAAGGAAATTGGGCTCAGTTAAAATTTGGGTCCGACTCCAGAAATAATTAAAAGCAATGGGCCAATCTAAATAAAAGAAAAGTGGACCAATTTAATTTAACCGCATTGTATTCCTAATATTTTAAATTAAATAGCTAACCCAATTAATTATTTATTTAAAATATTTATTTTAACCATAATTCTTTATTCGAATTATTTAATCCGATAATGAAATTATTTATTAATTTTCTTCCCAATTTTCTTGCAATTAATTTCTTAGGGTTAACTCACTAATTTACTCAAACTATTAGTGAGCCCCCTTAAGGCAAAGAAAATTTATTGGACCATATTTTAGATATAATTAAATAATAATACCCACATGGATCCTATTAAATTCGAAAAATTATATAAAATGAATTTCATATATCAAAATAATTTGATACAATATTTTGAAAATTCCTGGACATTACATCCTCTCCCCCTTATAAAAATTCCGTCCTCGGAATTTCAATCTAAGGTTACTCAAACAACTGAGGGTAATTTGTTCTCATCTTCTCTTCGAGTTCCCACGTAGTTTCTTCCATCGCGTGGTCCCTCTAGAGTACTTTAACGGAATGAATGATTTTATTCCTCAGTTTCTGTTCCTTCCTATCCAATATTTGAACAGGAATTTCCTCGTACGATAAGTCCTTCTCGACTTGAATTGGCTCATAGGAAATAACATGCTTGTAGTCTGGCTTATAAGGGCGTAGCACTGATACATGAAACACGTTGTGAATGTGCTCAAGTTCGGGAGGTAATGCTACTTCGTACGCCACTTCGCCTATTCTCCTTAACATTTCAAAAGGTCCTATGAACCTAGGGCTCAGCTTGCCCTTCTTCCCAAAACGAATCTTCCCTTTCTAGGGAGATACCTTCAGAAACACAAAGCTACCAACTTCAAATTCTCGTTTCTGACGATGTAAGTCGGCATACTTCTTCTGACGATCCTGGGCTGCTACTAACCGCTGTCTTATTACTTTAATAATTTTCACGGTTTGTTGTACCAATTCTGGTCCTAACAATCTCCGTTCACCAACTTCATCCCAACACAACGGCGTTCGACACTTTCTTCCATATAATGCTTCGTACGGCGGCATACCAATACTAGCATGATAACTATTGTTATAAGCGAACTCTACCAGTGGCAAGTGATCGTCCCAACTGCCACCTAAGTCCATCACCACTGCTCGAAGCATATCTTCCAGGGTCTGAATCGTTCGCTCGCTCTGGCCATCAGTCTGAGGATGATACGCCGTACTCATTCTTAACTGTGTTCCCATTCTTTCCTATAGACTTCTCCAAAAATTTTACGTGAAGCGCGGATCTCTGTCAGATACAATAGATACCGGCACTCCATGTCGTGATACTATCTCCTTCACGTAAAGTTTCGCCAACTGTTCCAATTTGTACCTGATCTTGATTGGTAGAAAATGGGCAGACTTGGTCAAACGGTCTATGATTACCCAAATGGCGTCTAGACCCTTTTGTGTGGTTGGAAGTCCTACCACAAAATCCATTGTGATGTGCTCCCACTTCCATTCTGGAATCTCCAAGGGTTGCAACAATCTGCTCGGCCGCTGGTGCTCTGCCTTGATCCTCTGATAAGTTAAACACCGGCTAACGAATTCTGCAACTTCTCCTTTTAAGTGCGGCCACCAATAATGCTGACGAAGATCTTGATACATCTTGGTGCTACCTGGATGTACCGAGAACCTCGTACTATGGGCCTCCTGTAATATCTCTTCCCTTAGGTCTAGTACGTACGGTACCCAGACCCTTCCCTCGAACCTCAGTAAACCTGTGCTGTCAATCTTGTACTTCAACGTTTTTCCCTCCGATAGTTGCTTCTTAATGTCAATGCATTCTTCATCAAATTCTTGAGCCTCCTGTATCTTATCTAGTAGAGTCGGACCTACTGTCATGGTGAACACTTTTTCGTCTGCCTCCATTGAATACTTAACCTCCAGTTCTAGACGTTCAAAGTCCTTTATCAACTCTTCTTGAATTGTTAGTTGCATCAATTTCACCTTGCCTTTTCTGCTTAAGGCATCAGCTACTACATTTGCTTTGCCCGGATGGTACAGAATTTCACAGTCGTAGTCTTTGATCAGTTCCAACCATCGGCGTTGCCTCATGTTTAGCTCCTTCTGAGTGAAAATATATTTCAGACTTTTATGATCTGTATATATCTCGCACTTCTCCCCGTATAAGTAGTGCCTCCAAATCTTCAAGGCAAAAACTACCGTTGCTAACTCCAAGTCATGAGTCGGATAACCCTTCTCATAGTCTTTCAGTTGACGTGATGCGTACGCCACGACCTTGCCGTGTTGCATCAGTACACAGCCCAGACCCTTGTGTGACGCATCGCTATACACTACGGAACCCCCAGTGTTGTCGGGTAAGGTCAACACCGGTGCTTGGCTGAGTCTCTTCTTCAGCTCCATAAAACTTTCCTCACACTTCTCTGACCAAACGAACTTAACTGTTTTTCTGGTGAGGTTGGTCAACGGCGATGCTATCTTTGAAAAATCCTGTATGAATCTTCGATAGTATCCCGCCAATCCCAAGAAACTCCAGATCTCTGTTGGCGTCTTCGGTTGCTCCCAATTGATAACCGCTTCTACTTTTGCTGGGTCCACCGAAACACCATTTCTGTCGATGACGTGGCCCAGAAACTATACCCTCTGCAACCAAAACTCACACTTAGAAAACTTCGCGTACAACTTCTCCTTCCTGAGAGCTTCCAATACAATCTTCAAATGTTCAACATGCTCCTCCTCCATTCCTGAATATACCAGAATGTCATCGATGAATACGACTACGAACTTGTCCAAGTACTGCTTGAACACTCTGTTCATCATATCCATGAATGCTGCTGGTGCATTCGTCAATCCAAAGGACATTACCAGAAACTCGAAGTGCCCGTAACGAGTTCTGAATGCAGTCTTCGGGATATCTTCCTGCCTCACCTTCAGCTGATGATAGCCAGTTCTTAGGTCAATTTTTGAAAAGTATTTCGCTCCCTTAAGTTGATCAAATAGATCGTCAATCCTAGGAAGCGGATACCTATTCTTAATCGTAACTTTGTTCAACTCCCGGTAGTCGATACAAAGCCTCATCATACCGTCCTTTTTCTTTACGAATAGAACTGGCGCTCCCCATGGGGACACACTCGGTCTGATATAACCTTTATCTAATAGTTCTTGCAGTTGCACCATCAACACTTTCATCTCTATCGGTGCCATTCGATACGGCGGCTTCGATATTGGTGCGGTTCCTGGTGCCAAATCGATAACGAACTCGGTTTCCCTGTCCGGCGGCAGTCCCGAAAGGTCATCGGGGAAGACATCAGCGAAATCCCTCACGATTGGTATTTGACTCATCTCATCCCTGACCTGACGAGTATCAATTACATGTGCCAAATAACACACGCAACCTTTCTTAAGCAGTTTCTTGGTTTGCATCATAGTCAGACAACAAGATTGTCTTGGTGATTTACTACCGTAAAATACCACCTTCGACTTATTATGAGTCTTCAGGTGTACACATTTCTTCTTACAGTCAATAACTGCTCCGTGAATTGATAGCCAATCCATTCCCAGGATTACATCAAACTCTCCCAGCTGAATTGGTATCAAATCCACATTGAGCTTAAATTCTCGCAATTCAGCACTACAATTCCTATGAATGCATTCTACGGGGATAATTTCCTTGTTTGCTACTTCTATGTTCATAGGGTGTTCTAACTTTTCACGAGGTAAATTTAATTGACTAGCAAATTCTTCGGAAATAAAAGAGCAGGTAGCACTCGAATCGAATAATACATATGCATTTATATCATTGATTGGGATGATACCTGACACCACGTCTTTGGATTCCATGGCATCCTGAATAGTCATGTTGAACGTGCGGGCTGTTGGCCTGTTGGCTTGACTGACTGGTGCCCCATAGTTCAACTGGTTGTTATTCCCGTTGTTGTTGTTGCTCCTGTTGCCACTCCCAGCGTCGCCCTTCCTCTTCGGACAGTCTTTAATCTGGTGGTCGGGTGCTCCACAAGAGAAACATCCTCCTTTCTGTTTGTTCGGACACTGGGGAGCCATGTGCCCCGGTTGTCCACACTGGTAACAAACACTCTTCCCTTTCATGCATTCCCCAGTGTGGTTCTTCCCACAATTATTGCACATGCCTGGTTTCATTACCTCCTCTCCAGATTTGTTTCCCCCGGATGACTGACTCTCGAGCTACTTCCGTTTGTTGGGGTTACTACCCCCGCTGCTCCCTGCCTTGGTCACCTCTTGATTCTTCTTTCTCTCTTGGTTGAATCGCGCCACTGCTTCATTGCCCCCTTCCACAATGATAGCCCTTTCCAGCAGTTTAACGAAGTTCTTGATTTTCAATATTGCAACTGACTTCTGCACCCAGGGTTTTAGTCCCAATTCAAACCTTCTTGCCTTCCTGGCCTCGGTGTCCACCTGATGTGGGGCAAATCGGGCCAATTCGTTGAACTTCGCCGCGTACTCTGCGACAGTCATATTTCCCTGTTTTAGTTCCAGAAACTTAACTTCCATATCTTGCTGTGTATTCTCCGGGAAGTAATTTTCGAAGAATAACTCCTTAAATCTCTCCCATGGAATGACTCCCTCACCTACTCGACCCTTATTGGCCTTCCACCAATAGTTAGCCTCGCCCTTCAGCATGAACGTGGCAAATCCTGTCTTTTGTTCCTCGGCCACCCGTGCGACCTCGAAGACCTTCTCTATCTCCTCGATCCAGGTTTGTGCTTCTATCGGGTTAAGAGTTCCCTTGAACTCGGGTGGTCCAACCAATTTGAAGTCTTTAAAATTTGCCAGATGATGCGCTGGCTCGGCTGCTGCTTGGGTCCCTCCAGGTGGCGGTCTTGATTGCATGGCTTCTGCCAGCATTTCTGCGAACATTCTCATTGGATTGGATTGATTCCCAACCTCACTTTCTGACTCTTCAACCTGTCGGTTACGAGGTTTTCCTCTCGGCGCCATGATTGGATAAGGGAAATCCGCTGACTTTTACCTATAGTTTTATATTTTACACAATATATCATTGAAATCAGCAATCAAGGGTAGAAACATCTATCAAACACATTTGATTTAAATGAAACAACTGCATTTATATTGATATACCACTGTTTGTTACAAAGACTAAACCTGTGGCATACTTCTATAAATGCGCCACTACATGCCCTACCCATCATTAAACATTTCCCCTAAGACAAAAGTGGGGAATCCTAACTTTCTATCCCTCAAGACAACAAAAGTTGGGGTTTAACTGCTACCCCAAACATGAAAACAATTATAGAGTTTCACAAGACAAACATGAATACGTCCCTAATATAACAAAAAGTGGGACTGACTGTACTAAAGACAAAGCAATCATCCTATCACGTTACTGCACGTCGTGACGAATCCGTGCCTGCTGACCAGAAGAGAATGCTCCACCCATGACCCTGCAACGAACAGAGCGGCTAGATTCCCCTACCTCAGTCCGGGGCCTCCTATAGGCTGCATCTAAAGCATATCCTAGGGTCTCTATCCTCACTGCTCTGGCCTCCAACTGGTCCTCTAACTGGTCAACCCTCCTAGCTTCCCTGACCCAGGCCTCTCTGACATGCATCCTCTCAGACACCTCCAGCCCAAACTCAAACCTCATGGCCTCCTGTTTGGCCTTCAGGTGGGCGATCTGCAGATCCTTCTGCTCCAGCCTCTCTCTCAACTCAGCGTTTCGGGCCATCAACTGATGTAGCAGTGGTCCGATCTGCTGCGCTGAGGACTCGTAACCTTGCAGCTGTACCTTCGCCACTCCCAAGTTATGCTCGAGCTGATAGGCCAGGTCTCTATACTGGTCCTCTCTGATCTGGTGGGTCTGATTCTGCTCCTCCAGATGAGCTATCCGATCCTCCAGCTCCTCGTTCCTGCTGGTCAGTCCCTCAATGATATCATCAGCAGTGGACCCCATGCCATCAACATAAGCAAGTGGCTCCTCTCCCTGGGTCTCGGGGTCCTCCTCACTGTCATCCGGGTCCTGACTACCGGGTCTCATCATCCTACCTATGACAGGCTCTGGTAGCTCCCTCTGATAGTCCTCCTCTAGCTCAGACTCCTCCAGTGGTACCCCTGGGGCAATAGGAGCATACCCCATGTAGACACCCGATTTTTGCATTTCCTATACTAACCCTGACAGGAGGGCAAAATCGTCAATTGACCCGGCACACGAGAATAAAGGGTGGACATAAAGACGAACCCTCAAAACCACCACGACGGGATGATATTGAAGCCGACACGACAACAAGCGAATGTCGAGAGTCAGTTACTGATCACTGTGCTTACCCGGATGACGTGGCACGTTTCCCGACGGTTTCCGGACTGCCGAGCGCAAACCCGTCAGCGGGAAACCAACGGTACGACACGAAAATCGAGACGAGGCACGGAAAACGAGAAAATCAGCACAGTTAGCCGCAGATCAATTCGCGGCCAAGGACGGAACTCGAGGCAGCACGGGACTCGAAGCGCACGGGACTCGAGCGCGGCTGGGGGGAGAACCAAGGGCCAGCCGCAGATATATCTGCGGCCAGCCGCAGATAGATCTGCGGCTGCCCTTGGCAGTGCTATATTAGGCCAGTTCGCATACAGGAAGAAGAAAAGAGAGGATTCAGCAGCAGCAGCAGTTCGGGAGAAGAAGAAAAAACAGCAAGAAAACAGCAAAAATTAGGAGAGAAAAGAGTGAAAAGAGTGAGGAATTGTACCAATTTTGTGAGATTATATCTCATATTTTCTACTCTACTCAATACACAAATTCATACATATTGTGGGGATTAATTGCAAGGTGAAAAAACCATTTGTTCTTAGCATTTTGTTATACCATTTTGTTAATCTTTTTGGTCATCCGAATTACCTTGAATGTAGTTTTTTCTCATATGTTATTGTGAAGCCATGGGTTAGGGACTATTAGTGAGGGTCTCATCGGAATGAAATTCCCCCTAATAGCCCGATGATATCCGTTTGGTGCAAATCTTAGCTATTATGGTATGGTATCATTCATAGTGTATTTCGATCGTCATTGTAAGATATCCTAGAGTGTTAGGCATCCCGTTGTTGTTTATTTTCGTTATATCCATTTGGCGGTTGTGCAATAAGTTCGGATGTGAGCCTAGGAATGCGACCCCGTGGTCCAAATCCGATGATGGACATTTTTGAATGTATGTAATCGGGTGGATGTATCCGTTATTGTAAATATGTAATCGTCGGGCCTTAAAACGACGCCAAGGCGATAATCGTGTTTAAGGCCCCGAAATAGTGAAACTTGTGATTGTGGGCGTTTGGGGTTATTTTGATGGCTTACATGCCCATGAATAGCCCCGACGCGTGTTTATGCTTGATTGGATTTTGTGACACGAAAAAATGATTTCAAAGATTAAACGATGAAGGTTTTTTCTTAAAATCAAGCAAATTAGGAGGTTAGCATCACGTAGCTAAAAAATTTGGAGGTGTTAATGAATGTCGATTTCTATTAAACGAGAAGGCTAAAGAAAGTCGTTTTCAAATGTCACAAAAAATGGTTTTATAAAAATAAAACAACGTTTTATTAAATCTTGGTGCGTAGGGTGAAAGATATCCTAGAAGTTGCCCATCATTTTATGAAAGCAATGTATAGATTTCGATTCCTATTTTTACGAAGGTTTAAAACTCTTTTTTTTGCCAAAACGACATCTAAGGAAAATCTCATAGTTTTGCCAACTAAAATCAACCCTTTCTCGCAAAGCTTTCTCGTTTAAGCCGATGGACATTCTAAGGCATTCTCAAAAGAAAAACACAATTTTCCCTAATAATCCAAATGATTCTTTTATGCAAACTCATCACAACATTTACATAGGCACACACACACACACACGCGCACACACACATTTCATGAATTAAAGGATAGGAAAGCATCAAGATTGCGGTAACCGTGCTTCACGGAAGTCGAGGGGTGCCTAACACCTTCCCCTCACTTAAGCAAGCCCCCGAACTCTATGAATCTCGATTCGCAGACCAATTAATTCGGAGTCACATATGAGCCAGCGATTTATAAAAATAAAAACTCGGATGAGTTGGTACATCTATTTCAAATATACCAACTGGCGACTCTGGTTAAATTGGCTCATCATAAAAAAAACAATCTTTAAAAAACCCCGTCGACATTAATGCCGACCTTTTCCAAAAAAATCATCTAAATGAAAAGGCTAAAATTGGAAAGGGTTACAACCCCCTGCGTAAGCGATTCCTCCCGGCGTCGACAGCTGGCGACTCTGCTGGGGACATTAGAGGGCTTAAGCCGCATTAAAATCTTGATGCTTTTCTATCCTTTAAAATTCATGAATATGTGTGTACATACGACATTTTGATCATTTTACTTTTGTTGTGTGAATGTGTGTTTTGTCCAATGAATAAATGTTTGAATGGAATTGCTTTACTTTAAAGTAATCATTTGCATACGGTGAGGACGATGAATGTGAATGTATGTTGAGAATGTACCTCCTCCTGAGGCGAACCCGTCGGTTGCTTATTACTGGACTCGATGGGGCTGCTCCCCGGAGATGGCTCAGGAAACGCACCACTCAAATTCGCTCCAATCGAAAGGGCTCAAACGAGTAGATTGCGAAGATTTGGGAACCTTCATGCCGAAAAGCCCGTGAGAGTAACCCTAGGGTAGGTCAGCCTCTGATAAACCCAACGCAGGAAAAGTCTCTTCATGCCCTTTTTTTTACGTTCAAGCGTATAAAATGTCATGATCCCATTTCATATATACCTCCCCTGTTGTCAAAAGAGAATACTGACCTCCATGTTTTGCAGGAAACAGCTGGGGAAGCATAATAAAGTCATGTTTAGCATTTGTTATTGCACTAAAAGACTACTAACTTTCTCTTTTGCAGGGAAAGATTAAAAAAAAACCAAAACACAAAATTTACAGCTTTAGCATGCATCCGCATCCTTTCATTGCCCAAGACTGAAACTTCGAACCGTTTGCCTGCAGGATTGCTCCTCAAACCCGTTCGCAGTCTAAGAAAGCCCAGGTCTCTAACTCTGAAATGGCGGATCTTCCCAATCATAGTTCCATCTCTCGGGAAGAGTTTGATGATTTTAAAAAGCAGATGATGGAAATGGCCACCATGCTAAAAGAACAGTTCCTAATCAGACAGGATTCGTCAAACCAGGGACCGCATAATGTACCACCGCCGGGGGGTGACCAGAATCCTCCTAAGGATGATGCAATCCCATTTAAAAATAACCAACATCAGCTTAAGGACGAGCCGGTCCTCCCAAAGGTCATTCCTGCCCTCAACAAAACAGTAATCACGATTCCAGAGGAGGGAGATACTGATGACCTTCGCAGAAAAATGAAGCAGATGGAGGAGACCATCCAATCTCTAAAAGGCATAGGCTCCTTGGGTAGGGTTAATTATGCAGATTTGTGTGTCTTCCCCGGAACCAGATATCCAGAGAAATTTAAGATCCCCGAATTCGAGAAATACAATGGGAAAGGGGATCCTTACACTCACCTGAAAATATATATTGGAGAACTGGGGTCCTATGCGGAAGACGAAGGATTAAGGATGCAATTATTCCAGAAAAGCTTGACGGGGGAGGCGAGGATCTGGTATGCCCGTCTCGATAATGCCCGGATTCATAATTGGGAGGAGCTGGCCCATACCTTTCTGACACAATATAGCTTTCAGGCACAGATGGCCCCGGATAGATATCAAATGACAAAAATCAAGAAGCAACCAAGGGAAACCTTCAGGGACTATGCCCAACGATGGAGGGGTATGGCCGCACAAGTGAATCCTCCAATGAGTGAGTCAGAGATGGTGATGACCTTTGTGGATATACAAGAAGCACCTTATTATGAGCGGGTCATATCAGGGGTTGGAAGACCTTTCGCCGAGATGATAAAACACGGTGAAATGGTGGACATGGGGTTGAAATCGGGTAAAATCCGGGACTTCACAGCTCTTGAAACGGCTGCGGAACAAATCCAAAGTGGGAATTATGGCAATACTTCCCGCAGGCCCCAAAAGCGAAAAGAGGAAGATGTCTCTCTCGTGCTGCAGGGATCATCCAGGAAAGTGGAGAATAGCCCTCCTGTACAAATACAGAGATTTGGGCCGCCCCGGCAACCCAATTTTGATAATCCCAGAACGGACGGACGAAGGAGGTTTGAGACCACACAGAGGCGGGTATTCACCCCGCTTGGGGATCCTCTTGAGCAGATTTTGGCAATATTGATATCACAGGGGAAGATTGTCGATTTGGCACCTCCAAGTAACCCGAAGGGAAGAAAATTTGACCCGAGTAAAAAGTGTGCATATCATTCGGGTTCCCCGGGTCATGACACTCAGGAATGTTGGACGCTGAAACACATAATTCAAAACCTGATTGATAGCGGGGAAATCGTGGTGGAACAGCCCGAGCCGCCGAATGTTAAAATCAATCCTCTACCGAAGCATGATGGGGGAGGGGTCAATATGGTGGAAGCCATCGAAACCGAAGGACCGCCAAGGCGAAATTATATGACAAGGATTGATGAGATGGTTGGCATGACGGGTACTCAGGAGAATATGCAAGGGGCACCGGTTAGGTTGACGGGTGCAAGCCGGAGTATCACAGGGGGGCCTATCAAGTTAGCGGCTCCAAAACCTCTCATCATCGCAGCAAGACCACAGATCCCTATTTGCAATCTAAAAACAGTACCGTGGAACTACGGGGGTGTATTAGAGGAGGCGGCCAGTTGTGCTTCCGTAACATCAAAGGGGAATCCCTTGTACCTTCCAGGAAGAGTCCTCAAGAGTAAGAGAAAAGAGAACGAGAGGATATCCGAGGAAAAAGCCGTGGAGTTCTTGGAAAAGATGGACCATCCGGAAGTAAGGGGGATCAGGACGGTGAGCGAGGAATCGACTCTAACGTCGATCATGGATTTGGTGTTATCGTCCAGCGACCACTGCAGAATCTTGGCCAAAATCCTGGGGGAGGCTCACATTCCCAAGACAATTAGCCAAGAAAGTTTCGGCCGCCTAGTGGACCATCTGCTAGAGAACAATGTGCTATCATTCACAGATGATGATATCCCGAAAGAGGGAAGGGGGCATCGGAGACCGCTGCACATCGCAGTGATCTCATCAGGGTATGTCATGAATGGGGTGCTGATTGATGGGGGATCAGCACTGAATATTTGTCCCCTCAGTACACTGAGGAAAATGAACATTAATCCCAAGCGCTTGCGGGCCAGTCACGTGGTGGTGCGAGCCTTCGATGGATCCCGGAAGGATACATTGGGAGAAATAGAGTTGCCCGTGGAGATAGGGCCGTGTACTTTTGATATTTCCTTTCAGGTCCTGGATATCTCCGCCAGTTATAACATGTTATTGGGAAGACCATGGATACATATGGCTGGGGCAGTTCCCTCTACACTACACCAACAAATCAAGTTCATCGTCAGCGGGAATCTGGTAACAATCTCCGCAGAGCGTAATGACCCTTTCCCGTCCAAGAATGGTCTGCCAGTAATCAATGTGGACGAATCCGCGGCGCCTGCCAGTTTTCAAGCACTGGAAATCAGCTCTCCCCACTATAGAAGTCTGGGAGCTCCAGCCATAAAATCGAAAGCCTCCCCTGAGCTCACCTTCGTTGCTAGAGAAATGATGAAGATGAAGTTTCAACCTGGGCAGGGGTTGGGAAAAGACAGCCAAGGAATTTCCACGCCTATTCAACTGCCCAACCAGACAGGCAGGGCAGGGTTGGGATATCATGGAGGCATAGAGCGGAACCACTCGCGAAGGGAAATCCCATTTCGATCGACCGGAATCCTAATGCCGAAGGTCCACAATGAACAAGGGACAGACAAGCCCGTGTCTGAATTAGAAGGTAAAGAATTAACTCCTGCGGATGATGAGTCAGTCAAAAGGAAGAGTTTCCTGCGGGAGGTCATGCAGCAGTTCGAAACCAAATGCTATATCTCTGGACCATCAATAAACATTGGAGAGGGGAAGGATACGGCCACAACGTCAGGAGCCCTACAGAGTGTGCCTGTCATCGATTGGGCAGGGTTAGTTTATCCCTAATAAGGCTGTGAGGGAGGACGGATACGATGTGGCGGTAGTCGTCAAGGAAATCCCTGGAACACAGCCGTCTGTCATATGTCGCATCCCGACTGATCTGACCACCGATAACTGGACGGTGGAGCCAATAATATCCAGACAAGGGTAAAATATGGTGCCGGGGTGGTAGACCCCGGAGAGTGGGGGATGAATGTCTACCAGTTTTGGTTCTTTATTTTATATTTTGCATAACTATGTTAGTTTGTCATGTTATTTTAAGAGCGACCATTGTGGAAAGATGAATTATATATATGACAGTATTTTGTTTCAATGTCAGGTGTACCAATTTGAGTATTCCTTGCTTAACAAGCGATCCCTCAAATTTGAATGATGACTATGATTTTGATATCGAGCTGGATTTTGATTTAATGGGTATTGAGCAGGACGAGACAGATTACGATGACGCGCCTGACGAGATCAAAGGGTGGGTCGAGGATAAACCCAAACCCAACTTAGACCAAACCGTCACCATAAATATCGGAACCCCTGACCAACCCAAAGAGCTCAAGATCGGGACAGACCTGACCCCTAACCAGAAAGTAGAAATGACCAAATTGCTGCGCCAGTATGAGGATGTGTTCGCCTGGTCTCATGAGGACATGATCGGATTATCCACCGACATTGTGGTACACCAGCTGCCCATCAAGGAGGGTTTCAAGCCCGTCAAGCAAAAACTGAGAAAGCTAAAACCGGAATGGAGCTTGAAGGTAAAGGAGGAGATCATCAAACAGTTCAGGGCTGGAATCATCATGGTGTCCACCTACCCAGAATGGTTGTCCAATGTGGTCCCAGTGGCTAAGCCTGGAGGAAAGGTGAGGGTATGTGTTGACTATAGAGATCTGAACAAGGCCAGTCTCAAGGATAATTTCCCAGTACCTTTTATACACATATTGGTGGATAACACAGCCCAATACGAGATGTACTCTTTCGTTGATTGCTTTGCGGGGTATCATCAGATAATGGTGGCAGAGGAGGACCGGGAGAAAACAGCCTTCATCACCCCTTGGGGCACTTTCTGCTATAGACGGTTGGCTTTCGGTCTCACAAATGCAGGGGCTACTTATCAAAGAGCTATGATGGCCCTGTTCCACGATATGATGCACAAGGAGATAGAGGTCTACGTGGATGACATTATCGTGAAGTCAAAGATAGAATCTGATCATGTGACCCATCTCCAAAAGCTATTTGACCGGCTCAGAAAATACAATTTAAGGCTCAATTCGGCAAAGTGTGCTTTCGGAGTGCAATCGGGCAAACTCTTGGGATTCCTGGTTAGTGATCGTGGCATCGAGTTGGATCCAGCTAAGATTAAGGCCATTGTGGATATGCCGACACCCCGCACTGAAAAGGAGATAAGAGGATTTCTGGGAAGAATAAATTTCATCAGCCGCTTCATATCCCATTTGACAACCACGTGCGAGCCAATTTTCAAGCTGTTAAGAAAAGATGTCTCCCAAGAATGGAATGAGCAATGCCAGGAAGCCTTTCAGATCATTAAGAAACAGCTGACGGAAGCACCCGTGCTGGTACCAACACACCCCCACCCGAAGGATGAGATCCCTCTATTCATGTATATATCAGTCAATGACATTGCGATGGGCTGTATGCTGGGGCAGAAGAATGAATCAGGCAAAGAGCAGGCCATTTATTACCTCAGCAAGAGATTTAGCCGATGTGAACAGAATTACACCCCTATCGAAAGGACCTGTTGTGCTTTGGCTTGGGCTGCAATGAGATTACAGCATTATCTCCACGGGCACACCACGTACCTGATATCAAGGATGGATCCCCTGAAATATATCTTTGAACGGCCCATGCTGAACTGTCGACTTTCAAGATGGCAGTTAATCTTACAGCAGTTCGACATTGTATACGTAACTCAGAAAGCCATGAAGGGGCAGGGAATTGCAGATCAATTGGCAGAAGCGCCATCAGGGGGAATGGAGCCTTTAGACACTCCTTTGCCGGGCGAAGACGTATTCTGGATCTTGCGCGCGAGAGAAGATGACGAGGGGCAGTTCTGGAAATTGTATTTTGATGGTGCCATGAATGCGGAGGGGGGGCAGGAGCCGGAGCAGTCCTGGTCTCTATCACAGGAGAGCAATACCCCGTAGCCACTAAATTACAGTTCAGTAACTCAAACAACACAGCTGAGTATGAGGGATGTATATTGGGACTCCGTTTGGCTCGCGATATGGGGGTGAAAAGGTTAGCAGTGTTCGGGGATTCGGAGCTGGTAATCAGACAAGCGATCGGGGTGTACAGCACTAAAGAGCTCCGGTTGCTTCCATACCACCGTTGTGTTATCCAACTGATGCAAGAGTTCGAAGATATCGCTTTCCGACACATCCCCCGGGGACGGAATGATTTCGCCGATGCATTGGCGACTTTAGCTTCTCTAGTCCACACAATCAAGAACAGGAACGTTCCACAGATTGAGATAGCAGTGCAGAACGCCCCGGCATACGAGGAGCACGTGGCGGTACTATCGGACGAGGGGGTTCTGCCAAAGCAGCCTTGGTATCACGACATAAGGGAATATCTGAGGGATAGATCCATTCCCGACCAAGCCAGCCGAGCGGAGAGGTTGAGAATTCAAAAGATGGCAATGAAATTTTATCTGAGCGGAGATTCACTGTACAAGAGGGATGCCAATTTGGGATTGCTACGATGTGTAAATGAAATGCAGGCCCAAAAGATTATGGACGAAATACATGGTGGAGTGTGTGGGCCACACATGAGTGGGCCGATGCTGGCCAAGAAGATCTTGAGAACGGGGCATTACTGGTTGACGCTGAAAGCCGACTGTGATGATCACGTCAAGCGGTGTTACCAATGCCAGGCGCACGGTAATGTTATCCATGCGCCTCCCAATGAACTGCACTGTATGACCTCCCCTTGGCCATTCTCAATGTGGGGTATGGATGTGATCGGACCAATAGAGCCCAAAGCAAGCAACGGTCACCGATTCATCTTCGTCATGATCGATTACTTCACTAAATGGGTAGAAGCAGCTTCTTACCCCAAAGTAACTCAGGAGGTCATCGTCGGTTTCATCAGGAATAATGTCATTTGCCGATACGGGCAACCTGAGGTTTTAGTCTCTGACAATGCCAAGAATTTGAACAATGCCCTCATGAAGGGATTATGCGACCAGTTTAAGATCAAACACCTCAATTCTGTCATTTACCGTCCTAAGATGAATGGGGCAGTGGAAGCTGCAAATAAGAATATCAAGAAGATCATGGCAAAAATGTCTGCTAATCATCGGGGATGGCCGGATCTGCTACCTCTCACCTTGCTGGCGTACAGAACGTCGGTACGTACTTCTATAGGGGCAACCCCGTACGCTCTGGTATACGGAATGGAAGCGGTTCTGCCAGTTGAGGTTGAGATGGCGTCCCTCAGAATCTTGATTGATGCTCGGATAAACGAGGAGGATTGGATGCAAAGTCGGTACGACCAATTGGCCCTAATTGATGAAAGGAGGGCGGCCGCTGTGTTGCACGGTCAGTTATATCAGCAAAGGATCTCTCGATCATATGACAAGAAGATAAGACCTCGAAAATTCAAAGAAAATGACCTAGTGTTAAAGAGAGTAATGCCTTGTCAAGACGAAGCCAAAGGGAAGTTTGCCCCGAACTGGGAGGGGCCTTTTATGATTAAGAAAGTGTTGTCCGGAGGAGCCCTCATACTGCAAGAAATGGACGGGGAGGTGTTCCCACAGCCCCTTAATTCCGACTCGGTGAAGCGGTTCTATGCATAAAAAAAAAAAAAAAAAAATATATATATATATATATATATATCCCTCATCATTTTTCTCCTCGTTCTTTGAAGGAACTAACTACGTAGGACCTGATCTCCCGACTTGTGGGGGTACGTAGGCAGCCATTGTGGCACGGTCCCATTCCTTACAAATAACCCTTTCTTCTATTAAAACCGATTCCCAACAGCCAGAAAACCTTCCTACACCCTCGAAACTCTCCCGAAACCAGCCACCTGATCAGTTTCATCTCAAATAACCTAACCCTAACCCAACCAAGCAGTTAGCCCGAATCTAAGACTTAGCCGATGAAATCGACAGGATATGCGGCAATATCTGACAAGTCCCCATCAAGACTTGAGAAGAGAAAGAAGGCGAAATATCAAAATCATGGTTAGCTGGATAAAATGAGGGTCCAATGAAAGGCAACGATACGACAAAAGGGGAAAACGACTAAATCTAAATACTTGTCTATATAAATAGGTCATTTTGTTACAAGGTTTCTCTTTTTGATAACCGATGAAACTGACATAGTCTATGCAGGAAATAAAATGATCTACCAATCTGAAACTAATCAAAGCAGGATGGATTAAGTGGTGGATAGATATGAGGCATCGGCATTCCCTGCAATCTGTTGCCCCATCATGTCGACGCGATCCAATAAGCAATGGCTCGGCTAACGGTCTCAGAGTGAGCATCTATAATTGCCTTAGTCTGTAATACAATGGCGTCTCTATCAGTATGAACAACATCCCTGGCCAGAATAGCAGCATCTCTCTCAACAAGAGCAGCATACCTCTCAGCCTCGGTAGTAATCGAGATGCGTGAACACCGGACGGACAGGGACCTAATGGCTCAGAATGCCCTCCGCAAAGCCCGCCGACACCGGAAAGAATAATAAGGATCAGGAACGTTCCGGAAGATCATCTGCCATATCTCTGTCACCGGCGACAAACCGTCCAATCAGCGGAGAAGCCACCGAGCAAACCTGGGAAGGCATCCAAGCAAACCGCGACAGAGTGGTGAGCAAACCCTGGGAAGGGCTGAGATCCACGCGAACCACAACAAGATGGTGAGCAACCCTGGGAAGGGCTGATATCCACAAAAAGAAAAAAAAAAAAAAAAAAAAAAAAAAAAAAAAAAAAGGAAAAAAACACCAAACCCTGGGAAGGGCTGAGATCCAAGCAAACCGCGACAGAGTGGTGAGCAAACCTGGGAAGGCATCCAAGCAAACCGCGACAGAGTGGTGAGCAAACCCTGGGAAGGGCTAAGATCCACGCGAACCACAACAAGATGGTGAGCAACCCTGGGAAGGGCTGATATCCACAAGAAGAAAAAAAGACAAAAAACAACAAACCCTGGGAAGGGCTGAGATCCAAGCAAACCGCGACAGAGTGGTGAGCAAACCTGGGAAGGCATCCAAGCAAACCGCGACAGAGTGGTGAGCAAACCCTGGGAAGGGCTGAGATCCACGCGAACCACAACAAGATGGTGAGCAACCCTGGGAAGGGCTGATATCCACAAAAAGAAAAAAAGACAAAAAACAACAAACCCTGGGAAGGGCTGAGATCCAAGCAAACCGCGACAGAGTGGTGAGCAAACCTGGGAAGGCATCCAAGCAAACCGCGACAGAGTGGTGAGCAAACCCTGGGAAGGGCTGAGATCCACGCGAACCACAACAAGATGGTGAGCAACCCTGGGAAGGGCTGATATCCACAAGAAGAAAAAAAGACAAAAAACAACAAACCCTGGGAAGGGCTGAGATCCAAGCAAACCGCGACAGAGTGGTGAGCAAACCTGGGAAGGCATCCAAGCAAACCGCGACAGAGTGGTGAGCAAACCCTGGGAAGGGCTGAGATCCACGCGAACCACAACAAGATGGTGAGCAACCCTGGGAAGGGCTGATATCCACAAGAAGAAAAAAAGACAAAAAACAACAAACCCTGGGAAGGGCTGAGATCCAAGCAAACCGCGACAGAGTGGTGAGCAAACCTGGGAAGGCATCCAAGCAAACCGCGACAGAGTGGTGAGCAAACCCTGGGAAGGGCTGAGATCCACGCGAACCACAACAAGATGGTGAGCAACCCTGGGAAGGGCTGATATCCACAAAAGAAAAAAGACAAAAAACAACAAACCCTGGGAAGGGCTGAGATCCAAGCAAACCGCGACAGAGTGGTGAGCAAACCTGGGAAGGCATCCAACCAAAACAAAAACCCTGGGAAGGGCTGAGATCCAAACTAACACCCTGGGAAGGGCTGAGATCCAAACTAACACCCTGGGAAGGGCTAAGATCCAAACAAACCACAACCCTGGGAAGGGCTAAGATCCAAACCAACAACAACCCTGGGAAGGGCCGAGATCCAAGCAAATCACGTATGTATTGTCATTCTTGTGCACTGTCATTCATGCATCGAGTGTCTATTCTTTATCCTGTTCATTTCATTTATCATTTCATAAACATGATAAAGAGGGGCAGCTGTAGACACCCGATTTTTGCATTTCCTATACTAACCCTGACAGGAGGGCAAAATCGTCAATTGACCCGGCACACGAGAATAAAGGGTGGACATAAAGACGAACCCTCAAAACCACCACGACGGGATGATATTGAAGCCGACACGACAACAAGCGAATGTCGAGAGTCAGTTACTGATCACTGTGCTTACCCGGATGACGTGGCACGTTTCCCGACGGTTTCCGGACTGCCGAGCGCAAACCCGTCAGCGGGAACCAACGGTACGACACGAAAATCGAGACGAGGCACGGAAAACGAGAAAATCAGCACAGTTAGCCGCAGATCAATTCGCGGCCAAGGACGGAACTCGAGGCAGCACGGGACTCGAAGCGCACGGGACTCGAGCGCGGCTGGGGGGAGAACCAAGGGCCAGCCGCAGATATATCTGCGGCCAGCCGCAGATAGATCTGCGGCTGCCCTTGGCAGTGCTA
Source organism: Aralia elata (assembly GCA_034770075.1). NCBI lineage: Eukaryota > Viridiplantae > Streptophyta > Magnoliopsida > Apiales > Araliaceae > Aralia > Aralia elata. The sequence continues at coordinate 26,532,870 of CM068388.1, read as the reverse complement.
TATTAGGCCAGTTCGCATACAGGAAGAAGAAAAGAGAGGATTCAGCAGCAGCAGCAGTTCGGGAGAAGAAGAAAAAACAGCAAGAAAACAGCAAAAATTAGGAGAGAAAAGAGTGAAAAGAGTGAGGAATTGTACCAATTTTGTGAGATTATATCTCATATTTTCTACTCTACTCAATACACAAATTCATACATATTGTGGGGATTAATTGCAAGGTGAAAAAACCATTTGTTCTTAGCATTTTGTTATACCATTTTGTTAATCTTTTGGTCATCCCGAATTACCTTGAATGTAGTTTTTTCTCATATGTTATTGTGAAGCCATGGGTTAGGGACTATTAGTGAGGGTCTCATCGGAATGAAATTCCCCCTAATAGCCCGATGATATCCGTTTGGTGCAAATCTTAGCTATTATGGTATGGTATCATTCATAGTGTATTTCGATCGTCATTGTAAGATATCCTAGAGTGTTAGGCATCCCGTTGTTTATTTTCGTTATATCCATTTGGCGGTTGTGCAATAAGTTCGGATGTGAGCCTAGGAATGCGACCACCGTGGTCCAAATCCGATGATGGACATTTTTGAATGTATGTAATCGGGTGGATGTATCCGTTATTGTAAATATGTAATCGTCGGGCCTTAAAACGACGCCAAGGCGATAATCGTGTTTAAGGCCCCGAAATAGTGAAACTTGTGATTGTGGGCGTTTGGGGTTATTTTGATGGCTTACATGCCCATGAATAGCCCCGACGCGTGTTTATGCTTGATTGGATTTTGTGACACGAAAAAATGATTTCAAAGATTAAACGATGAAGGTTTTTCCTTAAAATCAAGCAAACTAGGAGGTTAGCATCACGTAGCTAAAAAATTTGGAGGTGTTAATGAATGTCGATTTCTATTAAACGAGAAGGCTAAAGAAAGTCGTTTTCAAATGTCACAAAAAATGGTTTTATAAAAATAAAACAACGTTTTATTAAATCTTGGTGCGTAGGGTGAAAGATATCCTAGAAGTTGCCCATCATTTTATGAAAGCAATGTATAGATTTCGATTCCTATTTTTACGAAGGTTTAAAACTCTTTTTTTTGCCAAAACGACATCTAAGGAAAATCTCATAGTTTTGCCAACTAAAATCAACCCTTTCTCGCAAAGCTTTCTCGTTTAAGCCGATGGACATTCTAAGGCATTCTCAAAAGAAAAACACAATTTTCCCTAATAATCCAAATGATTCTTTTATGCAAACTCATCACAACATTTACATAGGCACACACACACACACACGCGCACACACACATTTCATGAATTAAAGGATAGGAAAGCATCAAGATTGCGGTAACCGTGCTTCACGGAAGTCGAGGGGTGCCTAACACCTTCCCCTCACTTAAGCAAGCCCCCGAACTCTATGAATCTCGATTCGCAGACCAATTAATTCGGAGTCACATATGAGCCAGCGATTTATAAAAATAAAAACTCGGATGAGTTGGTACATCCATTTCAAATATACCAACTGGCGACTCTGGTTAAATTGGCTCATCATAAAAAAAACAATCTTTAAAAAACCCCGTCGACATTAATGCCGACCTTTTCCAAAAAAATCATCTAAATGAAAAGGCTAAAATTGGAAAGGGTTACAACCCCCTGCGTAAGCGATTCCTCCCGGCGTCGACACCCCACCAACTGCTCCGCAACTACTGGTATGTCTAGGAATGTCTCCTCCTCCTGGGTCCCACTAGTCCCTTCCCTGTCAGCCATCCTACAAACACAGACAGAGATGACAAATATCAGTATCATAATAAAATATGTTCATTAATAGAATGAAATGATATTTTATCATGTACAACTCGGCTTGGCAGATTTCCACAATCCACCCCCAGACAAGACCATTACCTGAATCTCCTTGATTCATATCCTAGCGTACTCAATACGAGTTTAATGCTAAGGTTATAACCTAGGTTTCGCGATCCTAAAGTTTATAACCTACAGCTTTGATACCAACCTGTGACGCCCCCAAATTCGGGTCTCCAAATACCCGGATCCGGTCATCACGATCCAATACATACATTCACCTCTAACAACATATGGTAACTAAAATGTGGAATATAATAAACATACGTTGTTCATTTCAAAGGTGTTACTAGTCCCAGAATACAATAACCTTAAACACTTACACAAATTCATACCATAAATAAATGTCAGGGTTTAAATTACATTAACAGTAATTAACTACACATAAATTTAAAATCTGCTACATGAAGTCTATCACTTCATCTTTTCTTTCCCTTTGTTCTTCCCTGACGTCCCGGGTTTAGCTGCAATGAAGTCATGATATAGCAAGGATGAGCAACGAGTTTGCTCAGCAAGTTTAAAGTACAACAATAAGGATATGTCATGATGAAAGGGATATAGAAAGAGATTTCAACAATAGAATTATCAGAAGCAATAACAATAAATGCTTTTAGAAAAATTGATAGTCAAATAGACTTGAACAATAACTTCCAAAGGAGTCAATAGCTAGTTGACCCTCTGGTTACTGGCTACAGAATAAGTACTTGAGGGGATCAGCCTCGCGTACGCTATGTGTATGCATAACATTTAACTCTGCTATTTGTACCTTATATCCGGTACCTGGGGTACTCCCCTATAATAAAAGGGATGTCCATTTAGTCTAAGAATCCTTACCATCGATTGGTTCGGATAGCTTTTATAAATTTTCACATACTTGCCTGACCGAACAAGGGTTCAGACTTAACCATGAATAGTTCACAAATTCCTGAACTTAAATAAATATACGAATTCAAATGCACGAGTGCGAATGTCAATAAATACAAGGATGTGGCATAATTTTAAAATTAATTAGACCACTTAAAGCATGCTTGGAGATAGGATTCAAGCTTAAAGAATAACTTGAATTAATATATACCTTTTTGGCACGAATTAAAAAAAATAATGCATAAGGTTTAGAACTTGCTCAATGTAAAAGTTGAGTAAAATAGAACTTGCATTCAATATGCTGAAAGAATGAAGTTAGGGAACTTGCCTGTTTGCTCAGCTACAATTTATCTTAGCTTTAACTAATTGATCTTGGATAAGCTATCAGTTGATAAAGTCGGTTTATCCATTAGCATTGCATAACTGTATATCGATACACTCACTTATGCTATTTATTTAGCAGGTAAACAGTTCACCATATACAGTTAACTACTATCTAATCATTAGCTAAACGGAATTTAGTTAATGACCTTAATTGTCTCTAAGTATGGGTTAATAATCTCTATTTATTATTTATAATATAAATAATAACTTTATCATGGTTTAATAGCAACCAAATAACAATTGATCACCTATTAGTTTCACTTGCGCTTAATTACCATTCAACTTTAAGGATAATTAAGTAATTATCACCCCTCAGTTTTTATTTAAAATAATTAATGCATTAACTCTACCCATACTTAATTAATATTAATTAAGTAACCATTATCTTTATTTATAATATTACTCATACATTATTATTATTATTTAATGTTGATTAAATAATAATTTAAATATTCATTATCTTTATTTGTTATTTAATGATAAATAATAAATAATCATCTTGTTAACTTATTCATACTTAATTATTATTCAATATTAATAATTCAATATTTATTATCTTTATTTATTATTTAAGGATAAATAATAAATAATTACTTTATTAACTTTATTCATACATAATTATTATTTAGTATTAATTAAATAATAATTAAACAACTTGACTCATACTTGATTATTGTTTAGTATTAGTTAAGCAATAATCGAATATTTATTAGCTTCATTTAAGGATAAATAAACAGTTAATTTATTAACCTTGTTCATACTTAATTATCATCTAACAATAGTTAAGTATGTATTATCTTTATTTATTATCAAATAATAAATAATTATTAATTTTATTTATTATCGAGCAATAACTAACTATCTTTATTTAATAAATAATTTTTATTACCTTATTATTTAATATAAATTAAATAATAATTAAATATTTATTATTTAATGTCGAATAATAAATTTATAACTTTTATTAGTACCTAATTATTATTCAATTAGATTAATAACTAAATATTATTAAATATTTATTATCTTTGTTTATCATTTCTTTGATAAATAATAAGTAATTAATCCACAAATTAAATAATGATTAACTAGCAATTAATTATTTTATTACTTGCTCTATAATAACCAATTTTTTTTTTTTTTGCATAACACAATTATTTGTAGAACCATAGTCTTGTTCCCATATAGTCAGGCTATACTACAGCAAAACAATACCTGTAAATCTTAATTCAAACTGTCTAGACCATCACTCACAGTACAGGAACAATTTACAACCCCATTACACAGAACCTAAGTGTGATTTAGGCAATGTGTTTTGACTATTCCCTTTAATATCAACTGGAACTCAAATCTGCAATTAACAGTTATATGGATACAACGCTGACTATCGTACCCAAAAGAAACTAAGGTTTGATTTGTTATAACTCATGTTGCTGGCTAAACAATTGATGCCTAACCCTGAAGACAGTTCATTTGAACATTGCAACAAACATATGATATGCGTTTAACAACACTGCACTGGCCTATTTTCACTGTAAAACCCAATTTACGAGAACATTAGGGTTCTTTAATATACAGAGGTTCAAACCCAATAATCACAATGCCAGATTTCTTAATCCAACGAACCAACACAATACAACACAATGTACAATATATCCAACACAACACAATAGTTGACCTGTAAACCCAAACAAGAACAACATAATACAAATTTCCCAAATCAAAACCAAACAATCAACCAAAAGTAATTCAATACCAGATTTATTAATCAAAATAAACCAATACAATACAATACCAGCATTGTAAATCCAACAAGAGCAACATAATTCAATGGTTACACTAACAATCAGAGAAGGGAAACAAATTAAGCCTAAGATCACTACCTTGGACTCGACCGAATTGCAGTCCGCCTTCTCCTTCCAAAGTAGCTGACGACGCCGGACATTCACCGTCGAACGACTGACCTGCCCCTGGCTCTCTCTCTCTCTCTCTAAATTTTTCTATTTTGGACTCACAAAACAAAGAGAGAATCGGCAGTTTTGGGGTTTGGGGGAGGGTTCAATTTATAGAATTTCTTTTACCCAACTGACTGGGTATTACCCCTAATTAACTGGTCACTGACCATCGGTAGGAAGGAGGGCTGTCAACAGGTGGTCTATGTCACGCCCCGCCCATCGACTGCAAACCGTCGGCTGGCATTTGAGCCGTGTGCCTTCCCCAGTCACGTCGCCGCGCGCTTGCACCCTTTGGTCCGAACGATGGTGCTCAGTTGCGTCGATTATCCGCCTTGAACGTTGGACAGTCCGCCGGTTGCCTCACGCGGTTGCCGGCGCATGCCTAGCAACCCTCTCCCGTCACTCGCTTGGTCCGATTGATTTGATAGCTTCGATCTTTCCTTGCTTGGCTGTTTGATTTGAGGGCTTGAGGATTTTGGTTTTCTCTCGGTTATCCCCAATTGATATGCCGGTCAATTTTGCTTCCCCCAAACCCGATTGTAACATGATTTAACCCAGCATGAGATTGGACTCGACCCAAAGGGGTTGGGTCGGACGAATTTAATAGGAACGGCACAATAGGAAGGAAATTGGGCTCAGTTAAAATTTGGGTCCGATTCCAGAAATAATTAAAAGCAATGGGCCAATCTAAATAAAAGAAAAGTGGACCAATTTAATTTAACCGCATTGTATTCCTAATATTTTAAATTAAATAGCTAACCCAATTAATTATTTATTTAAAATATTTATTTTAACCATAATTCTTTATTCGAATTATTTAATCCGATAATGAAATTATTTATTAATTTTCTTCCCAATTTTCTTACAATTAATTTCTTAGGGTTAACTCACTAATTTACTCAAACTATTAGTGAGCCCCCTTAAGGCAAAGAAAATTTATTGGACCATATTTTAGATATAATTAAATAATAATACCCACATGGATCCTATTAAATTCGAAAAATTATATAAAATGAATTTCATATATCAAAATAATTTGATACAATGTTTTGAAAATTCCTGGACATTACAATCAATACATGAAAGAAATTTTGAAATAAGAGAATAAGATTGTTGAATACCTCACGTGTGCTTGCTTTACAATGCTAGCTCATTCTCTCACTACAACTCACTCTCTCTCTAAATGCTTGAGAACTTCATGCATACGAAATGAATTACAGTGGCTATTTATAGTGTTTGTAAAGGTTGGGAAATTTGGATTTTTTAGGCAATGTTCATTATGATTTTGGTGAGTCATAAGGCAACTCATCATCCTACTAACCATAAGGCTAAAATGTTTAGGGACACTTTAACCCACTCCCTCTATGCCAACACATCAAGCAAGCAAAATAATTTCCAAAGTCTTTTACCTAGCATATAGGAATGTAATTATTTCTATGGGTGACTCATTGGTGCAAGACAAAATTGTTATATACTTGTAGGAAATATTTATACATGCTTGGCAAATTTTTCATTGTCATCCGTCCCATACACCCCCTTTAGCCATGGTGTAATAATTGTCTTTGATGAGTCATTACTAAAACATTCATGATTGTAATCATTGTTTGATGAGTCATAGTTCTCATTTAATAAGCAACTTGCCAATTCTTCTCAAAATTTTAAACGACCTTATAAATTTCAGACTCAATTTTCCTTTCTTCCCAAAACGAATCTTTCCTTTCCAAGGAAACACTTTCAGGAATACATGGCTCCCGACTTCAAAGTCTCGCTTCTGCCTATATTGATCCACATATTTCTTTTGTCAATCCTGTACAGCTCGCAATCTTCCTTGTATCAGTCGAATCACTTTTGTCGTTTGCTGAACTATTTCAAGTCCAAGCATTTGTCGTTCCCCGACTTTGTCCCAACACAACGGTGTTCTACACTTTCTTCCGTACAACGCTTCATAAGGCGGCATTCTAATGCTAGCATGATAACTTTTGTTGTATGCGAACTCCACTAAAGGCAAGTGATCTTCCCAGCTCCCTTTGAAGTCCATTACGTAAGCTCGAAACATATCCTCTAATGTCTGAATTGTTCTTTCACTTTGTCCATCGATTTGTGGATGATAAGTCGTGCTTAACCTCAGTTGTGTCCCTAAATATTTTTGAAGACTTCTCTAGAAGTTTGATATAAACTGTGGGTCTCGATCAGACATAATCGAAATCAGAACCCCATGCCTAGAGATAACCTCCTTTATGTACAAGTTGGCTAAATCGTCTAGGCTGAACTTGACTTTGATTGGTAAGAAATGAGAAGATTTAGTCAAACGGTCTATTATCACCCAAATTGCATCATGGCCTCTCTGTGTGGTTGGAAGGCCTACTACAAAATCCATTGTAATATGCTCTCATTTCCACTCTGGAATTTCTAAAGGTTGTAATAACTCACTTGGCCTCTGATGCTCTACTTTAACCCTCTGGCATGTTAAACATTTGCTCACGAACTCCACTACTTCTCTCTTCATGTTTGACCACCAGAAATGTCTACTAATATCTTTATACATCTTAGTACTTCTCGGGTGGATAGTAAACTTTGAGCTGTGAGCTTCTAGTAAAATTTCCTCTTTTAATTCTGGTACTGAAGGTACCCAAATTCTTGAGTCAAACCTTAATACCCCTTCTTTGTCAATCTTGAACTTGTCATTCCTTTTTTCAGTTATTTTCTTCTTCAGCTTTTCACAATCTTCCTGTTGTTCCTTAATTTTCTCAAGTAAGGTCAAACCAGTTTCCAAAATTTAATAACTTTTCAGTAGAGTTATTAAAAACTCTTGTTTTAATCTCTAATCTATTGAATTCTTTTAACATTTCTGTGACGCCCCCAAATTCGAGTACTTAAAACCCGTACTTGGTGCTACACGATACCATTAATTTAAACTACTTATTATAAGATAACATTAATTATTACATCAGAGGTATCTATCCCAGGTATAAAGACCTTTAAATTCTTTATTACATGATAGTTACTGCATTTACAATACAAAAGCCTATACTATCTCCACTTAATCATTTAACTTGCCCTTGCTTTTGTCCTTATCGGACCGTTCTACTCAATCATGCTTAGCTGAAAACATTTATATTCAAAGTAAGAATGAGCATGCAATTGCTCAGCAAGTAATAACAGTTAATACTAACATACGCAAGAAATAAATATTTTCTTTAAGATATGCTTTAACAGTGAAGCAAAAATGTAAAGCAATTGAAACATGTCTTATTTGTATTTTGAAACAACATACTAACTTTTAACATGCTGAGTGGTCACAAGACCATGGACTTTTCTTTTTCATTTTTTTGAAAAGGTTCTATCAGAAATTTATCTGTGAACCGTCTAACTTACGGGCACGGTGGGTGATCAGCCCGTTATGCCCTGTATTGATCAATACTATCTATAGAAACGACATTTACGTTCAACGTCACCGCCTTCTTGGCGCAATATAAAAATTTTTCGGTTTTGGGATGTTCACACTTAGTCTGAAGTTCAAATCAAAATAATATGATCGAACAACTCTATCTACTTAATAATATTTCAAAGACTTAATATAGAAGTAATGAAATACTATAAACTTTGTCTAGCCGGAACAAATGGCTTAGATTGCTTCTGAACAGTTTTATGCATACTGAAATTCAATAAGTACCCATCATAGCGTGTATATCAAAGATTTTGATAACTAAACATAGCATACCAGTTCTCCTTTAATACATAAATTTAAAGGGAGTTTAAGATACTTGCCTTGTTCAGAGTTTACAAATCACAGTTTTTAACTTCAATTCACGTACCCTATACAATATATTCATGTATGGATACACATTAGCCATATGTACTTGATACATGTTCGGATAAATATCCTCGTGGGCTTGATCGGGCTCTTCATCTTGGGCTCGGCCCAAAGACCCATCATACTCAGCGAGTTAATAGAGGACTCTCTAGTCCGAAAAGGCTTGGGCAAGAATTCTAAGCCCTTGTGGTTCCTTACCGATTAATACTCCTATTGGATCACAATAATTAGATCCGGGCCCAATAAGGATTCTAGGTAGAACACTCCTAATGGGAGTAGCCAAGTGAATCCTATAAATACCCAAAGAACAATGAGGGCAATGTACGACATTATTTACCCTACTAAATATTTGACCTCTATTGTTAACATACCTTGAACCTATTACTTACTCTCACACCGGAGGAGTCCACAAACGGCCCAAGCCGTTGGGACTTGTTGGGATATTTATATGTATAACAAATACGACTCATACACGCAAGTGCACGTGATCCACAAGTAATATAAAGTAATAAAGTATCGATCCCACGAGGAATTGAATTGCATTTATGACTACAAACACCGATTTTATAATTATTTCGGTCTCTTTAAACAAATGATTTTAGTAATGAGATTATCTAACGATTACTAATGAAACAAATAGAGCAAATTATGGTTGTAAAAATACAGATTTTAAGAGCTTGGGATTATAATTTCACTTAATACAAACTTAGATTTCTATGCTTCCTATTGTTGCTAATTGACTACTATAGAATGTTGGTCGAGAACACGAATGTAAAATATGACCATCTATCGATGCACCATATTCATATCACACTAAATCCACAATTGATAGAATGAATGTGAACACCCTAGATGACTAACGCACTATATCTCTATGTGAATTACAATCAAAAGGGTTTAAGAACAAGTTCTCAATTGGCCACATATGGTGCTTTGGTATATCTCTATCCTAAGCACGAAACATAATTTCACGAGGAATGTAATAATTATGAACATATGCTAGCATAATTAGATCTTAATTTATATTTCCTTTCTCAATTCCATATAAATTATCACTGTAATTGGTGATCAAGCAATTAATCATTAAGTGTAGATTATGCTAGACATTCATTTCATAACCAACTAGCAATGATAAGGAAGCATATCAATTTTCAGTTAAGCATAAGATCCATTATAATCCCAAGAATTAAATTTAGTTCATAATAATAATAATAGAATTCATCATACACAATTGGTTCATCATCATAATTACAGAATAGGAAAAATTAATCAAAAACATGAAATATTAATGCTCCTGTTTCCGTTCTGCAACTTCTGGTGAATTTCCAAGTGGTGTAGATTGTTGGTTTCTTGCTCCTGAGCTTCAATTTAACATCCATATAGCTTCATTCTTCAGTTCCCAAGCAAAATAAAAGCTCAGCTGGAGTATTTTTTATTTCTGAGTAATAATGCAGAGAACTAACTAATTTTCGTGGAGGAGGAACTCCTCCAAAATTGAATTCTCAATTGAATATATTACATGCATAATTTGTCTTCATTTGACTTATTCTGATTCCCACTAATAAAGTTTTGCTCCACTAGAACCTCAAAATCTGGCATTGCATGATTTTATGGAAGTGCTGCTTCGCTGGCTGGAACGTGTCTGCATGGCTGGCTGGCTGACGACAGGCGCAACTGCGCCGGCGCCCTTTGTAAAAGGGGCGCAGCTGCGCCGGGGGCAGGGAAGGAACAGGAGGGGCACAACTGCGTCGACCATAAGGCCAAGCGGGGCGCAGCTGCGCCGGCTGCCAGTCTTGCTGTTGTACTGCTGTAGCTTGATTTCTCGATTCTTGTGTCCTGTACAAGCAAAAAAAAAATCAAATAGCTCCCAAACAACAAATGCAATAAAACCCGTGTCAAATTTACCAAAAACCGTGCAAAAGCCCTATAATGAGAATAGTGAATCAAAACCGAAAGATAGGGAAAAATGCATGAGAATGTACTAAGTAGCTATTAGATAAGCAACAAATGAAACCAAATAGTATCCAATAAGTTGGTATGAAACCTACTTATCAAATACCCTCAAACTTGAACCGTTGCTTGTCCTCAAGCAATTACAATGAAATGAATGCAAGCATGAATGCAATGCAATAATCTAAGAATGCACCATGACCCTCATCAATTAGTAAACAATCCGAAAGTTTTGCCTCAGAAGAATCTAGGGTCTCATCAAAACTTGGTCCGTGTACCATGATAGTCATGCAACTCAAATTTTGTGGTGAACGATAAAGTGTGTGTGTGCAGTAATCATCAAACTTATAGCAATCCCAATTGATTCTCATAATATGTTTCTTAGGAGAAATTTATATACTAAAACTTTCAAAATAACAAATGGGGTAAATATAGTTAAAACCACGCTATGTCTAAATTAGGGATCGACTTAGAGGTTATTCGGACTATGACGCTTGGTTGTGCAATGCCTAGTTCCCTTAGGCTTTTCAATGATACCAATGTAGCGAGCTTTCGACCAACGACTCCCAAACCAATTGGTTTTAGGGCGCTAGGTGTAGAGACATCCCCTAGGGCGTACTTACTCGAATATCAAAGGCTACAAAACTAGGCTAACCAAGCATTTATTCAATGTTTTCTCTTTTTTTTTTCTTTTTTTTTATTTTTTTTTATTTTAATCAATGAATGCGTTTTACGCTCCATTTCGTTGCACAAATACTCTACTAAGTGTTCCCCCAAACTTAAACACGTGTGGTCTCAGCTAATACTACCCACAATTGCCTCAATCATTAATAACACAACAAATTCCCCCCAGAACTCAATTATGCGAATCTTTAGGCTACTTAGTGAGAGAACTACTAAAAACATGCAAACCAGTTCTATCATAATCAACACAAGACAAGAGTTGCAATATATCATGGCATTCGACCCAAGTCTTAGCAATTAGCAAAAATCAAAAAATTTCATCACAGGCACGTGAGGATGGATACTAATCAAGATAAAAGGATCATGCAACTAAACTACATGATGTGATATGATATGCATGAAAAATTCATCATTTTTTATAGAGAAATTAAAGCAAATAAGCAAACAGATAATTAAACTAACAATAAAAACAGATAATTAAAAGCATCACAAAAGAAACTAGGCAAGCCTAATACCCCCAAACTTAAAATATGCAATGTCCTCATTGGAGATAAAAGGGTAAAGAGTACTCCCCTAAGAAGCCTCCTCGGCGCCGCTAGGCGGCATGTCGGGCGGAGGATAAGGGATGCCGGAACCGAATGTGGGAAACTCGACGTGGACCCCCTGCTGACTGAATGCCTCCGATAATGCACCTGCAAAGGAGACGCTGTAATCTCTAAAGCTCGTGTGCAACGCGTCCATGCGGCACTGCAGGCGGCGCATCTCGCGCTCATGTCCACTGACTCCCCTCTGCTGCACTTGCGGGGCAGGCACATCCTCCTCACTGGCCTCCTCCTCCTCATCAGCCATAATAAAACCCAACCCACTAGGCCAGGACTTTCCACCGCGCTATACATTGTACTTTCTTATCGTCGCGCTATCAATGTCCCGCATGGGCAACTGGAGGGTCTCCTCGCCCCATTCCACCTTCGCCGCAAGACAAAGGCGTGTGATGATCGAGGCGTGTGGAATGGCACCAGAAGTGACGGCACGCATGAAACGGAGCATGGAGTGGTGAATGATGTAACCCACGTCAATGCTCCCCCATGTAGAATGCCTTATAAGAGAACCGCCCGGTCCCGTGTCACGTCCTGGTGATGGGTGGTCGGCAAGATACTCGCGCAAATGAAGGCGTACCATGCCTTGACATATCTGTTCAGCGTGGTCTGAGGGAAGTGCACCTTCAGAGTGGTGCCTGGCTGAGTCCTCCACTGAGTGCCCGGCTGACACATCTCCCGTACCAAAGCGTCGAGGTCAGTCTCGAAACGCTCATGTACCACCCAGTTGGTGGCCTCAGCAGTAGTAGACGGCAGGCGGAAAAGTTCATTGATTGCCTGCGCAGAGTAAGAGACCTGCTTGCCCCGAACGAAAGCGATGCCATTCTGGGTCTCACGAGCATTGGCATAAAATTCCCGAACAATGGCCATCGGGGCGGACCTGGGTGTCTCGATGAAAAATAACCAGCCTAGACGTCGGATTTGGTCCAGAATCCGCCCATCCTGTGCTTTGGGCTTCAAACCCCTCTCTGGTATGAAGGATTTGGCGCTCAGCACCTCCCAGTAGTAGTGTTGGGCTGAGAGATTGACAAACTTGGTGGCATCCAGAGTGTTGATGCCACCACCCGCTGATTCAGATTCGCTGCTCGATGAAGAAGAAGGCTGGGGTGTGCGCGCACGCTTCGGCATGGTTGAATGTGATTAGGGTTTGGTGGAGGATTGTATATAACTAGGGTTTAGTGAGAATGGCTATGGATGAGAGGAGAGGATGTGCTCTGCTGCTAGAGAGTGTTTTAGGTTTAGGGTTTATGATTTGTGATGTGACAGGATGGATGGGACGGGTCCTATTTATAAAAAAAATTTTAGACGACCGGCGCAGCTGCGCCATAGTTGTACTAGAAAGGGGGCGCAGTTGCGCTAAGGCTCAGACATGATTCATGCAGAAAATGGCGCAGCTGCGCCTCTAATGAACTGGTAGTGGGGCGCAGCCGCGCTGCCGCCCAGCTGCCGCATGCTGAAGTGGCGGCTGCGCCCAGCTGCCGCATGCTGAAGTGTCCCGGCGCAGCTGCGCTGGTGATGTACTGAAGATGGGGCGCAGCTGCGCTGATGCTCAGGCTACCTGGAATTTTTTTTTTTAAACACACTTGACACACATTAAATTTCCAGGTGAAAAACTCAATTCTTATTAATATCCAACAAATCTAAAAGGAAATGAAAATCTCAACTCAAACTAGTAAACTTACGAACGATGCATACACAATGCAATGAAACTATGCACCCCCAAACTTAAAGTCTGTTTAAGTCATACGGTGGAAGGCGCGTTTGGAACCTGAAAAGCAAATAATCATGTTAAAATGAAATCATGCAAACTAAATGAAAATCACACAAGAAAAACAAAAATAATAAACTCGGGTTGCCTCCCGAGAAGCGCTTGGTTTAAAGTCGGCTAGCTCGACTCTGCAATGTTGCTCAACTCATGGCTAGGATAACTGAGGATTCCTGGCGATCGACATCACCTCCCCAATAGTGCTTCAGCCTTTGGCCATTCACTTTGAATGGTTGTTCACTGTCCTTTCCAACAATTTCGATGGCCCCGTGTGGGAATACAGCTGTGATGGTAAAGGGACCCGACCATCGGGATTTGAGATTTCCTGGGAATAACTTGATCCTGGAGTTGAATAACAAGACCGCTTGGCCAGGTTCAAATTTCCTCTCGATGATTTTTTGGTCGTGCCATCTCTTTACCTTCTCCTTGTAGAGTTTAGAATTCTCATAGGCCTGCAATCGGAACTCATCAAGTTCATTTAGCTGTAGAAGTCTCCTCTCTCCCGCTGCAGATGGGTCGAAATTCAACTTTTTGATCGCCCAGTAGGCTTTGTGCTCTAATTCGATCGGGAGATGACAAGCTTTGCCATACACCATGTGGTATGGGGACATGCCGAGGGGTGTCTCATAGGCGATTCGGTATGCCCATAATGCTTCATCTAGCTTCAATGACCAGTCTTTTCTGGAAGGATTAACAATCTTTTCCAGAATTTGCTTGACCTCTCTATTTGACACTTCGGCTTGCCCATTCGTTTGTGGGTGGTATGCTGTGGCAATTCTGTGTCTCACTTCGTATTTGGCCAGGAGGGTCGTGAACTGTTTGTTGCAGAAATGACTGCCTTCATCACTGATGATAGCACGAGGGGTGCCAAATCTAGTGAAAATGCTTTTTGGTAGGAACTTGAGAACCACCTTAGCGTCATTGGTTTGCAAAGCTGAAGCTTCCACCCATTTGGACACATAGTCAACCGCAAGAAGAATGTAGAGATTGTTGCAGGACGACGGGAATGGTCCCATGAAGTCTATGCCCCATACGTCAAAGATCTCCACCTCCAATATCACATTTAATGGCATTTCATTGCGGTTGGAGATGTTGCCCACCCGTTGGCATCGATCACAATTCTTTATGAATTGGTGGGCATCTTTGAACAAAGTGGGTCAATAGAATCCGGCCTGGAGTACTTTGGCTGCAGTCCTTTGCATTCCATAATGGCCGCCATACAGAGAGGAATGACATGCATATAATATATTGGTAGTCTCGACATCAGGAATGCACCTTCGGATCACAAGATCTATACATTGCTTGAACAAGTAAGGCTCGTCCCACATGTATCTCTTTACATCATGCAAAAATTTCTTCTTCTGCTGAGAAGTTAGATCCGGTGGTAGCACATGACTCACAAGATAGTTAACAATATCAGCAAACCATGGGATCTCAGTTGTGATTGCAAACAGCTGCTTATCATGGAAGCACTCATTTATTTCAACCTTCTCTTTGCTCTACAATTCCAGATTGTCTAATCTGGAAAGATGATCAACTACCAGATTCTCCGTGCCTTTCTTGTCCTTTATTTCCACGTCAAATTCTTGGAGCAAACGGATCCACCTGATTAATCTGGGTTTGGCATCTTTCTTAGAAATCAAATACCGAATTGCTGCATGATCAGTGTACACCACTACCTTCGTTCCAACGAGATAGGACCAGAACTTGTTGAATGCATAAACAACCGCGAGTAGTTCCTTCTCGGTGGTGGTGTAATTCATTTGGGCCTCTGAGAGTGTCTTACTGGCATAGTAAATTGCATGAAGAACCTTGTCTCTACGCTGACCCAATACCACGCCCACAGCGTAATCACTAGCATCACACATAAGCTCAAATAGAAGAGACCAATTCGGTGCCACAATCACAAGTGCCGATGTCAACTTCTTTTTCAACAACTCAAAGGCTACTAAGCAATTTTCATCGAATATGAATGAAACATCCTTTTCCAATAGATTGCACAAGGGTTTTGTGATTTTGGAGAAGTCTTTGATAAATCTCCGGTAGAATCCAGCATGGCCCAAAAAACTTCGAACTCCCTTCACAGAAGTTGGAGGAGGCAGTTTCTCGATAGTTTCTAACTTTGCTTTATCCACTTCCAACCCTCTTGCTGAGACCTTGTGACCCAAGATTATTCCTTCTTGAACCATGAAGTGGCATTTCTCCCAATTAAGCACAAGGTTTGTTTCTACGCATCTCTTTAGTACCATGACCAAATTCTCTAGACAGCTGTCGAAGGAATTTCCAAACACCGAAAAATCATCCATGAAGACTTCCATGTTGATTTCCACCATGTCAGAAAATATTGCCATCATGCACCATTGATATTGCCATCATGCACAGTTGAAATGTAGCTGGAGCATTATAGAGACCAAAGGACATTCGTCTGAAAGCAAAAGTTCCATATGGACAAGTAAAAGTGGTCTTCTCTTGATCCTCTGGAGCGATGGCAATTTGATTGTAACCAGAATATTCGTCTAGCAAACAGTAGTATTCATGTCCTGCCAATCTGTCCAACATTTGATCAATGAATGGAAGTGGGAAGTGATCTTTCCTTGTGGCTTTGTTGAGCTTTCGGTAGTCCATGCAAACTCTCCACCCCGTGACTGTTCGGGTTGGTATTAGCTCGTTGTTCTCATTTCTTACCACAGTTATTCCTCCCTTTTTCGGTACACACTGCACAGGGCTCACCCACGGACTGTCAGAGATGGGATAGATGATCCCGGCGTCTAGCCATTTCAGAATTTCTGCTTTCACTACTTCTTTCATGATGGGATTCAGCCTTCTTTGATGTTCTATGGTGGGCTTGCTGTCATCCTCCATCAGAATCTTGTGCATGTAAAATGAGGGGCTAATTCCTTTTATATTAGCAATGGTCCATCCAATAGCCCCTTGGAATTCTCAAAGGATTCTTATCAGCTTGCCCTCCTGCAAAGAGGTTAGTGCAGAGGAAATAATGACAGGTAAAGTATCTGAAGAGCCTAGATATGCATACCTGAGGTGACTTGGTAAGGGCTTTAGCTCAAGTTTTGGAGGTACCTCCACTACAAGAAAATTGGTCAACAGCGACCAAATATTTCAGCGACCGCACTATCCGGTCGCTAATGTTATTACTAGCGACCGATATTAGCGACTGAACATATATCTAGTCGCTGGCTAATATCAGCGACCGCATGCGGTCGCTGCTCGGTCGCTAAGTCAATTTTGCCGCCCAAAAAATTGGCTCAATTGTTCGCGGGAAGACTAACTGCGACCAAATTGGTAACAGCGACCGAATGCGGTCGCTAATAAAGCCACGTCACTGAAAAACAGCGACCGCCCCCGGTCGCTGATAGCGGTCGCTGATGCATTTAACTCCCAGTCAATCGAACAGAACCAGGCCATCTCATCAGACGAAGAAGAAATTAAATAAAAAGAAGAGAGGGAGAAGAGGGAGAAGAGAGCTGAGACGCCGTCGCTGCCGCCGCCGCCGCCCCAACGCCGGACCTGCTGTCGCCTCCCCGTCGCCGGACCTACTGCCGCCTCCTCCCCGTCGCCGGACCTGCCCACGTCGTCGTCGTCGCCCCGTTCTGTCGTTCCATCGGGTATGGTTTCCTTGTATAAATTTTCCTTGTACTGAAATTTATTGTTTGAAATTTTCATCATCTGAGTATAATGCCCTATTTGTGTTTTTGATATTTGGAAGAGAGAAATTGAAAATTTAATTTATAGAGTTGCTTCAGTAATCGATGAACAATTACGTTAGACATTTATTCTTGGTAATTTTGCTTTTATGTAATTGTTTTGAATTAACTGGAATAGAAACATTTATGGTAATTTGTCTCTGCTCATGTCCATAACAATCAAATCCCATGTGCAAAGACAATTGTCGGTGGCAACAAGCTAAGGTAAAGCTACCCATGCGCTCATGTATTAATTGTTCAGTTTCGTTATTATGGCAATTTGATTTTGAGATGTAACCATTCTTCCATCTACTATTTATGTTCAATTTAAACTTTAGAGCAGTCAAATTTTGTTTTCCAAAATTGTTAAAATAACCAAAGTGTGTCTGATATTACAGTCTGTACTTTGTGGAATCAAAATCTTTTTTTTTTGAGAAAGATAACAATTAATTTATAGGAAACAAATGCATAATCGAGCTTCTCTTCTTCTTTTAAACTCAATTTAAAAATTGCAAATAATCTATGCTGTCATTTTAGTAATAGAAGATATTATTATTTGTATTGAGAAGATAAGTGCATCAAACTAAGTGGACGTGCTTAACAAAATTTATTAGAATTTGATTAAGTTATGATTGTTCAAAGAAATATTAAGATTATTTTAACAAATCTTAAAATCTTTTTTATTTTTTTCGAAAGTTGGATTCCATTTCTCTTCTTTTCTTTTCTAGAGTGGTAGCCAGTTGATAACAATTTTATATGGCCTTTTCTTGACAATGTAGTCATGTATCTTGACAATGTAGTCATGTATTCTCCTTAATACTCCCTCTTTCCCAAAATAAAGATTACTAACTTTAATAAATAAAAATGAAGAATAAATTAGAAGCATGGGTAATTTTTTTTTAATATTTCCTTTGTGTGATTTTGGTGATATTTTTTTCCTTCTTAGTTGTTTCATATAATTTTGTATTTATAGATGTCTTCTGAAGCCCCGCTAAAAAAGCGCGGCTTAGGTCGGGGGCCTAATCATGTCCCGAAGGCCCCAAGTAATCCAGATGACCGCATTCTTATACAGATCAGACCTCCTCCGGACAGCACGTACGTTATCTAGCTATTACATATAACCAATCTCCAATATGATCGTTAATGTTGTAGATATATACTAATATTATCTTTAATGTATATTAATTATTGTATATTATAGGGATTTTCAAGATAACAAGATTGTGAAGTGCATTTCACAATTATGCTTACAGAACTGGCCTACGTCGGTGGGTGATTACGTGGGCGAGCACACCTCTCGCCCATAAGGATGCAGTTTGGGCTGAATTTCAGGTATAATTTATTTAATTCTAACAGATAATGCAAAAAATGAACTAATATTGTTTATTAGTGTTGGATTATATTATCATCGTCTTAATATTATTATTGTTGTTTTATTTGCAGAAGAGGTATAGATGGGACGACGCACATGCATCAATAATACAGACATTGTTCTGGCAAAAGTGTGTCGTCCGAACAAAAGATAACTTGAACAAGGAACGACAGAAAGCCCTGAATAATGCATCAGTCGACCATCCAGGGGAGGGTGAGCAATACATGCACGAGCATAGCCCCTGGTGGTGCGCGCCGACCATATGGGCTGATATGTGTGAGCTGTGGCGGGGTGAGAGCTGGAATAAAAGACGTAAGACTGCCGCCACTAACAGAGCCTCAGGTGTACCTGAAGGTGCCAAGGCAAAAGGCACATATAGGGGCGGCAGTATATCACAGCTGCAGCATATTGCTGCACGGGTACGTATTTTACAACTGTCAATAATTAGTATAGTATATCACATGTTTATATATTAATATATAGACATGTTTTATAGGAGACTCGGACTCAGGATCAGCCTATTAATTGGCTGGATGTGTACGTGGCCACCCGCGATGGTTTGCCTGAGGCTGTCCAGATAGCTGTAATTTGTTTTTATAACTTTAATATGTTTATAAATATGTATGTCATTCTTAAGCATTTTATATTTATTTTTAACTAATTTATTTTTAAAATGCTGACAGGATACTTATAACAGCCTAATGGACGAGCGTTATCCTGAAGGCACCCCGCGGCCGTCGATTGATCAGGAGTTGTGGGAGAGGGCGTCGGTTGTCAAGAAGAACTATGTCAAAGGCCAAGGACAACGACGACGACCGACTATCAGCGGCACGGGCAGCTCTGCTAGTCAGTCTACTCAGTCCTCGTGTCATCCTACGCCGCACACTCCCGCTGACTGTGTGAGAGCTATATGTCAAGATCGCACTCTGCTTCTTACACTTGGCGGGCATCTGCAGTCCCTGAGTCCCGAGGAGCTAGCAGATGCAGTGGCTAGAGCAGCACAACATCAGGATGAGGTAATCCTGTCATTGTTTAGCTTCATGTTTATATTTGCATGTTTAGTTTAACTTTACATTCACTAATACATATTTAACATGTGTTATTCTTTTGTTACAGCCCCATTCGGACGATATTTGATGCTGCCCAGACATTTGCCATTATTTATTTTTTACTGACTGAATGTACGGACGTTTTATATTCATTTGTATATAAATTTCAGCCGATACGATACTTTATTATGTTTTTGTGATGAATGGATGTTTATATATATTTATTGTGTTGTTCTTATTGTATGGATGCACCTATGGATTTGGATTGTATATAAATTGCTATGTGTTGGGATAAAAGCAGGTACATAACAGGTCAATTTTTTTGGAAAATCCACAAACAAATAAAATATTTTTTTTTTAATTTTAGTATCAGCGACCGATGTCGGTCGCTATTAATTATCAGCGACCGGAAATGAATTTTATTTTATTTTCTTATTAGCGACCGCATGCGGTCGCTGATGCCGGTCGCTGCCATGTGGCTCCACGTCACGTTAAAGCTGACGCCGCCTGACACAATCTGGCGACCGATTCGGTCGCTATTGGCGGTCGCAGATACGTCGGTCGCGGTTATTGGTCGCCGATGTGCAGCCAGCGACCAGATTATCTGCGACTGCGATTAGCGACCGGACCCGGTCGCTAATAGCCATCTGCGACCGCTCGCGGTCGCTGATAGGCGGTCGCAGATAGCCTTTTTTGTTGTAGTGCTCCCTAGATGATTTTAAATGAGATGAGGCATCATTTGAGCTTTTCAAGGGCTCAATAGGTACCTTGAACTTTGCCATCCTGGGTATTGCATCTAGAAAATGAACATACTCGTAGTTCTCGGGCTCGTCCAAGTCGATGTCTCCTGTTAGTGTCATCTCAAGCAAATCACCATGTGTGGCCTTAATGAATTCCTCGGTCACTGCATTTTCAATGATGTCAACTCGGAAACACTCTTCTTCTTCGGTCGGAAATTTCATAGCTTTAAAAACATTAAAGGTGACTTCTTGGTCTTGAACCCTCATTGTCAATTCTCCCTTTTGCACATCAATGAGAGTTCTCCCGGTAGCTAGAAATGGCCTCCCAAGTATGATGGGAATGTCCTTGTCCTCCTCAAAGTCTAGGATTATGAAATCAGCTGGGAAAATGAACTTATCAACCTTAACAAGAACATCTTCCACAATACCTCTCGGATAGGTGACTGAACGATCTGCTAGCTGAAGAGAGACATTTGTTGGCTTGGGTGCTGGTAATCCCAACCGAGTAAAGACGGACAACGGCATGAGATTAATGCTTGCACCAAGATCACATAAACATTTTTTGAACGACAGGTCTCCAATGGTGCAAGGAATGGTGAAGCTGCCCGAATCCTTCAACTTTGGAGGTAGCTTCCTTTGTAATACCGCACTGCACTCCTCTGTCAAAGCTACAATTTCAAAATCTTGCAATTTCTTCTTCCTTGACAGAATACCCTTCATGAACTTGGTATAGCTCGGCATTTGTTCTAAGGCTTCTGCAAATGGTATATTTATCTGAAGCTTTTTGAAAACCTCAAGAAACTTAGAGAGTTGCTTGTCCATTTTCTGCTTTTGCTGCCTTTGAGGGTACGAAACTGGTGGGTAATATTTGGTGGGAGGAGGTTGAGTCTTTTCTGTGATTTTTATTGGTATGGGCTCAGATTTCTCAAGGTTATCCTCCTCTTCAAAAATTCCAGTATGGTCCGACTCTAGGGAAGGGCGCAGCTGCACCGTCTCCCTTTGCAAAATGGGTGCAGCTGCGCTGTCTTCTCGTGTGACAGGGGCACAGCTGCGCTGGTTGGCAGGGTCTGCTTCCCACTTCTGGTGGTGACAACTTGGAATTTGGAGAGATACATGGCCATAACAAGCTGAACAATTGACTCATTTGATTCTCCAAATTCTTGAAACCTAATGTTTGGCCTTGTTCCAACTTATCAGTTTTGGCCATGTATCTCTCCAAATTTTCACTTATTTCAGCAACCTTCTTATCAGTAGCTGAGACTTGTTGCTGAATGTGGAACCCCGGAGGATTTAGAGGTTTTGGAGCTTGCTGTTGATCTTGTCGGTTGCTCCATGAGAAGTTGGGGTGATTCCTATTCCCCGGAGTGTAGTTGTTCTGATATTGATTCGTTGGCCGCTGGTGGTTGCTCACAAATTGCACAGATTCAGCATTGATAGCACATTGATCAGAAGAGTGTGAACCTGCACAAAGCTCACAAATCATGGAGACTTGCTGCCCTTTTCCTTCGTATAGGTTGTCAATCTTTTTGACTATAGCAGATATCTGGGCTTGAAGTGAAGTGGTCGTGTCAACCTCATATCCCTGCTACTTTTGGTTGGCTGGATCTAGAAGATGGCCATTGATAATTATTTGTAGCCATGGTCTCCAAAAGTTCATAAGCCTCGTCATAGTTTTTACCCATTAAAGCTCCACCTGCAGCTGCATCAATGCCTGCCCGTGTTTGAATATTCAACCCATTGTAAAATGTGTTAAGCTGCATCCATTGTGGCAAACCGTGATGTGAACACTTTCTCAATAGTTCCTTGTACCGCTCCCATGTCTCATACAAGGATTCTCCATGATGTTGTTCATATGAAGAGATGCCATTTCTCAATTTAGCAGTTTTGGCTGGTGGGAAGAATTTTGCTAAGAATTTCTGCGCCAAATCTTGCCAAGTAGTAATAGATCCCGGTGGTAGTGAGTGTAGCCAACTCTTTGCTTTATCCCTCAATGTGAATGGGAATAACAACAATCTCACCGCATCTTCCGAGATCCCGCTGAATTTAAGTGTATCACAAATCTCTAAAAAATTTATCAAGTACTCATTTGGGTCATCAACCACCATTCCTCCGAATTGGACAGAATTTTGGATCATATGGATTATCCCCGGTTTGATTTCGAAGGAATTGACTGTTATGGCTGGCCTTGAGATACTTGATTGCAAATCATTGAAATTTGGCGTAGCATAATCTCTCAATGCTTTTTGTGCTTCTCCCGCCATTGGTTGAGGTTGGTCTAGATCTTCCAGAGTATTTTCAGCACACTTTCTTGACTATTGAACCCTTTTCTCAATGTTATCCACGAAAGACAATAGGTTAGGATTCTTCGATCGAGTATGCATACACTACTCAAGAGTACCTATCACAATGTAGAAGAAAATAAAATAGAATTAGGATAAGAACAGATTTGTTTAACTAAAACCAATCTAATTTAAATTGATGATGAAAGTTATAAACACAATTACAATTCCTCGGCAACGACGCCAAAAACTTGTTGGGATATTTGTATGTATAACAAATACGACTCATACACGCAAGTGCACGTGATCCACAAGTAATATAAAGTAAGTAAAGTATCGATCTCACGAGGAATTGAATTGCATTTATGACTACAAACACCGATTTTATAATTATTTCGGTCTCTTTAAACAAATGATTTTAGTAATGAGATTATCTAACGATTACTAATGAAACAAATAGAGCAAATTATGGTTGTAAAAATACAGATTTTAAGAGCTTGGGATTATAATTTCACTTAATGCAAACTTAGATTTCCATGCTTCCTATTGTTGGTAATTGACTACTATAGAATGTTGGTCGAGAACACGAATGTAAAATATGACCATCTCTCGATGCACCATATTCATATCACACTAGATCCACAATTGATAGAATGAATGTGAACACCCTAGATGACTAACGCACTATATCTCTATGTAAATTACAATCAAAAGGGTTTAAGAACAAGTTCTCAATTGGCGACATATGGTGCTTCGGTATATCTCTATCCTAAGCACGAAGCATAATTTCACGAGGAATGTAATAATTATGAACATATGCTAGCATAATTAGATCTTAATTTATATTTCCTTTCTCAATTCAATATAAATTATCACTGTAATTGGTGATCAAGCAATTAATCATTAAGTGTAGATTATGCTAGACATTCATTTCATAACCAACTAGCAATGATAAGGAAGCATATCAATTTTCAGTTAAGCATAAGATCCATTATAATCCCAAGAATTAAATTTAGTTCATAATAATAATAATAGAATTTATCATACACAATTGGTTCATCATCATAATTACAGAATAGGAAAAATTAATCAAAAACATGAAATATTAATGCTCCCTGTTTCCGTTCTGCAACTTCTGGTGAATTTCCAAGTGGTGTATATTGTTGGTTTCTTGCTCCTGAGCTTCAATTTAACATCCATATAGCTTCATTCTTCAGTTCCCAAGCAAAATCGAAGCTCAGCTGGAGTATTTTTTATTTTTGAGTAATAATGTAGAGAACTAACTAATTTTCGTGGAGGAGGAACTCCTCCAAAATTGAATTCTCAATTGAATATATTACATGCATAATTTGTCTTACTTATTCTGATTCCCACTAATAAAGTTTTGCTCCACTAGAACCTCAAAATCTGGCATTACATGATTTTATGGAAGTGTTGCTTCGCTGGCTGGAACGTGTCTGCATGGCTGGCTAGCTAACGACAGGCGCAGCTGCGCCGACGCCCTTTGTAAAAGGGGCGTAGCTGCGCCGGGGGCAGGGAAGGAACAGGAGGGGCGTAGCTGCGCCGGCCATAAGGCCAAGCGGGACGCAGCTGCGCCGGCTGCCAGTCTTGCTGCTGTACTGCTGTAACTTGATTTCTCGATTCTCGTGTCCTGTACAAGCAACAAAAAAAATCAAATAGCTCCCAAACAACAAATGCAATAAAACCCATGTCAAATTTACCAAAAACCGTGCAAAAGCCCTATAATGAGAATAGTAAATCAAAACCGAAAGATAGGGAAAAATGCATGAGAATGTACTAAGTAGCTATTAGATAAGCAACAAATGAAACCAAATAGTATCCAATAAGTAGGTATGAAACCTACTTCTCAGGACTTTTATGCAGGTACGCGTCCGGTGAGTTGATTGAACGAGCGTACAGAATCGAGCATTAACATTGGTGCTAGAAGGAGGGCCTTTAGTACTGATCTCTATTGTTAACCAAAACAACTTGCATGGCGACTTCACGATCACAACGAAGCCACCATGATCCACATGGACCGACCCAGTCTCGATCACACCGTAAGACGGTAGCAGAAAGGGAACAACACCTTCAGCAAATTCTTGACCGAAAAAGGCTCTCGATCTCCAGCAAGAAGATCTAGATAAACAGTACATGGAATTGAATGAAGCTGGGCAAAATCTGTTGAGCCAGAGAGGCTCGGCCTCCCGCTCGACACCCCCCCGACGAAGAGACGACCGACCTCCTAGGCGACATTGAGACAACAATCCGGTCTAGTCCAAATCCATCTATACCAGGGATCTAAGAAAGTGAGCCCGGTCACCATCAAGAAGAGACTGCCATGAAAGTTCCCGACGAAGCACTGAAAAGAGCCGCACCGGAGAATCATCTCCGCGAAGGGTTGTGAATCAACCTCCAGGAACAAAGAAGCCTCGGGCCTCTCCTTTCATCAGAGACCTTGCTAACGCAAAGATTAATAGAAAGAATAAAGTTCCCTCGAACTTGGAGATATACGACGGAACCGGGGACCCCCACGACCATACTTTCACTTTCGAACAGGCCATGCTCTTCCATGATCATGATGAGGCAGCCATGTGCCACCTATTCCTATCCACCCCGAAACAAACCGCCCGAGAGTGGGTTATCTCCCTTCCCTCTGCATCTATATGCTCATGGGATGATTTACAAGAACAATTTCACACCCGCTTCGGCAGTAACAAAAGACGTGCAAAGATGATCACGTCCCTCATGCAGGTTAAACAAAGGCCGAACAAAACACTTCAGCAATATATTAAAAGATTTCAGGAAGCTGTATCCAAATTAATGACATAGATCCGAAGCAGGTTATCCACTTTTTAACCATGGGATTAAACGTGGACAAATCTAGTAGGTTGATT